>JAQISU010000123.1:0-600000 GCA_029339505.1 Unio delphinus | reverse complement strand
ATTAACTGAAAGACAGACGACGTACTCAAACCTACACTGAAGCCCTTTCAAACAATTTCTCACTGGGACATAAGGACTATCGGTGTTTTGTGAGTTTTCATAAAGATAGAGAAAAAACACAAACCTCAAAATTGACTGTGTATATATCCATCATTACTCCCTTTGATGTTAATCTTGCTGGCTATTCACATGACTTTGGCACTATAATGGCGGTTAGCGACATGTACTTTAGTCTGGTTTACTGCATTTTACAAATGTTACCGGACGCTGGAGTTGAAAATTTCGCACAACTGGCAGCATTCTTTTTAAATACTTTATTAGAGAAATCTCTTTGTTACAAAAGATTAATTGATAGTTCGATGTGTTTATCTCGATATATGGTTATTCGACTATACAGTAGTGTTAGTTAATTAGCAACTTGTTTACATACTGCATTTATCCCGAGCTCTAATGTTACAAAGGATTAAGTTACGGTCAGTCAAAACGCAACTGTATATACAACTTTTATCAGGAAAAATTGGTTATTTAAAAAAATTATTTGCATCGGCACTTATTATTTTTTGCCGATACCCGATTATACCGATTGTGCTAATAATCGGCCCGATTACACGTACGGGCGATTAATCGGTACAGCTCTAAAGCTCAACCAATCAAATACAAGATTACACCATTTATGTGTGCATCTTGTTCATGATCTTAATTAAAATCATAATATAAACAGTCTCAAAGGTCGTAAATAGAATTGCCAATCAAAGGCAAGATTGCATCATAAATATACATGATTTCACTCATAATAAAACTCTTCAACATCAAGACAATACTAACCTATTTACCTTAAATTTGATTAGCAATGAGTCAGAAACACTCTGGAGTGTTGAGCTCAGCTAAACCAATGTAATATCAACTAGTTAATATAAGGAGATTAAAAAACACTTGTCCAGTACTTTAATGGGGCAAGCCTACAATGACCAGTCAATCAAACGCACGATAACCTTACTAATATGCATATTAGCTCTTTATTGAATTCCTTCATATTCCAAGTTTGAACAGCATTGGATCCAACACACAGCTTTCTGAGTGGTAACAATCTGAGCATATCTAATGTGCAATCACCTGTTTAATATTTGTGGATCTAACTCACAGAAGACCATTTTGGATACTAATGATACAAATTTATATTCCATGTCTGATAAAAATTGAATAGAAATCTGGTCAGCCAATCAGGTCACCTCATTTGTATGTTTGCATGATCTTTATCAAACTTGCTTGAGATCTTAGACCATACTTAAAGTCTGAAAAAAAACTGAATAGAAATCTGGTCAGCCAATCAGGTCACTTCATTTGTATGTTTGCATGCTCTTTATCAAATTTGCTTGAGATCTTAAAGACCATATTCAAAGTCTGATAAAAATTGGATCAGAATAGTCTTCAGCACTCTGATGCAAGGTATAAAACTATATTCCAAGTTGATTAAAACTGGTTAACAAGCAAATACTGCCAGATGGACAATATACAAAAGGCATAGGGGCAAACAAGTGTGCTGCAGAATCAATTGTCTTAACTTCATAAGGATTCATGCCAAGTATGACGAGAATCTATAAAGGGTTTATAGAAATTTGTGCTAATGAAAAACTTAAAACTTAACTGCTGATGCAACCAGTGGCAGAACATTGACTTTATGTCTCACTCTCTGCCAACATGGGTCCAACATAAAATTTTCTTGAACAAATCATTGCACTACAGAACAGATAAAATAGTACCTCAACACAATTTCTACACAAATCAGAGTAAACCTTGTCTTGAAAGACTCTCCTTGCGAAACACTGACTTAAATCTCCGCAAGTATAGCATATACTTTTTCAGGATTGTACCTCTATATGCCATTATGAAATTCTTCACTTTTTCAAGTGCGAGAATCTACTTACTCTTACTTCCTGGCAAACTAAAGATTAGTAATAAATAAATATAGTGCATCAAATAAGAAGGAATTTGTTTTTTTTCTGCCCCTTCCATGATAGCATTTGATGTCTGACATTAAAAGCAGAGTGACAATCATTACAACTTAATTATGTCTTCGGACCCATTGCAAGTCTTCATTAGTTCAACTGTTTGTGATATCCAGTTAACAAAGTGGATGGATAGGTAGACAGAATGCACCAATATTTGTCCCTTCTTTTTTAAAAGGAGCTTTGTAGCAAAAGGGTTTGGTTTAAATCATAATATTGAATCAGTACATTTGACTACCACTTTGTATTCTCAAGTATGTAACTTTGCATCAAACTTCCATAATTACATCCCCCCCAAAATTCCTTTATTATGTACAAAGTTCCAGATATGCAGAGATTTGCCACTCCAAACAACCTAACTAACTAGGTGTCATAATAAAATCTTTCCAAAACTTTTTCTTTTTGTTTCTACAAATTTACTTTTTACAAATCTATTCAAAAATTGGGTGGTTGATTTCCTCCAAAGTTCTTTGAAGGTATGGCACTCTACTGGCCGAAAGAAGTTTCAAGGTATCCAAGACAAAAAATCTGCCACTTCAGTGACCACATGTAATATGATTTTGGCATCACTTATTTGGGACCATCCATTAGGAAGGAGATTGACACCATTTACATTAGGACACACTAGATTTGATAAGAAGTCTTTTATTTAAAACACCTTTGGTCATTGCTATTTATTAAGTAGACGCAAGATTTTGGTCACCATGGTAGCCAAGCTGGATCTCAGATCAGCATAATTTTCATTAGTAGCAGTCAGACACCTTAAGAAAGTAGCCTTCTGGTGAATGAGCATGGATGTGACAACCAACAGGTCTCAAAGATTATGACAATTGGTCCAGCTTCTTGAACAAATTTATGTCTAGAAAACAATTTCTTTCTACATGTACCATAATGCCATTAAGTTTGGTCAAGTAAAAACTTGTTATGCAATAGCAATTTTTCTAAGAGTCACAATGACCCTACCTTTTGACCTAAAAATCAACAAGCCTCTTCCATGCTTTAATTGCACACTCTCCACAACCTTTAGGCCAAGTTATGTGGTTTGAATTAAAGTTGTTATACAAAAATCATCTTTCTTCTTTTATTTAGTGACCTTGACTTTTAAATTTCAAATCAATTGACTTCTTTAGTCCCCAAATTTTAAGTAATCTACAAACTTTGGCAAATGTACACGATTGGTAACTGAAACTTGTTTACAAAATCATTTTTTCTCTTTCAGTCACAGTGACCTTGACCTCTGAAATTCCAGCCAAAAAATAAAACTGAGTTCTTCCTTGCCCTTTAGGAACAGTTACCTTGAACTTTAGATTTTTTGAAATACGAAGCTTTTTCCTTACCCTATTTGCAAGCCATCCACAAAGTTTGGTAACTGTTGAGGCTCGATAATTTTAATAATTGTGAAGACACCATATTTGTTCAGTTACAGTTACTTTTATTTTTCATCAAGAATAGAAACAGTTCTTCCTTACTCAAACTGCAAACCATTTACAAAGTTTTAAACCTGTGGAAGTGGGAGAACTTGATATATTGATCATTAGTAATTTCCCCATGTTAAGAGCAAAATTATCTTGCTACTTCGAATGCAGTGTGATATTGCTGAAAAATTAGAACTCCGCGGATTTATATGCTCTGCGCATGGGAATTTACATTAATTATCCAGGGAAAGTAATATATTTTGTAAAAACCCTCTATCTTATTTCATTTAATTATTGACTCCCAAATTATTAGGGTTATTCTTTACTACAAGAACAACATATCCATCAAGTTTGGTGGAGGTATGTGCTGTAGAACTTTAGTTACCATAAAGAATAGGAAATCCTAATGGACAGACTTGTGAAAAATTGGTGGAAATATAAACAAAGGCAACTTAAGATAAAATATTTCATACATTAATGTGAACAATTAAACAAACCTCACCTGTAATACAATGTTCAACAGAATCTATAGCTTTTCTGTAAAAAACATATCAAAATTAAAGTCCTGACTGGTGTTGATGCTAACAATTAAGAACATAATTATAAAGGCATTCCATGTGCAAACAGATATAATACATGACATGTTTCAAGAAAGAAAAGTCTAGTTTCTTTTAATCCAGGACAAAAAATAACCTAAAAAATATCTATGTTAGAAGAAAGGAAGTCTCTTAACAAACTACATTAAACTGTTTCCTCTGTGGCATTGTTAAGAATGTGATATCTTGATAAATAAAAGTCCAATCAGCAAGAATAGACTGTACTTATTCATGTCCATTTCAAATATATATAAAAAAAATCACACAAAAAATTACTGTACAAAACTTTCAACCAACGATGTGACTTAAAAAAAGTGAAAATTTGTCTAAAAAGGTCTACAGATACAATATAATTTTGTACATTTCAAACATTTGCCTGCAATGGTTTTGAAAATAAGCCAACGGCTCACATGGAAAGACTAAAAACAAAAGCCTCTTAGAGGCAGAATGAAAATGGACTACCTGAATGATACCTGTCCTATAAATGATCATAGTTCAGCCAACTTGTGCTATATCAATTTATAACAATTAATGAGGTTACTGCTGACTGAAAATCATCTAAGTAATTTATCAGTGGCAGGACAATTATCCCCACCCCCCAATCAATTACACCCTGGTCAACTACTCGCTGACATGGTTATTCCCATGTATAAAAGAAGGACATCCACCAAAGATTTAGTAAATCTTACATTTTCAGCATAAACACAGCTACTTGATGACAAAATTAACAATTACTAGGCATCTTGTTTATAATGATATTACATGGCCACCCTATGAATAACATATTAATGTATATGAGCATGTTATACAAAGAAAGACAAAATACCTGGACAATTAGAGAGTATTGGAACTTATTCAAATTGTATGGAAGCTTGCCACTTAAGGTCATAAAACCTGTTACAGGTAATATATTGTATTGATGCAAATAATTTTGTTTGATCAAAGCAACTTTCTCACATGAAGGCATCTTCCTGTAATTAATATCATATGGATGCCCTATGCATCATTCTTACTTCTGGTTTTGCTTATTTATTCAGTGTCTGCTTTTCTTTTATACAAGGAAATAACCATACCATAGGTGTAGTTGTCCAGGTGGTGATTTATGGGGGTAAGGGTAATTGTCCTAAAATCAGTTTTTCATAGTAAGTCCTGATTAGTCATCATCTATGACAATTACTTCATCAATTACTGGTTTAGGGTTAGACTGGCTAGAACATGATACATGTTGAAAATGAGTGGCCTGCATTGTATTTGATGTTAAACTTCTCTCTTTTTGTGGAGATGGCATCATTGTCAAGCCTTGTAGGCTGCACACATTGGAAATTTTCAAACACATGTTATTGTTTGTTGCATCTGAAACTGTGGCTGGCTGTGAAACTACTCCAAATCCATGCAATGAACTTGTTGCCTGAGAACCTGTATTCAACATATGACCATTCACAATCCTGAAACTAGTACTACCTGCAGATCTTTGACTACCTGCAGGTGGATAGGGGGAACTGGGGTTCCTTCTGATAATAGAAGGAGATAGGGTTCCTTGGGTCTGTCCAGAAATACGCCTTTTAAAACTGGCAGGTCCAATTTTCTTTTTACCTTGCATTTCAACCTTTTGACCCAATGTTTTCGGGCATGCAGAATGGAAGGTCTTTTTGGGCTCATCTTCCTCATCAGATGACAAACTGATAATCGAGATCTCATCATCATCATCTCTTACTCCTGCAAACGACTGTTTTCTTTTTTGGCTGCCTGAAAGGTCCTTCTTGGGGCCTGAATCAGATGAGGAGACAACTACTCTGTTTTGACTTACAAGATGGCGCATCTGTTCATTCTTAAGAATAGGCAACACCTCCAATCTCATCCCTTGCTGCCCTCCTTCAGAATGTGACACTGTACGAACTAAAAGCTGAGGAGTTGGTCCATATCCTACCTTGTTCATAACTAATCCTTCTTGGCTTCCTATGAATCCAGGATTAGGTGCAGAATACCTGTACCCACCAGATCCTAATCCTGCAAAAGACCTGGAACCCAGGAACACATTCTGAACATAAGATCCGGGAGCCAATTGAACATTTTGTGCAAGGTGGCTGGTCAGAAGAGACCGATAAACTGGTTTCGGTTTTGGTGTTGTCCATGCCTTAATTTCCTTGCCTGAGAGTCTTCTTAACTTGACCTGACATGGTTTCATACAAGACAGTGTTCTCCTGCTGTTCTTTGACAGTCCAGTTTTTAGAACATTTAGAAACTCTATTCTTTCAGCATGAGTAAATTTATACTGATGACAGTATCGCTGAAAGTATTTCTTTGTAAACTTGAATGTAACTTGATAATCTGTGGGACGAACACGCAGTTTATCCATAACAATATTTTTCTCTTCTGCATCTGGATCTTTGCAATACTGGTCAATGGATGCATTGTCCATCATAAAATGATTCTCTGTATCCCAATTGGACTTAAGTCGCTGGCCTAGAGGAGAGCAAATATCTATCCCAAGAAGAGAATTTTTTACATAATGTCTCCTAGTGAGGGTGTCTTCTACACTACCTTCACTTCTCTCATCAGAATTATCAGAATCACTTTGACTTTCATCCTCATCCTCTTCATTTAAGCAAGTGCTAGACTGGGAGAAACTAAGATGTCTTTTCTTTGCACTGCCCTCATCTCTACTTAACTGCGACATGAGAGAGCGAGGCGTACGTGGTGAGGTAGTTGTGCTGATAATCTGACTTAGAGGTGGACTACCAGGAGTTTCAAACACATTCACTCTGATAACCTCCTGGTCACGGTCATTCTCCCTCTTTTCAGCATCCTTTATCTTCTCCTCCAAACTGGGTGTAGGTCTAAGACCCAAACATTGGAAATACTCATCTGGAGGTGGAGGGATATACAAATCTGGCAATATCTTTCGTTTTGGTTGTCTACGAATTACTTTATGAAGGGTGACTGGTCGGAGAGAAAAAGAATCAGACGATTTGGGAGGAGGAGGTATTGAAGGTGCTGCTTTATGATAATTTGGTTGAGGTGATGGAAGAGTTGTCTTGTTTTTCTCCTCCTCCTCTTGTTCACACAGGTCTTGGTGCTCCATAAGTCTGTCCTGGTCTGCAAATTCCTTGGCACACACAAAGCAAACCCACACTGGACTGTCCTCTACAAATGATAAAAACAAATAAAATAGACATTTAATGTTGTTAAGGATACTGTTAATTCACTTTAATGTTGTGAAGGATACTTTTAATTCATTTTACTTTTGTGAACGATACTATTAATTTAAATTATATTTATTTGATACTAACTTTCATGGATTGTATGGTTATTAAAAAACATTAACTTAAAACCATTATGAACAATATTTTCTGTGTAGAAACAAGTGGACTACTTAAAAAAAAAAAACAAGATTTAAATACCAATGAAAATATAATTTTTAAGAAACATTAAACCATTAAACTTTATACTTATGAAAATATATGACTACAAAGTATTGAATTATCACATCTCTTGAAAAATGTACCTTGTTAAACTTGGTTTTGGTAAAAGATGTGTTATTGGCACCTACATTAAAATAAACTCTATATCAATGGGCAACATGTTAAGACAAACATCCCTTCTGGCAATAAAATGATCTTCATACTGCATTTTAATTCATATTACACAGATATGATGTAATTTTTTAATTCTGAATGCATGTATGCAATGATGACAGAATTTGCTGAAAAACATCATATATAACATGACATGACAAACCAACCTAAAATGAACAATAAACAGAGTTTCAAGAAACACAAGATATGGTGCCAAGAGAAATTGTCAATATATCAAAGGAAACAACAATGTAGTCCTGAACAAGAGGCATGACTCTAATACTGGAATCCTATAGATAAAAAAAGGAATGGTAAACTTGTTTAAAGAAACACAAGTATTTATAATATTAGTTAAGACAAGTTGTCAATATATCAATGGGTATAACATTACGTCTAAGTGACATGCATGCAAGTCCAGTATTCACACAAAAACCTTGATAATCTAAATATCATAGAATTTAACCACCAATATTTAATACCCAATCTAAAAGAAAAACGCATTAGATAGGATTAGAAAAGCAATTAACAAATTTTAATTTTTTTTTTTTTTTAAAATAAGCTTTATCAAGGTTTTAATATATTTTTGAGGTTCAAGCCAGTTTAGTGGAAATTAGTTTATATATTGCTAGTCACGTGTTTGCCTACATGGTGTTTCAGAGAAAGGCTGTACCATGGGCTATTCTCTCCAGATTCCACTTTTACTAAAGATAACATTTCTGTCTCAATTTAAAATTTGTGAATATCTTTCTTACTTTCTGGTCAATAGTAATGATTTTCCATCAAAGAATATTCAAGAGGAATCAGGGATTAAAACAGTCACAAAATCTTGAAATTTCTGCAAAGAAGTATTGCTAAATATATTGAGTTTCCTCAAATCTGATTTGTTTAATTAGTATTTTGATGGTTTTAATGACAGTTAACACATTATTGGTTATACACTTACCCACCTCTCTATAAGGCATAAACTCACTATTAAAACTGACCCACATGGATCCATCATTTAAACAAAAAAACGGAAACAAACAACAAGCTGGACATTATCAGCTAACCATTAAGAGAATCAAGCTGACCATAAAGAGAATCTTGGTCAGAATTGATAAAGTAATATTTTGCTCATTTTAACATCAAAAAAGGAAATTTGTGACTTAAAAGTCAGAATCAATATCGTGCAATTTTCAAGTTTTAAATAAGAAATCATATTTATTCATTTTTACTGAAAATATATTTTCACAATACATTGTAGATAATATGTGAAAAATAGTAAATCAATGAAAAGTTCTGGCAAATGCTTACAGGTGGCAACACTGAAATAAATAAATATCAACTATATGCCATGTCAGATGACATTCATGTTTCAAATCTTTTTCAGTGAAAGAAGTATAATTGTGTAATGTTTTCTTCTGTTAAAGCATGAATAGAAATCAAACAACAATTGCACTTCTGTGATGACCTAATTAAGTGTTGGTTATATTTTCATCTACAACTTTGGGAAGAGTTTCTTGCATGATGAAAGTTGATTAAAAGAAACCTGTTTAATCACATGTTTTTGTTTTTTTATTAAATCAAAACAGGGAGGTACAAGAAAAATGTCATAACATGCCAATCCTATCTGGAGAAGTTTTTCTGGTCACTATCATGTCTTAAAATCAATTTTTTTTTTAAACCAATCAATCAAGGTTTAAAATATCATGCACTTCACATTATTAACAAATATTTACATTAATCAGTAATGTACTGTAATCATAGCGACTAAAGAAATCAAGTGAAATATACTCAGTGAATGAAAAGCTTTGTATCATGGAGTTCATAATGGTGAAGCAAAATTGAAAGTTTGTAGTAATTAAAATTATTTGCATGATGTTTATTTATTCTGAAGATAGGTTCAAATGAACATGGACATGGACTGCAAAGGATGGAATTTGATGATGCTGTGCATATCTGGTTCACATAGTGACATCAACAAGGCATATCCATCTTTGGAAAAAATTCCTAACCCCAGTATGCCATGTACAATGAATGTTCTTGTTTCTGGAAACCATTTATATTCTTTTAAGTAGTGCCTTTGAGGTCTGGACACAAGTTTTAAATAAAATCTTTAACCAATGTGCAAGCCATCCATAAAGTTTGGTAACTGAAGATAGTGGACAACTTGAGCTATTGTGCAGAAATCATTTTCTGCTTTCAGCTAGTGACCTTGACCTTAGAGCTTTTTCAAATACAATAGTGTTCTTCCTTACCCCAAGTGCAAGCCATCCACAGTATATGGCAACTGTTAAAGGTGGACAACTTGTTAATGTGCATAAACAAAACCAGAAGCAAAGAGATATTATGAACATATGGACATCAGAACATTGATATGCACCATCTTATGGTAGGTTAATAAACATTAGAGGGGAATTGATCCATTCATACTTATGGTGTGTTAATTATCTTATACGATCAGCATAAAGGAACCAGTTCAAATGTGTTTCACATGTATAATAAATTATTAACTTATTATTTAATAACCCCTTTTATGGAAAGTTTCTATGCTGATTTGTATCTTGTATATTTTGGTCGAATTTGAAAGCAGTGAAATATGTTACATCAACTTCTCATTAGTCGCTATTGTTTGTTTTTTGATGGTAAACAACAACCACCCATCAGAACTTAATGTAGCTCATTCCCTGCATGACAAAAATAAAGTATTGTCAATGTAGTAGAGAAACGTACTGATCTGTAAGAACCATCCACCCACACCTCAATATATTTGTATTTCCAGTTACCCGACTGACCCCAGTTTCTCACTGCTGACCTTAGAATTATTTTAAAAATTTATAAAAAAAAAAAAAAGATTACATGCCTACCCTAAAACGAGTCACACACATGAAAATGTACTGGGTATATTATAACATTTTTTTTAATTGTTCACCTTAACATGCCTTTTGCGTCACAAGTCAGTGAACAAAAAAATATAAGCAAGTAGTTTAAGAGTGCCAAAATGCAGCTTTCATCATGTCCTCCAAAATGGACAAGTAAGAAAAACCGATTAGGCAGAAACGGCCTAAACTTTTAGAGTTTTCATTATCATAATTGACAGATCTCTATCACTAAGGGAACAGTAATCGCTCTTGATAGTGAAATCCACCTAGAACAGCACAGCAAGCTGAAATATAAGCTACCTTTAATGGTGAGGAAAGACACTTCCCTCATTAGAGGCTAGCAAATAAAAATGTTGAGCCCAAATTGGGCATACATGTCTATCTACGTCATCCCCTGCACAGATATGGCCAAGACTGGGGATCTCTGTCGAGATGAAGCCATCAAAGGAAGCTGGATTTTAGTGCTAAGAAGAAACCTTTCTTGGCAAAGAGGAGAAACCAACTCAACTTCCACTGCACTTAATTCATCCTTGCTCTAAGGATAAGGCATGTAGCTTGCTCCTTTATCTTGTAGATACTAAGGCATGCAAAAAACACTCTAGTTCTCAAAGGAAGTATTATCCAGTGTTTTGTAGATTTGGTGAGGGGATTTATGGGCACCGAGACACAAGAAAAATTACATTTAGTTAACAGAGAGTGAGACCCTGGTCTTTGTAGTTCAAAATGTCACACCTGCAAAGTGACAAACCCTCTTGTTGATAGAGCCTTTTGAAAATCAAGTGTTGGAAACACTGCTGAATAGCCTGTAATAGCAGAAACTGAGTGTTGTTTCTCTTTAATAGGAAAGATGAAAAATGGTCAGTGATCAGAGGTCCACTAGAAGTGACATGTTGTTTACCACACCAATTTCAAAAGAATCTTACATTTTGGCATCATTCACCATAAATGTCGATCTTCTCCAGAAATAAATGGTGCACTTAGCAACTTGGATCAAAACTTTTCTTTGTGGAGAGATGATTGAAAATGAATCAAGTGTGAAGGTGCAGAATCTATCGACTGCTGTGTAGAAGGCAGATCCAATGTAGCAACTGGACATCCCTCCTATAAGGTAAGGTTCCGAGTTAGTCCAGCATCAAATTGAGAAAATCATTGAACCATGATCACTGTGGCCACTTAGGGGCAATCAGAATTAGCTAAGCTCAGAAGTATCTGTGTTGTGAAGGACCTTCTGGAACATCCTGGTTGGGAAACAGAGAACTAACGATCTAGCTTCAGGTGAACATGTCTGCTGCACAGGCCCACTTGTCAGGGACTGGGGAAACATATGGGCAGATTGTTATTCAGAATTTGGGAGTTTCCCAAAGTTGAAACAGTAAGTATGCCATGGATTTGTGAAGTGACCATTTGAAACGGACTATCTTCCCTTTCCTGAACAGTCTGCCAAAATGCTCTTCCTGTTGGAAATGTATGTGATTAGCACAAGGATTTGTTTGCTTACCGTTGCTGTGCCTGTTGACAGAAATATCTACACTCTAGACTGTTCTTACTGCTAAAATAGTTTAAAGGGTAAAAAATTTAACTGGTTTTGCCATTTAACACACTGTTACACCAAGTTAGCCTTGGCATCCAACATGTATTCTCCTGATATTTCATAGCAACCAATCCAAACTGATCACATGGTACACAGAAAACAAATGTTTCACCACAACATGAGGACAACACATGTTCAGCGTGTAAGCACTGAAAAATATAACAGTATATTCTTCACAAAAATCTTATATTCAGTATATTCTTCACAAAAATCTTATT
Source organism: Unio delphinus (assembly GCA_029339505.1). Taxonomy (NCBI): domain Eukaryota; kingdom Metazoa; phylum Mollusca; class Bivalvia; order Unionida; family Unionidae; genus Unio; species Unio delphinus. The sequence goes on along the minus strand of JAQISU010000123.1, from coordinate 587,738 downwards.
TTTTTCCATGATTTCACCCTCTAAGTATTGAAAATTTTACAGGACATTTTCAATTACTGCTTGTCCCTGATGCAATCCTCATTGTGTGTGTGTGCGCATGCATGCATATGTGTGTATGTGAGATTTGGAATTCTAATGTAGTTTTTAAAACATTTCTTTCGTATCAACACAATGTCTTAAGTGTGGCAGTCTCAAACCAGCAGAGAAAAAGAAAGCAAAAGATTAATGCATGGTATGCAAATCAATTTTCATTATTACCTTCTGGTGCATTTTCTGCTCTTGGCTGTACATCATCATGATTGGGCTGCAAAAGAGAAGTTTTAAAATTACTGAAATGAACTAATTTTTGTAGGGTGTGCATGTCTGTGTTTTGGATTTTTTATGTAGCTTTAACCATATATTAGTCATATTGCTACAATGTCTGCAGTGTGACAGTTATAGTGATATCTAGCACAAGGGTATTATGCTGCAGACGTGAAACATCAAGTCCCACCCAGTCACATTATCCTGAACCAGTCCTAACACTAACCTCTTAATGCTAAGCACAAAGCAAGGCAGATGCATGTACCATTTTTATTTGTCACTGGTATGACTTGGCCAGGGTTTGGTGAAAACACACTGTTGATATCCATTTGGAAGATTTCGTTGCTATAGGGTTTAATGTCATTTGCTTCAGTACAATAAAGGCGGCCAGTATTAATGGTGTAGGATGAACCCAGGAAAACCCCAGAAAGAACCACCGACCCATGAGAAGCTACTGGAAAGCTTTCTTACATACCCACATTGGCTGAATCTGAGACTCGAACCCACGTAGAGAGGTGAGATGGAAGTGATCAGTAACAGTGAGCTCTTTCGACCACTCGGGGTCCCTCCATTTGGAAGCAGAGAACACAAAAGTTTCAGAACAGCCAAGAAGGCAGCCATACTGAGGGTAATCCAATTTCATTAAGGGCCACATAGATACCATGTAGAACTCTTCTGATGAAAAACCCTATGTCAAAATGAATTTCCATTTCAAATCAGCAAAAGCAAGATTTTCAAGATGGCTCCAAATTGGACATTAGATCAGCACCATTTTAATTTAGGATTAACATTAGAATACTGTTAGTTAAATGTCCATGGTGATATGACCATTCATATAGGGGGAGAGATATTTTCAAGTTAGCCATTGTGGCAGACATATTTGACATAAGAATGGTACCATTTTCATTAAGACCAATTTCTGGTGTAAACACTATGTCAGTTATACTGGACCTCACCTTCACACCATTTAGGAGGGGCCCCGAGTGGCCGAGTGGTCTAAAGTGCTTTCCGTTACGGATCACTGCCGTCTCACCTCTGTATGGGTTCAAATCTAAGATTCGGCTAATGTAGTTATGTGAGAAAGCTTGCCAGTAGCTTCTCATGGGTCGGTCATTCTTTCCGGGTGTTTTCCCGGGTTCTTCCTCCACCAATAATACTGGCCGCCATGTATAGCCTATTGTGCGCTGAAAAATGGTGTTAAACCCTACAACATCACACCATTTAGGACCAAGAAGACATCAGATGATACCTTTTGGTAAAAACTTAATGTCAATACATCTCCATTCAGGAGAAGAGGTGTCAAGATTTTTAAGATAACTGCTGTCGTAGCCATATTGAGCATCAGATGGGGACCATTTTCATTTTGGAGCACCCCGACATTATAAAAAGTATTTAAGTGAAAATCCATCTTAATATGACCATCCATCTGTAGCCATAGCAATAACATACTTCAAGATGGTGGCCATACTAGATGTCAAATCATCACTTCAAACAGACACCATACAAGTCTTCTAGTGAAAACCCAGTGCTGACAAGACCATCCATTCAGTAGTTAATATATTTTCAAGCCAGGTACAATGGTGGCCATCTTGGATGCACATTTTCATTTAGGACTAACTAGACCAAGAATGAAGGTATGTATAAAGTTTTATGACAATCCTACAAATAGTTTAAAATGAGGAGAAATAAGAAACTTATCCCAACAGGTCGATGAACAATGACTAAAAGGTCATTAAGCTCTACTGGTCAATAACCAGTACAGCTAAAAACATAGCTGCCAACCCCCGAGTGCAAAAATACTGATTATTTGTGACAAAAATACTGATTTTCAGGAACAAATACTGATTTTTAAATTTCAATGCATATGTATCTATTTACAATATATATATATATATATATATATATAACCATCAGAAAAGTTGGACAGTGCCTAACATAAATTATTTAATGTCAAAGATGCACATTTATACCTTCTGTAGTTGCACGCGTTCCATATAGGTGCCCATTCAAAAGGTGAAAGAGTACAACACACTCAAACACAAGCTATTTATAGGAGCCCTTTCCACACCTTATTTTTTTTTAATCATTGATTCCAATGTACAAATTTTCATTTTATTATCTCAATTCTGTAATTTTCGTATTGAAATGTTTTCGTTCAAGCATAAAAACTATCTTTTGCGATTTTAATGTCTGAAAAACTTGTGCAAAATAAATCGCCAACAACACCAGTAACTGAAAAAGGTTTATTTCTAACAGAAATTTAAAAATCAAATTTCGGTCCATGTACATTAAGGTTCACCCTGTCATTTATCTACGTTGTAAGTTCAGGCTGAGTTGTGTGTGATGAAGCAGGAAGCTGATGTTTATTAACTTTTTCGTGCTCTTGCATTTCTGGAGAAAATTCTGAATATTCTGCCTTCCAATTTATCATGATTAGAAGCTGAATATTACTTAGACTAGATACAGCAACGGCGGTAACTATTACGAAATCCAATATGGCGGATAATGACAGGCCTGGTAGCCTCGATTTCGAATGAACCAATCATATTGTAGAACTTTATTCGTATATACATGTGATATATTCTGTCAAAATAGAACCGGGAGCGCATTCTAAACTGACAATTCCAACGAAATTTTATTATTATTTTTTTTTATTAAAAAACGTATTTTTTTGCAAAAAAACGTACACCTGTATTCAGGTCCAAAATACGGAACAAATATGGAAAAAACGGGACAGTTGGCAACTATGTAAAAATCACATATACTAATCTAGTTGATGACCAGTAGAACACTTACTTGACAATAAAGAAAGAGATGTCTATTACAGACTGAAAGAGACCAATAGCTTTTAAAAGAAAACTATTCTCTACCAACCACAGATTACTTCTCCTGAAAGCATCCTAATACACTGTAAATAAACAAGGGAAGATCTATAATAAAACTTCTTCTATAAATTGTATCCACTACCAAACATGCCAAACTTCTTATCATTTTAATTAAGTATTTTGCTTTCTACATGGTTCCCAGACTTTTCTAATATAAATTTCCAGGGTTTCTCTAGGATGATTTTTTTCTTCAAGGTTCACATATGACCATTAATGAATGGAATTAAAGAACATTTCAGGTTATAAAACATGCATTTCCTAAACCTGAAGATGGTTTTCCTTCAAAGACTCCAAAACATCTAAGCCAGAAAAGACGATCATGTACAAACCACAAAATGTATCATACGAAACAAGTTGATAATATTCCTATAAATTGGCATGTAAAGTCATTTCAATGTACAAAATATAAATTCAAACTTTATTTTGCTGACCTGCTGTATTATGTTGCTAAGTGGGAAAAACATAAATTAGTTTTCTTTCTACACACACACACACACACACACCACACACACAGAGTGGAGCCTGGTTAATCCGGACACATTCGTTCCCAGTGGATATGTCCGGAATAACGAGTTTTCCAGATAATTGAATCATGTACATTTTTTGTATTTTACGATATCATCACACGGTGTGTGTGATGTGCTATCATTAAATGTAATGTACTGTTAAAAGTACAACGATTACAAACTGTTATCTCGCAGTTTAATGCGTAAACTAAGAAAATGCAGTCATTTTTATAAGTCGTATTTTACAGCTGTTACAATGAAGAGTTTAAAGTTGTTTTTTCTGCGTGTATCGTGGTATAAACTGTCAGTTGCAGACTCGCACCGAAAATAAAGCCCAAAGGGCGTTATGTAAGCTGTGTGAGTCGGCAAATGACAGTTTATACCATAATAAATGCAGACAAAACAACAAAAAACTCTTATAATTGAAATTTCAATTGTTCTTTATGTTATTTTGTTTCCATCATTAAGAAACATAAATCTTAACTGAGCATAGTAATATGTTTTGGTGTTTTTTAACGTAGATATTTATAGCACTTGGGGTTGTCCTGCTTGATCGTAATAAGGTCATCATAATACCAGTCCTTGATTCAATGGAAGCTTATGTATGGAATTTGAACACTACTACCATGATTTTGATATTTTAGCTTAATGGACACGTGTATTCAAAGTGGAGCTCAATATTTAAAGTCACAAATCATGACTGATTTTTTTTATTTGGAAATTAAGCCCTATACTGTCCACACCTTAAATCAGTCAACTTTGTTTGTACAGTCATCAATAAACTGTGATTTTGTTACATACAAATGGTAAACAACAAAGAGGCTTAATGACACTGTTAATCTATTTACCATATGTTATGTCAAAAAGCGTGGACGATTTGATCCCAGCATGTTTATATAATTATTAACACCCCCGTCGCCGACTAGCTAAAACATACATTGTTTATACAATCGCTGATTACAATATGGTCACTCTACTTAATTATTGATAGTGGCCATATATTCTCAAAGGCTTCACTATTGTGTTTTATGTATTATTCTACTGAATGTATTTTCATAAACGATTTTTCAAATTTTCTTTTTTTTGGACAGATTATTTCTGGATTATCGAGACAAGTTTAAATGTAATTTTACACTTTGGTCACCGATTTTGATTTCCACATCCGGAACACGGATTTCTTGATTAACGGAGCAAATTAACGTTTAGGAAATCCGTTCCCATTGAATTATGTCCGGATAGCGAGGTTTCCGGATAAACGGAGTCTGGATTAAGGAGGCTCCACTGTGTGTGTGTGTGTGTGTATATATATATATATATATATATATATATATATATATATATATATATATATTTATATATACACACATACACACACACACACATACAATAACTGATTTTTTTCCTAAGATGATGAATTCTTTATAAAAAAAGGTTTTACACGATCGGTTTAGTTGCTTAATATCTCTTGCCATTTATTGGCATTGTTATGTTGAATTTTGTGAAACTAGCTATAAAGTAGTGAATAATTAGAATCTTGTCTTGTAATGAAGAAAGTTTAACCATGAATTTATAAGTGCCAATAAAATCCCAAAGAGGATTTTTCAACAACATAATCTCTTTAATACGATCTGGTTAAAAATCCAACATTTAAGAAACATTTTCAAAAGGGTGGAATAAAATTTTGACAAAAGACCTTCAAAATTATATACTGTTGTATACATAAGGACTGAATTTTCTGCAAGTCAACCTGTCTTCTTGTAATTCATAAAACCAGTCCCCAAACCTGTACTGATACTGGGGCTTGAATCTATTTTAAATATATAATACAATGGATGACAATTTCTGATTTCATCTCTGAGATTCAATAAATTGGACTGCAAACTTGGTTTAAAACGAACAGCAGTTCATTTTCTAATCCGGGTTTCATCTAAAAATTCCCACCCCTTTTTTCATTTTTGGATATTTAGGTTGGGGTGTGGGTTCATTGCAATTGCATATAAAAAAATTTAATTTTGCTGCCACCGTGCGGTAGAAGCATATGGTAGTCACTTAGCAGCAGACCTAGAAAATATAAACTTATGTTATATCAACTTACACCGGCATGAAATCGATAGGAAAATGATTTATTTTCTCAGAAATGGCAAATATTATAATCATAATATCTTTAGTTCACTGACAGACTAGACAAATATAAGGCATCGATAAAACCTGACCAGGTACTTGCTATTTGCATTACTATTCACTTCACAAATCTCAAATGATGACATCAAAAATCCATTTGTCATGTGATATCGACAACTCCATTTTTATGTTGCTGTAGCAAAATTCAATTATATTAAATGAAAGTCAGATACTTTTTGTAAAAACAAGCAATCTGGCCTGTCTGATTTATCAAGCAGATTGCACTTGTCAACATGGTAGTCCCGTGATACAACTCCAGAAGTTGTTCTCGGAATATATATGGAAAATTTTGTGTTCCCTTGTGTTTGTATTTTTGTAACAACCAGTATACATCTTTCATTTACTTTTTATTCTTTCTCTACAACATTTGAAAATATCGGTTGTTCGCTTTGTGTACTCATACAATTAGCCTAATCACGGGTCACATTTCATCAATGCCGTTGTTTTATCTGTATTTCAGCAGATTAAAGACATAATGATTTTAATATTCACAATTTCTGAGAAAGTAAGTAATTTTCATATCTATTTCATGCATGTAATGCTCGATTTAATGTTTAAAGTTTGCTAAGCCATCTGGTAAGCAGCTATGCTTTGCATCACGTTGTTTGTCACTTGTGATGCTGGAGTGGTTTTCATACCTTCCACGTAAGGGAAAATACAGATATCAAACTGACTTTGAAAATAAAAGTCTACTAGATAAATCTAATCCGCTGAGTGTTTGGATTGACTAAGCATACAATGTGGTCAGGAACTGCTGTGCAATGAAGGTTTCTGTCATCAAAAACTGAAACAAACTCATACCGAATTTGACTGATTGATGAAAATACCATAACACTTACAATTTAAATAGAGGCAATTGTTACCAGAATATTCTATTTAAAATAATATTAGTTTTGGACGCACAGAATACCAACCCCATGTTTTCATGACTTGTGAAATGTCAGCTTATTCTGCACAGAGCACTGAAAACATGTAATGTTTATCTATCTGTCAATAGAAATGAAATACATTACTTTGGCCTATTTCTGTCAGCAGTTCAGTCAAGTAATTAGGTCAGGTTTATAGCTAATTTTACAAAATTCAATGTAACAATGCCAATAAATGGCAAGAGATATTAAGCAAACTAAACCAATAATGTACAATATTGTTTTTATTAAAGTTATACATTTCAGAAAAAATTAGCTATTATGTTGAAGAGAAACAGCAATGAATAGGATGCAATGTGTTTACAATGTCTTGTCTATGGGAAGAATTACTAAAGAATTCAGAAACACACTATAAAAATTGACATGTATGGTAGAAGACAATTTTGTACGTGTGGGACATTTTGCAAAATCGGAAACTTGGATTAAAATGCAGAATTTGTTAAGGTTTACATTTCCATCTTTTAAATAATGCATGTATTTTTATGATTCTAAAAACTACAGAGTAAACAGGATTTTTTGGGTTACAGGTTTAAGAAGGTCATTGAGTGGGGTCTTCATATTGACATTTAGAAATCCCATTTTCATATGCATTTTTATAAGTCGTTTTTACTTGATACCAAATGAATTTTTAACCTATAATAACACATGATCCAATGTTTACAGAAATTAAGTATCGATGCCCAGAATTACCAGATGTGCATAATTGGCCAACATGGTGGTGTATGATTTTTGCAATATTTGTGAATTTCCATATCTTTTCATGGTCAGTAATTTTTAAAAATTAATACTCCCAACTTTTTCCTGATTTCCCGAAAACCCTGAACTTAAGGTTTCAAATGAATCATCTGGTCCAGACTCACTTGCCTTCATTCAACTAAAAACTGCCCTGTAAATTGACAGTCCCATGCTAAGTTTCAAGTCACTGCAGTAAGTCGATTGGACAGACTCTCTACTATCCAAACATTTTTCCCCAAAATTCAAGATAAAATAATTTCTTCATTTTAACTGCAGTGTGTGTGCCATTTCAAATTAGCCACTGTGGAAGACATATTGGATCTAAGATTAATACCAATTTTATTTAGCACATACTCCATTAGAGGACATTTTATGAAAACTCAATGTTGATATCACCATGCATTGTTTTCAATGTTGATATCACCATACATGCCAACCCCATACGAGAAAAAATAATCGAAGTGGTCAAAAAGCGGAATCCATGCAGAAAGTGTAATCCACATATAACATGCTACAATTTTAATAAACAATTATTTATTTGCCTCTCATGTCTTTTAATATCCTCTACTGTTTTCATATGTAGCATTTTTAGCTTTACACACACATCGACTAGAATTCATCTTAAGACTTTTAGCGCCAAATATTTAAAAAAGATTCCACAAGGCCGGAAATGGCAAATAAATCATATATACTGAAAAAGCATAATCCATAAGTTAACATGTAAGGCGTAATTTAGCAACAAAAAGCGTAAAGTCTACACCAAAAGCGTAATGGTTGGCAGTATGCTATCCTCATGTCAAGAACAATCTTTTAATAATAAATTTTACTTTTAAAAGAAGATTATATGTAGTTTTCTTACAACATACATACACTTCTCACAAATACAGCCCCCCTCTGGAAAGGACTCCTTGCTTGAATGGACTCTTTTCCAATGCAGAACGAGTGGCTATGCACAAAGGGGACCAATGTACTTTTTTAAAAAATCAATAAACAATTTTTTATTATTATTATTGACAGTTAATCTTGTGGTGTATAACACTTACATGACTTGATTCTGAGCTTGTGGACAATTCCCTGTTTCTGATGATTGGGTTTGATGGTACAGAAGTTCCACTCAGCATTTTTTCTTGACCAGGGGATTGATAGCAACTTCGCATAACTTCCCGTAAAAGTTCTTCCCCAGCCTACAAAAGAAACATGTTCCTGATGATTTCCATAAAGATATGCTAGAAAGTTTATTTACTGTGATCTTTGTGAAATTCTTGGCCACTATCTGATCACTATTTTTATTGTTACAATCAATAAATAAAACAGATATCCCCTCTGACAACCAGTGAAATTAGGAGCCAGAGGTAAAAATTAGAAAAAATTTATACAAATTTGGGAAACCAACTGCAGTGAAGAAACATTATATGTGAGCACCAGAATACTGAATAAATCAGTTCAAAACATTGAAAAGCATGCCTATGTACATTTATAATACATAACTGATTTATTTTACCGTACACTGCTCTAACTCCTGTTTTAATTCAGTTGTCCTGGAAACTGCTTGTTGCTCTCGTTAGCTTTTTCAGAAGCTCTTTCTCAAAGATCACTTTGCGGCAAGCATATCAGGTTTCCCACATGTTCATTCTCTGTAATAGCAAGGATGATAAAGAACCTCAGCCCAGGTTTGGCCTGAATACATTTAGTTTTACCTAACCAGGCTGAAAATTCTTTCTGAATCTGCATTTAAATTGGGAGGATACATAAGATCTGAGACTAGCTTTGCAAGATGATGTTATTTGGGTGCTCCATCCAAATATGTTTGCTGCAACATTTTCCCCACGTTACAACTATCCTCTGTGAAGCATCAAGGAAAGATAATGATGTATCTATCTGAAATTTGAACAACTTGGTCTTGAATACTGTATATCCAAATTTTTCTCTTTCACAAAATTTGGAAATCTGCTGGTGAAACATCCAATACTATCAACACCTGACTGCAGTTTTTCCTCAGCTTGCAGAACTAGTGCATTCATTAAAAGCTCACTGCTTAGTGGGAATTTCTTGAAGACATAATTGCAGGCCTCCCTGAAAAAATGTCTAACCTATGCATGAAATGTAAAAATTTTATCTGTCATAGGACCTTATTTTTCTTTTTCATCTGTCACATATTTTCTTGCCTCATGCCCAATCAAAAGACGAGTACTCAACTCCCTTGTATTTGGCTTCTTTATATAGTCTACAGTCATCTAACTGCTAGCGTTAACAAAATCTTCAGGTTTTAGGAAACATGCTTACAGATCTGCAAGAATCCCATGTAGCCCCTTTCTGAAGGCATGAATCTTTGGAGCATCCTTCTAAAGAGAGAGATCTGCTTTTGTAAATATTGGTAGTGTGTGAGCAAAAAATGGGCAATACAGTTTGGACATGCAACTAGCAAAAAACTGATTTATCCTCTAAAGTCTCTTTGTAACATGTTAGCAACACCTCTGGATTGCTTCTGCACAGAAAAATAGTTTGAGCGGCTCCCACTGTTCCAGCAAGCACTTAATCCTTTAAATGAGATACAAACTTCTTATGGGGCCCTGCTTCAAAATCTGACTTTTAGTGCCACATTCTACCTGAAATTTGATCAATTCTTGCTGATGTTTTGAGCTTTTGTCCAAAAGAAAATATCAATAAAATTACTTTTATGTCAATGGAGAGTTCCTTTGTGAAATTAATGTTGAGGAAATGGTAGGGGCAGCCATGCATAATTGTTCCAGGATTTCTTTGAGAAATATATACCACTATTCCCTTGTTGCAGCCAGTTATGACAGCGGTATTGTCTGAGTTGAATGCTATACAGTTCTACCATAGTATATATCAGTACTTGGCTACATCATCAACAAGGTTAAAGATATTCTCCCCCTGTGGAAGCCTTATTGCATAACTAAATGCATAGAATCTGTCATCAAATGCTTGATATTTGCATTGCAATTCCTATTCAACTGGCTTACCCCACTATCCTTGTTTCCATCAGTCGCAATAGAAAAGGAGGATGTCTGTATTCTCTCTACTTGCTCCTCAACAGAATGATTGACCATGCATTTTATCATATCCATCAGCTGGTGTATGAAAATTTCTGAGTGATCTTCAAATCAGGAAATATTTTCTTGAAAAGATGTGTACCATGGTCACTTAAGGCTAATGGGAGATTGTGCTCTGCAATGAAGCATGACCACCAAAGTGCTTCGGCTAAAGTGACTTACATGCTCCCCTTCAGGTGTTGATTTGAAACAGCTGGTCAGGAGTAGATGTGCCGGATGTCTCCTGGATTTTTGGGAAGAAATGTTTTCAAACACCATCTCTCCAACCATGAGCAAATGGAGAAATCCACACTGCAGATTGTGCAATGAACATGGCCATTACTGATGTGTGATAATTTTATGAAATAAAAGACTTCTGAATATTCTTAGCTAAACTGTTCTTTTCCTACTTTATGCTGGTGTAGAGTCTGACATTTGAAAAAGAAATGAAGTGTTCCTAGTGATGAAGCAAAACTGATCACACAACATAAATTAACAAAAAAATCACATAAAAAGAAAGCACATTAATATAATGTCAAACTGACTATACAACTGCTTACAACATCCAACATACATAAATCAACACTGCAAAATAATGTTCATGAATTGCAGATCCAAACTGGGCATATGTACAATATTTGGCTTTTATTTGCTGTATTTTTATTACAATAAAATTTTATTCACTCCTACTGTCAACTTGGAAAACATACATTTCAACAGTTCAGATGTATAATCAGATAAGACAAACATATTGAATCAAAATGCTGGTGAAGTACACTCACAAAATTACCTCTAGTAGTTTCAGAAAATGCAGTTCCAAACCCCATGGAGCTTCAAGGCTTCTCCTCCCAACTTGACATAATATCTGGGTTGATTTTAAATTTTACATGGCATGGCAATGGAATCTGAATATACATTTTAATACTTATGTTCTTTTTTAACTTAAGATGCTAATTGTCTTTTTCATCTGCAATGTGTTTTTGTGCATTGGATTCCATTTTCAGAAAATGCTATCCAAACATTAGCCTGATTAAAACAGACATTTTGCATGAAAAATGTGCATCATTTAAAACATCTGACGAACTTAGTTGACTTGATCTCTGATGAACTCCACAGAAATCTTAATAAAATACTAATCTGGATCAAGAAAGGACTAGCCTACATCTAAATTTAATAACAATTTTATTTTGAGAATTTCCATTCCTATTCTGAAGTCCATAATTTAAGGGTAACTTCAGCAGCAGTTATGGTCAAATTGTTTGGGTTGGCAGATATGCCAAATCATCATACAGCTGTTTGCAAACAGTGATAATAAAACCATGCAGTGTTGGCATAAAGTAGCCATTTACTACTGGGTCTAGCAAACAACCCCACATAGGGCCCTTAACTGGATGAAACTGACCATTCATCTTCTCAGAAATGGAAAATATAACATTTTTTTAAATATAGAATTGGACAGTGACATCATCAACAATTCAACAAATGCAAGGTCAATTTTCTTCAGTGATGTATTTTTACCTTGTATGTCAATGCATTAATGACATAAATAATAGTATACAGTGAAACTTATTATGAGAGACCGCCCTGTCTAAAAAAGTGGTCTCTCATATCAGATTTGTACAAAAAGACCAGTTTCCAAGGTCCAGTTTCAAGAAAAATAACCACAATCACTGTACATATATTCTATTCTTTATTAATAGTTCTTGCTGAAATATTGTATGCATTCATCTAAAACAAAATTATATAGCAATAAAGATATATTTCTATCATTAACATGAAATAACATTTACATCTGAAGATCATTTAGTTTGCCATATGAAATCGTTTCTGAATTACTCCTTTTCCTTTATAACAACCTAAATTTGTTTTATGGGCATTTAAACTTCTTTTTTGCGAGTGGTCTGCTCTTTATTACTTCTTTCAGTTACAATAAATATTTTCTCCAGCCTTATAATTTGTCTCATTTTAATTGGAGGTTCATCCATTGTTGTGAAGGTTCTAGGTGTTAACATTATTAGTGCTCAGTTATAATATCATACGTAAAGAAAGTTTTGACCGGGCCATGAGAAAGTTTTAAAATTCTATACATGTGTATTGCATTTCTAACATTTGTTGAATATAAAGGAACAATTATCTCATCCAGAAACAGAACCATTTACTTAGAGACAAAGGTCAACAGCTTCACTAAAAGATGACATAGTGGGATTTCTTTTGGGGAAAGAGGGCAAAAACAAGTCTTGAGCACTATCATTTGAATCCCACAAATGATTCTCTCCTGCTGGTTTAAAAGACAATAACCTTATTCACCCACCCATCCCACAATACAGTAGTCCTCCTCTTGAACGGTCCCCCTGACCAGCGGCCACCTGCTTCTTACAGCCAGAATCGATTGGCACAGACGAGTTTGTATTCAAAAGTACCCATCAAGAACAGCCACCCCTCTAACATGACCAGCGGCCTGCATTTTTGTATAAAAAATGTAAAATGATCCCCTCATGAGTGGCCACTTTTGTTTCTTCAAATGTATCCAGAACTAATGATTAATTCAAAATCTTGACGTAAGGTAAGTAATTGATCATCTCTACGCTATTGTCAATACATGTCTCCCAGTGTCAAGTTTATATTATAAGTGTCGACTAAAGATTAACAGCATATCATTATCAATAAAAGTCGATGTTTACAGGAAATGGGCTCAATGTTATGATCGAGTTTGGGGCTTAACACCTATGCTGTGTTCTTGTCTTTGATGATTATAACCAGACGTAGTTGTTTAGATCATAAAAGAGTCAGCAAGGCTAAAAATAGATTTTGTGCATTGGTACACCAGAGAACTTCAAAGAAAAACAGGGTACCAGAAAAGATGAAAAATCATGTGACAACACATTTATGGCTTCCTTTATGAAGACTGCATTTTATCCTCTCAACAAAAATTTTGTCTGCATAATTAAATCGCATACAGTTAGCAACAACCGAATAAATCATTACCAAACATTAACATGCCATCACGTTAACGGAGACATTATTTTAGAAGAAAGTTGGTTATTCTAATCGACATGTGGGGGAAAGGACGACTTGCTGAACAATTTTATGTAGAAAAGACTTGAAAAAACAAGTTTATGTGGAAATGATTCAAATAAACAAAGTCATAAACAATTATAAATGTTATTCAACAGCAGTGGAAAAATGAAGCAAATGGAAAGATAAGTATGCATATACCAAGATGTAAATGACGCTTTTGAATGCATTTGCAATGTGCATGACAACAATACCCGCTCACATATCACACTTATGCCCCCAAAAAAGAACTATTAATATATATTGTTGAAATTTTTTTATTATTTTAACAAGAAAAACCTTTAAATGATTAATGTTACTTTAAGCGAAGATATTAAATGCTTTGATGTATGTAGCTTTCTTACTACATACATTACATATACTTCTCAAAAAAAAAATTGAGACTACTGTACAGTATTAACTCTAAGGACAATATACACAACCATGTCAACTTTGGCACTACAATGGCAATTCATGCCATGTACGTTATACTGGTTTATGGACTGCAGCATCTATCACCAGTAGAAACAATACTTTTTTTATATATTCCATTTATGTTTTTTAATCAGAAATCTCGTGACCAATCAAGTGGTCGCTGTAACAACTGATTACATTTAGGTCAGTGGTGTCTGTCTGTTCTTGTGATACAGTCGTTCATAGGGATGCCAGGTATTATAATAAGGCAGGGAACCAGGCTAAGTGCAGGAATAATTAGTCTGGTGCACCCTGCTTTGTATGCTTTCTACGCTGCTCACCACTATATGAATAGAGAACAATGCAGCAAGCATAAAAAGCAGTGAACCCGACTAGGAAATAATCTACATAACCTTTAGTCTGGTTTACAATAGAAACTATAAAACACTATAAGCATAGTTAAAATAATTCAAACATCGGTAGCCAGCCTATTTTTTTCTTTTATTTTTAACGACATGAGCAGTTGTTCGTACAGGGATTAACTGAATGAAGGTCGATGGAGTTTATCCTCATATCTGCAATGCGGTCGTTCATAGCAGTGTTGACATGTATATTCTGCCATGACATAACAGTCACTGGCAGCATTTGACACGTGGTCACTCATAACAGCATTCATATAATAAAATCAATCCATGCCTTATGATTGTGGTTGGAAATGACAGATGTTTGCTCATAGCATTTTTAAAAAAACCTGTACTCTGAATTTTCCTAACAATTTTATGCAAAGCTTGTTTTACGTTTGCAAGGCCCGGTAGTAAGGTGTTACCCTATACTGATAGTGAATTCCAAATTTTCAATAGGCCTTGTGCTCTGACCTCAAATGACAATATAAATGTACAAATATCTGGAATGGGGGTGGAAAATATCATTGGAAACTTACTCCAATCCCAGTTGGATTATCACAGGGAATATCGACAGTCCACCACTCGGGTCTATTCAGCAGATCTTGTCCTGTCACCTGCTGTGTAAGCCTTGGAAGGAATTCCATCAATTGAACCTTTATATATATAAAAAAAATTGCATAGATTTATTTATGCCTGAAAAATCTTTACAAATTGTGGAACAGCTAACTCTGATAGTGCATGAACCAAAATCCCAGTCATTTTAACCAAAAAAAAGGGCTAATAAAACTGGTACTGCTTCCCATGGGTGTGAATATCAGACATGAAAACAACTATACATTCAACGATTTTAGAGAAAAACACATAAATGACAAAAAATTACACAGAAGCATGAAACATATTCACTATGGTTTGCTCTTGATACAGTTGTTGTTTAATGTACCCAAAACATTTCCTCTACATCACTTATTATAAACTAGAAAGAAAGCTAAATGCAACAAGCAAATTTCAGAAACTTGCATCCCCTGCTTTCGGAGATTACTTTTGTAGAGACAGAGACTACCATCTTTACTTGCTTATAAATCAAAACAACGCAGATCTTAATTTGCCATAGTATAACGTGCCTGCAAATCAGGGTCTATGTTGTTCTGCTGATTACTAGTAACAAAAAAACCATCCCTGATTACAACACAAAGACTTTCTCTTTCACATCGTTTACCTCAAACAATAAAAATCAGCAACATCAACATTAAATTCACAGTCAGTATGAAACCTAGGCATTTATGATTACTCTCAATAGTACTCTCTCTCATTACATGAACATGTCATAAACATATGCAAGGCTATCAGCTCCATTCACAAATATCTTTTATTTGATGCTGCTGAAACACTTGTGTGTTCCTTAGGACTTTGAAGACTGGACTACTGTAACTCAGTTATGTCTGGTTTAACTCAACATCTATACCAGAAAATTCAAAACACTGCTGCTCTGACAATCCTTAGAATACCACAATCGGCACACCTCCCTGCTGCTCTGTACCCTACACTAGCTATCCATTCAATCCAGAATCAAACAAAACAATTGTTTTCTGTCCTACGTTTCACTGATGGATTCCAGTCCAACATACCTATCAGCAAGATACACTTCTCTTTGTACACTCGTATTTTGATTATTCGCACTATGAAAATGAAGTCATATAAAGAACATTATTTTGCAAACCAGGACCCAACAATATGGAAAAAATTGCCCACTGGGCTTAGACACAAAGACAAAGTGATTTCATTCAAGAGTGCTTGTAAAACTCACATATTTTAATTGCAAGAACAGACATAAAGACCTAATAAGGTTTCCTTAGCTAAAATATTTTTAGAATGTTTTGTATTTTAATATCATGATGTTTGTTGTTTGTAGTCGTATCATTATATATGTTTTATAGGTGTTGTCTAATGTTTTCACTCTCGCCATCATCAAGTCTTATGTCCGCCATCATTAACGAATTTTCATGAACAGAACATGTGTAGTGAAACTGCCATCCATTATTAACCCATGATTTCTAAACAATTCAAGCTTGCACAAAGGAAAGTAAAATCATTTCTGATTGGTTAATAATTGTCTGATTCTTTGAAAAACCAATCAGAGATGTTGTATCTAACACACATTGAAAGCGACAAATGATGGGATCAACCACTGAATGCAGTCAACAAACTTGGAAAATTGGCAAAATCAACCAATGAATGCAGAAACCGGATCACATGTATTGATGGCTTTGGGGCAGAACAAACTACATCATGAGAAGACTTTTTGTGATAACCTGATGCCAATATGACAATTCATATAGGAGCAGCAATAACACAATTTTTAACATATCCATCATTGTAGCCTTATTTGGTTTAAGATTTGCACCATTTGTCTTTTGTTGCAAGCAACATGTTAATATAATGATCAGTTCTGGAAAAATAGCAATAACAAGGAAGCTGAAGACATTTTTAATGCCAGACCAGTCAAAGTTTCTTTCAGTAACAACCTGCAACCATAAGTCTTTTGGTGAAAACCTCATGTCATCATGAATTCTTCATCTAGGAAAAGTATCTACAAAATTTTCTAAAAGCCTGACATAGAAGAAAATATTTGAGGTCTGGTTATCACATTTTTTGAGCAGCAATAGCTCACTGTTTGCACGTTTCAATTGCAACCAAAAGGATGCTGGTTAAAAGTATCAGACCAGGTTGAATCAACTACTGTTGTGTCCTTGTAGGCAAGGCACTTTCATTGGTAACTAAATAACCTACCTGTATTAATGTTCTGTAAAGGACCAAACCAAACCAAATCACGGTTTTCATTTGGAGCCATTCAGACATAATGAGTTTCCTCTGATGAAAACCCAATCTCAACATGTTTTTCTGTTTAAGAGGAGTAGCCATAATATTTAAAAGATGGCTGCCATTTAAGTTATAAGTGGTTAGATTGGCACATTTTATATTCAAGACCAACTAGACATTAAAAGAAGTCTCCAGTTGAAAACTGCAAGTCAATTCAACTTTCCCTGATAGGAAGATTATTATTCACAACAAGGTTTTCAAGATGGCCACAATAGCATACTAGATGTTAGATCAGCTCAATTTTCATGTATGACCAACTAGATACCATCAGAAGTCTTCTTTTAAAAACATATGCTGTGACAGAGTAGGAACTAGATTTTTAAGAAGACTGATGTGTTGGCCATTTGGATGTCAGCTTGGCAAAATTTGTATGTGGGGCCAACTAGATATTATAAGTAGTTGTTATAATACAATTAGGGCATAACCGACTTTTGATCCGGAAATCGGATTCCACCTGATAGTATGAACTTCTGATTAATTGGAGTCGGACAAGGCAGGAACGACCGATTCGGATAATAAAAATAATAAAGTGGAATTTCTATAGCACCGTGTCTAACACTGCGCGTCATTTGATAGTGCGTTAATAAAGTTAAATAAGAAGTCAGAAAAGTCCAATATGGTCAACACAACCACGCTGTGAGACAATCTATTTGAACTGGTGGGTGAAAACCGGAAATGAAACCGGACATGGTAAAGTACTAAGTAACATGCTAGACACGGCAAAACCAGATACCAGAAACCCGGAAACGGAAGATGAAATTTTTTAGAAAAAAAAAATTTGGATTTAGCATTTCTGATTAATTGAATCATATCCGGAATCAGAAAAATTTCATGCCCAAAATCCGGAATCGGAAATCAGTAGAAAAATGCTAATCGGTTATGCCCTAAATACAATCATAAAGTTGATTCGAGATTGGTTATGACAGAATGATTTGTTTAGGTGGTCATATTGAATGTCCAAGCAAACCAGTTTTATTTAGAAGCAACTAGATACCATAAGAAGACTTGTTGTGAAATCACATTTCAATATTGTTATGACACTAGTCTTAAACCAAGTAGCATAAAAGAGCAACACCCAACAAATTTTGTACAAATTCAACAAATAATGTATTTCCTAGCATACAAATTTGAAAATTAAAAAAGAATTGAGAATTAAATCACAAACAGTTGATAGAGTTTAATTTCAAGTCCAAAGGTATAAAGCTATAATTGAATTACAGTAGTATTCCAAATAAATTCCAATACTGAATGTATTGATGTATCTGTTGTCTGACATGTGATAATTTTCAAAAAATGCCCTTGCCTGAATTCACTACAATTCCAAATTAATGTTTCTGTATAAAGATTATTGGTGGGCACTTTGTAATTCCAGTGAATAATAATTTGAATAAATAAATCAACAAAAATGAAAAACGGAACACACCAATAAGACTAAGGCAAGGTTGAATAATATTTCAAGTAGACATTCTATTAAAAGCTTAAATACAGAATATAGGACCATGATGAAGATCAAAAGTTCATTTCTAGAACATTCAAAGTTGTCAACACAAAAAAGTATATTACTAAATCTGTAATAAAGAACATGGTAAAAACATCAGGTACATGGGTAATACCAATGTGCTAGATTCTGACTAAGCTAAACATGTTTACCTCCATTGATCATGATCCTAATATTTTAATCTATAATCACAGAGAAATATTAGTTATGTATTATATTGTTAAGAAAATCAATGTCCATAGGTTAATAGTGAACTTGATTTTGGACTAAGGTCAATTATAAAATACAATTATACATAACATAATCATAGAGACAACAGCCAACACACATTACAAATTAAATATATATAATGATATGTCCTTCCATTCAGGAGTGGGAACAACAAGATTTTTAAGATGATAGCCTTGGTTGCCATACTGGATGTCTGATTGCAAGGGGTGAAAAATTCATCAATACTTTACCTATACATATACTCAGATCAATATACAAAATCAAACTTATACAACCCAATACTTATCATATGCAAGTTATTTTAATCTTCAGCAGTCATGAATAATTATTAGTCTTTATCTTGTTTTCTTTAACTTGAAATTTCAATTAAAACAGCTACTGCAGGAACAGGATCACACTTTTTTTATACTAAAAATGGAAAATGGTTATTATTGTTTTCAGTGATCAAAATCCCCATTACTTTTATCAACAAAATGAAAAATAAAATTCAAAGATTGTTGAGATCGAATCTGATCATGCAAGAACATAACATCAATATTTTGCACATCAAGGAAAAAAAAAAAACATGTAATCATACATGCATTTGACATGTTTACAAGTTTTATGTTTCTAAATCATGTACACATTATTTAACACTTATTACAAATCTTCATGTGTAATTTTATTTTATATTATCATTTGTTTTTGTTTAATATGGAAAAATAATGCTTCATTGCATAAATCTTTCTTTGCCTCATAAGGGGAGCGGTTATGTATATCTATATTTCTTGTAAATTCAAGGTACATGATTTTATTTATTTTTTATTCATGGCTGCAAATTGTACAGAATATCTTTACTTAGATTTAGCTTATATGACCCAAATCTGTTGAAAGCATAAAATTACATAGGATCTATAAATAAATGCTTACGTATGTGTAGAAAGATAATAATAATAATCAGTATAACGTGACTTAATGGTGCCTTTGAAATAACCTCTTACTGGCTTAAGGAGTTTGGATGGTTCTAGAAGAGTTGTTGCTGTAGGATTAATGACATTTTTCAGCACAAGACAGGCTCTACATGGCAGCCAGATTACCGTATTTTCCCGCATATATCCCGCGTGTTGTACCAGATTTTACAAACCCCGCAGGGGGGGGGGGGGGGTGCGGGTTATATAAGGGTGCGGGCTATATCACAATTTTTTTTACACATAATAATATTTCAATATATTGTTTGAAAAACAACTACATAACTTATATATTGTTCTAGTTTTGTTTTGCTAGGGTTGGATATCATGGCTACTACGGTGACTTTACAACAACTTACGGTATCGGGACCAAATCAACATTTCGGGATAAAAACTTAAAATTTCGTATCCGTCACGTTTTCATAATCAATATTTTCTGTTTTCAATTGAAATAACTACCTAACTTTACATATTTTGAATGAATTAATATTTTAATGATAAAAATTAAAAACAAGTGTTTTGTTGTTTACCCGGTATCTTGTTGACTTGTCTCGAAAAGACCGCTTCCGATGATTGAAAACAAAGACGTAATAAATAGCAAAGATGAAGACGAGCACGTTTTCGTGGATTCATCTTCTCCAACGTTCCTTTTTCTTTTCTCCAACCTCGGATTATACTCTCATCAATATCAAATTTTCTGCCTGTGGCTCTATTGCCATGCACTTCAGCATATGCAATGGCAGTTAGCTTGAAGTCGGCTGTGTAAGACTTTCGTTTCGGCATTTTTTAAATTAAACAGAAAGAAATTATTTAAACTCGAATCTACACTTCACAAGAATACACTTCACAAGAATACAATATTATTTAGATATGTCCATGTTTATGTAGCCTGTAGTTGAGGCACAGCTCCTGTAGACAGCCTACGCACACAAGCACTGTGTACCGTGTTTTTTGCTGACTTTTTTTGAGCAAATGTCGTCGGCTTACTTTGATGATGGCGCCGCTAAAGGCTCCAGTTGAAGGGTCAAACAAATACCCGTTTGTTATTGCTGCGGCAACTTCAGATAATTGTAGAACATTGAAACAGATTTGTTTTATTTGTTTAGTATATATCAGTGCTTCAAAGGTAATCACTTCTCTTTGAAGTGTCAGCAAACATATTTTTTCTTCTTCCATCTGGTATTTGTTTTTAAATTAGTGTCATCTGCTTGACTGTACTCATTTTACGTTTCCGCCTTCTGCGGATTCGGATTTTAACTAGTCAGTTGCATAAAGTAATAAGGCCAGATATCATCATTAGCGGATTATGATACTGTATAACAGTGCACTGTTAGTGTGGTTTGTCAGTATGAGACAAGGACTTGTTATTTTAACAATATATTCCAGTACATTGTTTCCTGTCATGGTGCCTTTGATTTTGTCACCAAAACGTAAAACAGAATCGCAGTTCGCTACGTCAGCGAAGCCCCGTGATCCTGTAATTGATTTCATTTCCGATTGTAGCTGTATAAATATATCTATGGTTGCGGGTTATACAAAGGTGCGGGTTATGCCAACGATTTTTTACACAAAACCCCAAAATCCGCGGGCTATATGAGGGTGCGGATTATCTGCGTGTGCGGGATATATGCGCGAAAATACGGTAACTGATGGAGGAAGAACAATGGAAAACCTAGGAAGAACCACTGATCCACAAAAAACTGACAGGTTTTCTCTTGTACCCACGTTAGCCAATTCTAGAAGACTTTTGTACAATCTCATTGGTTCAGCAAGGTCACATGAATAGGTGATTTTGAGACAAATTTAGTAAGATATGTCACAATGGGTATAATTTGAAATATAGTCATAACAGAAGGTGTATGTTAGGAGGGAACAGAGCAAATAGATTCTTCCTATTTTGGATTCCTCATTTCTTGTGTTACTGTTTTAAGCCTGCAGAGAAATTTTAACTGTGCTTGGATATTATTTGAGATGAAACTAATTTTTTTGGACTGCTCATTGGAAATAGAAAATGCTCATTATTTGGACTATGGTATTCTGAATATTATTAATGAATAATACACCAGTGCAACCTCTCATTGTACTTCTCGTACCCCTCTACAAATTTTCTCGGGCTGATTATAGAATTACTAAATGTCATTTGCATTTACTTTATTTGTTTTCCATACACTGAAAAACTGCACTTTCAAATGTCTAACAGCATTTAAGCTTTAGATGAATAACTGATAAAGGGATTGGGCCAAAAATTACTCATGAGTAAAATATGGGCTGTCTGAATGCTGTGCTCCTTCAGGAAGTCTATCACAGCAATGGATTTATACACTTTGTTGTTTTGGAATACTTCGGGGAAAAGGTGAACAGATATGCAGTTTGGTAGTGCTGCACAACTTTGGCAGCTCTCTGGCATCATTTATTGTTCAGAGACAGTAATAGTCAGGCACAGGAATCTGGATAATCAAGCCTTTCATTATTTTCTCTTGAGGCAGGATGGCAAAAAGTAAATCCATGTTTCATCACCTATAATCATCTATGCTCTCTTTTCATGTTTGGCAAATAGCTGTTTGGTGATTTCGACTCGTATCTATTTTGATTTGGGTCAGTAAAATATTGGGCCCATCTTACACAAACCTTTCTGGGCTTCAATTGATTTTAAAATATAACAGCTGACAAAGGAATGTCCGTAATAACAGAAACAGCTTCCACTTGATCATCAAAAGCGGATTCCACAGCAGCCTCTTCCCACTCATCACTGTACAAGGTGCGTCATTATCCATGGACACTTGCCAATCTTTAAAACAACGAAACAACCTGAAACCTGTATGATGAGATAATGACATCCATAAACTTCATCCAAGTTAACCCTGATATCAGAGAGTACCCTAGAAACTAACACATTTTACAGTATGCTCTTTGCTCAGTAACAGATGTTCTCCTCTTGACATTTTTAGGTCACTGTCATTTACCCATGTAAGGTCATATGTATGTCTGCAACTACAGGTAATTTCTATAATATTTTGTCTATCAATTGACATTACATTATTTGAGGCTGAAAAAAACTGAAGTTATAACAATATATTCAGAACTGTTCATATTCCCCTCGTACAGTGAAACAGAAAGAAAATAGTTATCCTCGCCTCTATGGTCAAAAAATTATAATGTACCTTTGTTGTGGTAACAATCGACAGGGGAGGTAACTCTGTCATATGTTCATCTGAATTTGTCTGCTCAATGATCATTGTATAATGATGGAATAATCTTCAATGTCAAATGTGCCTGGACCAACCTGGGAATCAAACATCTGAAAATAAATTAAAAATATAATTTACATCTTAAATTTAATACCTA
This sequence comes from Unio delphinus, assembly GCA_029339505.1. NCBI lineage: Eukaryota > Metazoa > Mollusca > Bivalvia > Unionida > Unionidae > Unio > Unio delphinus. The sequence continues at coordinate 564,379 of JAQISU010000123.1, read as the reverse complement.
GACTAATGACTTCTTTCTAAATGTAAATTTTTAGTAAATATTTGTTTCTGTTTTGAAATATAATTAAACTGCTAATGTATGTTTGACACGGATGCCCCCAACCTCTCTTGTTCGAACATGAGGCGCAAGCAAACAACGCGTAAACACTTGGACAGACTGTAGCATGCACATATAATTATGTAATAGAACATTTACCATGGCCAAATAATTGTTAATTATAATACTGCTATGGAAGATCAAAATTGATACAGAAGCAATGGGAACTAAATGTTTTCCATACATATACTCCATGACTGATGAACCACACTGGAGACAATTTTAGACTTTAACTTGGGTGCACAAATTGATTTTAAACAGGAATGAAAGTTACTTTTACTTTGTTCTTTTAAAACATTTACAAGCAAATATTGATTTTTTTTTAAAACATTCCTGCTTGAGACAATTCATCCTGCAAGACTGACAGGTATAGAATCTATAGTCTCAACATATATGCTGGAAAAGGGCATTAAGCCACAAACAAGAACAATAACAATAAACAGGAATGAACTGACTGACAGTGATACTACACTACAAATGCATTTTATTTTTTCCTGTGATTGCTAGACCCCAGTTCAAACCAATAGTCACAATCAATATATGGAATACCACCCTCTATTTACTTACATCTAGAATAAAATCATCAGAATCATGTGAGTTGATCTACTTACTATTGGTATGTAGTACTAGCAAAGACATAACAATCTGTACAAGACCAAATTTTATGAGTATAAATGCTAATGAACCAATCACATTAATTCATGGTTTATCATCTGGAGAAAATGATGCTGAATACAACAGGCTATGAAAATGAAATTACTTAAGTTTCAAACCTTTACAGGAGCTATAATGGACATTGTCACAAGTCAACACCCCAGCACTAGTGAATACCATTCCAATATGGCCAATGTCAGTCACCAACTTAATCCACAAAAATATATTTAGTTGAAGGATCATTTATAAAGTAAATAGTTCAAGTGTTTTCAATGTTCATTTTCTGGTTTGGTTTTAAATGAAAACCTTCAACTTCAGCATGGCTTGATTACATGAATTATAGTAATCTATTAAAGACCCATAGCAAACAAACAGCATTATTTTTTGTTTTGACCAGAATAAATAAATGTACAAATGATATCCAAATAAAATAAACTACAAAAGAAAAAAATATCTCAATAATCAAGCATTTTTTTCACAACTTAAAATATCAATGATGGTTGTCAAGTACAAGTATCACTGATTTAGTGCCAGACACTAACACATGGAATAGAAACATAATTTTCTATTAAATGGAAACTGGACAATATCAGCCTGGTGTTATGTAAATTTAATTGTTTTTCTGTTAGTTTTAATTTCATTACATGTTATTGTAATGTAACACTGTTTGCTGGACTTGTCCAGCATTGAGTTCATTTCTGCTTGATCTGACTAACTTTAATCTTTTTTATTTCATTTATGTAAACAAATAATAATAGCTTCATTATTCTCTATGTGTATGATAGTATTAACTGAATTATTATTCAGGTAACCACTAACCATGTTGATTTAGAGGTCAGGTTTTTTAAAGATTCCCATGTGAATTTAATAGGTTATTGTTTTAGAAGGCTCATTAAGATTATTCTTTGAGGCTATTTTCATTATGTAATGGTTGGTTTTAATGCTAATTGTGACCTGGGATCAGCAGAGAACTATATTATTTTGTGACAGGTATTTACCAGTTGTGCTTTAACATCTAGCACTATGAGTTGTATTATGTTGTGACCAGTTTGGGCTAAATTTTAATTTCCTTAAATTATTCGATTCAAGTGATTATTTTCTCTGGAAATAAAAAATTGCTCTGATAAAATTGTTGGACAGACATTAATTGGATTTATACTGAATTCAAACCTGGAATAATATTTCTGTAACACGAGACTGATGAAACACCAGTAGTACTTTGTAGGCTATTATTTTTGGATTTATGTTAATTTTTCCAATTTTTTACGTTGTATTCTAAGAACAAAAATTATTTGTTAAAGTTTACAAAGCTCTTTTCTGTTACTTAACTGAAGAGCATAGATTCGAAACACTAGCTACTCTCTATCTTTTAATGACTTCTTCCAGCAGGTTGTATTTGATTTTGTGCACTAAACCTACACAGGTACACTGATTACTGGAATGGCCAATTCAATAACTGCAAGTTTTGCAATCTGGAAATGTGTCAAAATAGTCTCTAATCAATGTTTTGCATGAAGATTCAAAGTTTAGGTGGTCATGTCCTGAGGGTCATTTTCATCAGCTGAAATTCATTTCCTTATTCTGCTTCATTAAGTACTTCAGGTTTAACCTGCCCACCTGCAGATGTCCTACATTGTCCAAAATAGCATGTGATTTGTTCAAGAGCTTCATAGTTGTAACCACACAATGCAGCCACTCCATATAGGAACTGGGAAACATTCAGAATAGCATTGATATTTGTCACGATTTCTATGTTGCTTTCTACAAAATGTGCAATGAGACTGAATGAATTCTGTTCTTATTATCTCATGATTTTGGATATTGATTTAGATGTCGTTTTTCAGCTTAAACGTCCCTGTATTTTCCTTGACTTGTGATTGCCACTCTGAACTGGTTTTCTGTGAGACCAATATTAACTGCATGATTCTGCCCAGTTCCAAGCATTTTGGAACAAACCATTGACTTCATACTACTCAAGACTGACAGACTATTTGAAAAACCAAAATGTCAGCTAGAATATTTGTGATCATGGAGGAAAACATCTCTGTTTCACAAAAATCCTTTGGCAATAGTATTGTTAAATGGGTTATTTTTTCAAGCTCTAGAAGAACTGGTGGCCACGTTTCTTTTGGAGATTCAACAGCTTATCCAGGAGACAGCCAACTCACAGATCAAAGCTGCTTAATTAAGACTTTTTTAAAAATTAAAAAATTGTATGCAATTCCCTTAAACACTGTTTCTTTTTGCCTAATTCAGAAAAAAATTGGAAGACATGCTTGTAAGCTGCAATTCATTTTTTAGCTCTAGACGCATAATGAGAAGTGCTATGCAATAGGTTACACAATAAAGGGCACAAGGAAAGAATTGTCTTCACACAAACAAACCGTAATGCCTGTTATGTCTAGGGCATAACCGACTTTTGATCCAGAAATCGGATTCCACTGGATAGTATGAACTTCCGATTAATCGGAGTCGGACAAGGCAGGAACGACTGATTCGGATAATAAAAATAATGAAGTTGAATTTCTATAGCACCGTGTCTAACACTGCGTGTCATTCGATACTGCGTTAATAAAGTTAAATAAGAAGTCAGAAAAGTTCAATATGGTCAACACACCCACGCTTTGAGACAATCTATTTGAACCGGCGGGTGAAAACCGGAAATGAAGCCGGATATGGTAAAGTACTAAGTAACATGCTAGACACGGCAAAACCAGATACCAGAAACCCGGAAACGGAAGATGAAATTTTTAGAAAACAAAATACGGATTTAGCATTTCAGATTTATCAAAATATATCCGGAATCGGAAAAATTTCATGCCCAAAATCCGGAATCGGAAATCAGTAGAAAAATGCTAATCGGTTATGTCCTAGTTATGTCCCCATTCATGACACTTGCTCTATTGGATGAGAGTCTTATTACTTATTCTGGTGTTGTATGTCTGTCTGACAGTACTTCATGAACTTTGTAACTGTTTCAATCTTTCCATCATATAGTGCAAAATTTCAATATCAGGCAGAAACTTTAATTCTCTAATAAGTTGATTGAGTGGAAAATGCCTGCAAACAATAACCTGATGAGAGTGCAGCTGGTACATTGGAAGGGACCAAGAATCGAACTCTCATTATCAATAATAGCATCATAATGAACATAAAGAACCATTAGTCGTTTGGTCAACTTTGGTGATCTCTGAATCGCAAAGGTCACAGAATGCTTTTGTCCCAAAAGAGAAATTATACAAGAGATTTAGAGCTCTCCTAGGAATGGAGGGGCCATCCAATGAAGATGAGAAAAAGGGGCCCTTCTACCTACACATGTATATGCACTGACCTTTAGTGGTCTGGTTCCTGGTCAGACCAATGTTAACAAATAGGACAACTGACCATACCTGCATGCTAAGCAGGTATAACGAATTTCACACAATTGCCTGTGACATTAGAAAATCTAAAAGATAAAACTTTCTGCAAAAAAAGAAAATCCAAAACCAGTGAGAGGAGGGCTGATAATACTTACCTTGGCACCAGAACAATGAAGGATACAATTGAATGAAGCAGTGCCTGCTGAGCAAGGTACAAATAAACCCTAAAATGTACAAAGAGAACACAGACAACTCTCAAATAAAGCAAGGACTGAGAAGACAATAGATACAACAGGTTGGTAAAATGCCAAACTGGCATTTCAAACTGAAAACAAAGACACATTTTGAAGAGCAATAATACACTGAAGTAATTCATATATTGTCAAAAAAGGAAAGGTATTCCAAATGTGGCTGTGACCAAGGAGTCTGACTAATCATATGCTTTTTAATTCTGGCTTTCCAATTCTAATTGGAGAGAATAATTTTCTTGAACTGGGGAATAGGAGTCTCCACAATGAAAAACATTCACCTAGTAGCCTGTAATGTATTACTGCTACTAAAACTGTTCTATTTTTGGAATGGCTAAGTAACTCCTTAAGAAACATCCAGATTGAAATGTTCACGACTTATATGAAATGGTTTCAGATACTGACAAACAGCTGAACATAAAATAAAAAAACAATAAGCAAGCCAACGCTGAATATTCAGCCTAGGTGCAATGCTTTTGGTGTTGCTGGAGTTTACCCTCTTAGAGTTCGATAACTGGATTAAATTAAAAAGTAGTATCAGCGATACAACATATAACAAATACCTGACAATATTTGTCAGTGTCACTTGTCTGTGATATATTTTCTCTTTATAAGAGCTGATGTTCTACTAGAGATGTATCTACAAAAGTTAATAGGGTCAATGCTGTTGTGAGGTATTACCTCTAGACAAGTTTAGCATGCTTGTTCTTCTTCTGGTGGCCAAGTGATCCAAGGCACTCATCTTTACACACCACTAACACATGTACATGTAACTCACTTCTATGTGGGTTCTCATGCAGGCCTACTTGGGTATGTGAGAAAGCTTTCCTGGGTTCTTCAATAACCCAAGTTACTCTTTTTCTGTTCAATGAGGAATGTAAAACAGATTAAACATTTTATGACTTTTTAAAATCAACCTTTGTGTTAACCAAATGATTATTATGTCTGCAATTACATGTCAATCTATGAGATTCCGGCTGTAAATTTGTATTAGAAGACCAAGTTGGTGAAATTCAATGTATTTGGAGCCCATTTACACACACAAATCAATATTCTGTGTTACCTTAAAAGTTGCTTGGAACTATATGTACTTGTACCTCAATATTTATAACCAATTTTCATAGTAGTAACCAATTTTTTAATTAGGCCAAAAATTTTAAAAAATGTTTCTATTACAATGGTATTAAATTAGGGAAGCATGTTTTAAAAAAAAATAAAAAAAAAACATCTATTTAATTTGATTTATGTTTGGGGGTGGTTGGGTGGAGGGTAATGTGGGGGCAAAAAAAAAAACTGGGTTATGTGGCTTTACCAGGGCCATTTCACAAAACTCAAGACACTATCTGGTATTGTCAAGTTAGTCACTACAAAGAATGACATCAATTAAAAATAACAAATCTGTAAACGACAAATATTTTTTATACTGGTATGTACATTTTAAATTTACCGGGGCTTGCACACCTTGACTTCATGTAGTAATTAATGTCATAATCCAATGTTCAATGTATTTTGTATGCAAAAGAAAAAAATAAACAAATCCTAAGTAGTCTTTGTATGTGTTACTATTTACAATATTAACTCATTCAGCCCCAGGATTGTTAACAGTATTATAGCTACTCTGCCTCAGTAGCACTAAGCGGTTTCTAACAGCATGTGCACCATAGTTTTACCTGCTTAGACAATTTTGTAAATATCATTTACTCTTACGTTAATTTCTCTTCTTATATCCAATAAAAGTGCACAAAGTTTTCATCAAAATATTCCAAATAATTTGACTACACAGTGATAGGTTTTCTATTTGTAAAAGACATTCACAACTTTTTTATACACTATTTATGATATTAACATGATCGCTACAATCAGCTAGATCTGCAAGAATTCTATCATCATCGCTATCAGCATCCTCTTCTTCTGACAATTTAATCTCAGAAACTTCTATGTCTGAATCTAAATCACGCAAAATATCCAACTACCGAACATATTTTTCCTTGCCATGCTTAATATTTTCTAGATCAAACCAGAGAAGCTCCTCATTTTCATTCTCACCGTCATCAAAGCTTATGTCTACCATCATTTACAAAACATGTAGTGAAACTTTCAATTAGTAACATATGTGTTTCTAGGGCCAAACCGGAAATCAAATCAGACATTCGCTTCGGCCGAATATCCATTTTTTCAGTACTATTTGGAAGTATTCACATCAGCAAATAATACGCACACAAATGGTTACGAGTAAAATAATTCAATAAATATTGAACTTTTTAAAATATAAGATTTTTAATACATACTAACTTTAGTTAACTAAATACAATTTTTCATCTTGTAGGCGATATATATGGTATACGGTACATGTAAAAAATTTAAGCTTTGTATACGATAATGAAACAAACTGTACTCTCCGGAGTTGCACCTACTACTCGGTTCGTGCCCGGATCCGGCAAATTGTACATCCAAATACTCAGATTCGGTACTCAGTGAAAATTATCTACTCGGTTAGGCCCTATTGGTTTCAAACCGATTCAAGCTTGCACAAAGTAAAATCATTTCTGATTGGTTAATATTGGTCTGATTCTTGGAGAAAAAAAAAATTGTAAACAGAGACAATTTATCAATATGACAAAAGATGAAATTGGCTACTAAATGCAGTCAAGAAACTCTGACAAATGGCGGGATTGGCCATTGAATGCAGAAACCGGATCATGTGCATTGACTGGATCGGGACCGAATAAGTTAAAGAAGTAATAGAGATTGCTAAGTGTCCCCTCCAGATTCCACTCTGGCAGTGAAATCATCCCTGAATACATAATGAATTATATCTAGACTGCAAGATGCAGTTGGCAATGATGACTTTCCCAGGTGTGAATCATTAACCTCTGCATTCAACATGTAAAACATTAGGGCCAATCCATTGAAATTTGTAGGTTCCTGGTGACAAGATATTGGTTGATTGGACATAACATGCCATTAGAGACTTTTTCGAAAGAAATTAACTTTGTTTTGACAGATCATCAAATGGTAATTACTCAAAGCGACGTAACTGACCATTTACCATTTAAATTTTCCAACTGAACTACACTGTAGATCACCTGTTAGGGGAACTTACATTTGTTATACGAAATGCAACCATTTATCAATCATAATTATTATAGTTCTTTTTTTATTTAATTGGTGCTAAGTGCTCTAAGAAATTTGAAGTAATTAATTTCTTCTTTTGACAAATTCCATTACATTTCAAGGCCCCTGAAATTTATTTTTAAATTCCAAAACTTTTCCAGAATTTCATGACCCGTGGGAACCCTGAAAAAAAAATGTAAGGGTTGAAACTGGGACAGTTGGCCAACTGGAAACATTTTTTTAGCCTCATTTTTGTTTTTACTAGTAAGACATAACAATTTTTCTGAACCAAAAAACTACTGGTAAGTAAGCACACAGTTTTTAATATGATAAGACCCAAAAGTTCAATAAAATGCTTGTTTTAATCACTATTCTAAACATTGTAAAATCTGACATGTATACACTCACTTCTCTTTATTTTCCCACCACTTCACACTATTCAGGCTGAAGAGGCAATAATAAAAAAGGGTCTAGTAGACTATTTGTCCTGTATGGCAAGTAATTTGAAGTGATTATTTATTTTTGTTACAACTCTATGGTCTTAAACTAAGTAACAGAAGAAAAGAAAAAAAAATTAGAAAAATTCAAACAATTTATTTCTCGAAGATACAAAGTGCGACTTTAAATGGAACTTACAGCATTGTGAATTAAATCCCAAAAAATCCAAAATGTTCTATCCAGAGTCCAATTGTTCAGAATGTTTGAATGAAGTCCAATATTGAAGATGTTCATATATCAATAATCTTGACCGCTGTGCTAATGTACCTATAGTCACTGTTTCACAATGATAAAATCCAGAATGTATCTGAATGAATGTACAACCTTTCCAAAAGGAGTGTTTTGTTTACTAAAACCTATAAATAGAAACCATCACCTGACCAATAGTATTTTCTTGCAAATTTCAATAACTTTGTAAACAGGGTTAGGTTTTGTGAATATTCAAAGTTTGTAAATAAGGCCAGATCATGTACTCCATTTCAAATAACTATTTATAACTTATAAACATGACAAAAATCAGGCACATGCACAACTGTTCTACATCATGACAAAATTAAATCACACAATAAAATTGATATAAAAAATAAGTTTGGGCATGATGCCGATGGAAAAATTGAAGCATATGATATACATTTGGTTGTGATGCTGGAAAAGTTAATAATAGACTTCCAGCATACTTCAGAAATTTAGACAGTATGCTGAATCATAAGTCTGGACATACAATAAGAACAATTTATGACCATTTTTGTGTATATTTTTCATTATTTTTTGTTTTGCGAGTTTGAACAGCTGATTCCCCATGATTTAAAATACAAAGATGTACCGCTGCCACAGAAAATAAATCAATAAAGAAGAATGTTTGCTTGAAAAGATTTGCAGCTTTTAATGCTCTCTATAATCAGGTCCAACTATAAATTTCATTGGTCACATGTTGTAAACCACCCAAAGGCTAATAGTTTTCTTGCAATTACATGACGCAATGGTATGAAAAGAAACTTTTGTACATTGGTTTATCAATTAATTTTTATTTATCAAGGACTAAATCTCATTTCAAGTACTTTTCAAAGAAAAATGATTTTCAAATACTTTTTAAGGATGAATTGAAGTTCAAACACTTTTTCAAGGTACCATGTAAACCCTGATATATTTAGAAACAAAGGGAAAATAAATCCTTTCCATAACAATAAATAAATAAATATATATATAAGCACACTTAAAAGAATCTTAAGTTGGCCTTCTAGTTTCAGCTTGCTTTGTAATAAAACTAACTTTTCTTTTGTTATCTCACCAGTAACTTCAAACAATGAGTTTATTGCCCACTACATGTGTTTATTCACTGCCTGGGCACTATTTGTTTACACTCTGTAATCATAATTGATACAGAAGAGCATTGATATATGTAGCGTAAATAGCATACACATGAATTTACTTTAACACTACTTTTTGTAATGCATCATAAGGAAAAGATTGTGATTTGCATACATAGTGAGTGTATTTTCATGTAATGACTATTTGACAGATACTGTTATATATTAAATCTAGATATAATACAATCTTGTTTAATTTGCACCTTACACTGTAACATGAGTAAAGTAATCTTCAAATAATCTGGTAATATTTCTCTATCTCTCGTTTCGATTTTGCTGGACTCAATTTTCAGTCTGAAAACGTATTTATGTACGTGTGATTTGGACTTCTCAAGTAGCTTTTAACATTGTTTCAGTTATATCGCTACAATGTCCGCAGTGTGGCAGGTTATAGTGATGCCTAGCACAAGGACATAATGTCGCACACATGTAGTATCAGAGGTCTCGGAAATGATTAATTACATGTATTTGGATGTAATTTTTTTTATATGGGATGCCCAAAATCACTCATCCAGGAGTCCTCCGTACCTATGCAAACAGCTGACCAACAAATTCAAAGTCTTGCCAGTCCTACCAACTGAGTTGGAGAATATGTCGATTATTTGATCATTTTAACTGTGCTGACATTTACAATTACAGAATTCAGTAGCTACTGCATTTGGGTGGGAAAATGTGTTGATTTTTTACAACCGGTGAATTCAGAGGCAGAAAGACCCCAAGATGTACTTGTGGTTATTATAAGAGTACATCAGAACCTTATCCTCCATTATTGTGTTCATTTTTTATTTTTAGCCAAATAGCGCACGCATCCTCAAAATCAAGACATACCAAGACTTGGACAAAATGTTGCTTGCAAATTTGGGTAAGTATTCTGGGATTAAATCATGGCAAACTGACCGATTTTAATGAGATTCAGAAGAGTGTTCAAGTTAATAGTTTGGATGGGATAGCAGCCAAGTGTAGGAAAGCGTGATGCCTGGCTTAGTATTTGGAATAAGACCAGTGATTAATCTACCCCTGCGCCCTGCGTCCAGCACGCAAAAAAAATGCCTGGGACTCATTAGTTGTTCATATGTGCATTCCTTTGGACGCAAGAAATTTTAAAGGACCAACGTCGTGCTTACTGTGAATTTTATTTAACAGGAATTTCTTTTCACAAAGCAAATATTATCTCTGCACCGGTCATGTGGTACTCACTCCTTAACAGTATACTATTATGGGATGTCATCAGTTCCCCTCATGTTTCCAGTTAAAATGTCACCAAAGAAGATGATGAAAATTGACCCTAAGCAAAGGACATTGGATATTTTGTTTAATGATTCAAATTCCACTGATCAGCATTTGGTTTCATCATCTGATGTTCAGGATGCAAACGTGTGTTCAGCCTCCAGCGTAATACATAAATTACCAAAAATTCAACAGTTTCAGCTGAAGTGGTTAAAAACGGCTTATAGACAATTCGGCTCAAGTTAACAACTTGGAATGAAAATAAGACATTTCGGCCCAACCAAAGACAATTCGGCCGAATTTTAAAATACAACTGACAAGTATTTATTTGTAACATATATTTTGACAATTCTTATATGTGTTATAAAAAAATTTGGAACATTTTATGAACAAGATAAATGTTTTCCGAAGTTATAATGGTTAGGAAAAACCGGAGAAAGAAATGAGTATAGTAGAGCGGTACGCTTGGTCTCAAAAACTTAATTCTCAAGCAAAACAAGAGATATTATCATATTGAATGTATTTGTTAAAAATAAATTTATACAGATAGAAAATTGCATAATTAGTTATTTTACGATAATTTGACATAAATTGAATTCAGAACATGATTCTGTTTTGCTGTTATATGTTACGAAAAAGATAGGAAAATGTGCTCAATGAAAGATGCATCTTTACCAAAATTTCTTGTATTTTAAATTTCATTTAATTTGATAATGAATATTCAAAACACCACAAACATTTTAAGTTGTCAAATTAATACATTTATAATCATAACAGTTTCCGATTCAAAATATTAGCGCGAAAGTTTACAACGTGTATGCCTTTTTAGTCAATCCAAACATATAACGTATGTATCAGAGACATACGACAAGAGACTTTTCATTAAATACGTAATCGTTTTCACTCAGTTTTCCCATTTGATATGTATATTAATGTATCTCAATGTGTTTGCAGAATCACTGTACTCATTACATTTGAGCGGGACTCATTATTTGAATATATGCGAGTTTTGTGACTCATTGGGATGAAATTGTAGATTAATCACTGTAAGACCATTTCTTGGATTGACAAAATTAAGACCACCCCCCAAAGGAGGAACAGGAGTTACACTGCTGTCTGGCTAATCTGTTAATTATTGGCGCAAAACCCATATTGAATTCAATTGATGAAAATAAAAATTTTCAATGCTTACAATTAAAAAGTGGCAATTGTCACCAAAATATTGTATTCAAAACAATACTAAGCTTGGGCAAACAGGATACCACCTATGTTTTCATGGCTCCATATATGGTGGACAATTCTGCGCATGATATTGAAAAGATGTAATGTATCAGGCTATGGAAATAAAATACATTACTTTGGAAAATTTCTGCCAAAAATTGACTTTTCAACAAAAACAGCATGTGATCCAATGTTTACAGGAATGAAGTATTGTTGTGCAGAATTACCAGACACACTGAATAGGCCAACATGGTTGTACATGTCAGTGTTATAAAGAAGGGGGAAAGTAAACTCAATGGCAACCAACAGTTTTTCTAATCTGCAAAGTTCAACATTTTCAGATAAGGGACTGCAGCTTTTGCTGGTGGGACTCCTATTTTTTAAAAACCAAAATGATAGTCCTGGACTCTTTTTTAAAAATCTGAGCGAGACCTCTGAGTATGATGTCCCAACCAGTCACATTATCCTGACACCAGGCTGACCAGTCCCAACACTAACCTCCCAATGCAGAGTACCAAGCTAGGAAGCTGTTAGTACCATTTTTGTAGTCTTCGGTATGACTCACCAGAGATCGAACCCCACCCCTGCGTCTGAGACAGATGCTCTAACCACTAGGCCACCAGAGTGGTGATAACCTATTTAAACCTTTTAGTACAACCAAACACATTACATTTTCTATATATTCATATCAATGAACAATGTAGCGCTTAATCTAAAATTATATATACATGTGTGTATATATATATATATATATATATATATATATATATATATATATATATATATATATATATATATACATACATACACTATAGTATATACAATTATGATAACAATACAAGGTTAGTTTCTTACATTATTCTTTTTTTTTTACATTATTTCGTTAAGCTCAATTTCCATGGTTTTGTATTTAAAAAAAGGCATTTTCATGGGTACTTAAATTCGTGGTTTTACCCTTAACCTCTACAAATACCCAAACTAAATACAAAAAAATAAAACTATGTTGACACAAACAGCGGTCACATTAATATTTAAACAATACTACCACCTGTACAAGTACAAATCAAAGACCTGGAGATTTCAATAATTACACCGTGCTTTTGACAATGTGAATAACATCAGTCGATGCAACGCAGAAAACAATACTAAAACAATATGTCCATCTCTCTGAGCACAAATAAAACACAGACCTGCCAACATTGTTAAAGAAATAAAATTCAGGAAAATCACCATTAAAAATCAGGAGGTACAAGAATAAGGTGTATATATCATGATAATCGTAAAGATGTCTATTTTTTAGTTTTGTTATCTCAGTCCATTATATGTTGCAGATTTGCATTTCTGCACAAGTTCATCATTTACTTGTCATTGGGTGCAAAATTTGCAAACAAGAATAGCTTCCAGGGTTGATGCTGACAGGCTGGCTCTTTGACTTGTTCTGTTTTTTTTTTTCTCTGATCATTGAGAATGCTCTCTCAGCATTGCTGTTGCTGTGCAATATAGAAAGTATTGATAGCATTACTCTCCCAAGGGTTTGAAACAACAGTTGGCCAAATTAATCCTTTTTTTCTCGAGAGCAACCCACTGATGATTTGCTCTTTAAATATTCAATTCTGCGTCTAAATTGTATCTTTGGAACAGCTGAAACTCTCTATGCAGATCATCAGTGTGGATTCCTTCCATTCGGCTAGAAAAAAAAAGGCCAGGTCCTTAAATGAGTCTAAAGATTATTTAGCCACATCTGCAATGCTTGCATGAATGAGCAAGTCATCCTTTAATGGAAATTTTTCCTTCATGTATAACAGTGATTTGATCAGAAATGCCCTACAGTGCATTCTTGTCTGTAACTGTGCTTCAGAATTCATCTTCTGTAGAAGTATGTTGGTTGCCTAACCCAAGTACAAGTCCTGAGAACGAATGTACAAACATTCATCTTTTACATCAATTGCTGTGATGTCTGTCTTTTCAACAATGTACTTTGGTTTAATAACAATCAAAAGGAATTCTCTGTACATGGTTAGTAGCATGTTTCTGGTCTTGTGAATTAGGGGCTTGTCATGCTGTAGAGCTTCGTTGGGTCCGTCTTAACTGTTCTGAATCCAGCTAAAAAAAACTGGCAATATGCAATGGTACGTCTTAACTTTAGGTTATCTCTTATTCTTTTCAGCCTGGCATTGCTGAGACATGAAGCAGGATATGACTTTGTTTCCTTCTGCCTAAGCCAGCTGTCAACAATTGCACTGGCATCTACCCGTACCTTCTTACAGGAAGCAACTGAAGCCTACTGTGCTTTTGCCTTTTCTTCTAATTACATTTTCTTAATAAACTCGCTAAGTGGCACCCACAGCTCTAGTCAATAATTAATGCACTTTCCAACAGAAAGCCATCTAGTTAGACATTATTTCTGGATTTTCCTGACTTCATGATTATGCAGAAGTTGAAAATTCTTAAAATCTTGCACTCTTTTATCACTTGGTTACAGGTAATAATAAATATCCAAAAGCTCATCAATCTACACAGAAGCTGATGAAACCGAAAATGAAGCCGGATATGGTAAAGTACTACGAAACATACCAGACACAGAAAAACCAGATACAGAAACATGGAAACAGAAAATAACATTGTTGAGAAGAAGAAAAAACACTTTTTTTTGTTGATGAGCTGAAAAATCAGGGAATGACGAGATAGGTAAAAAAATTGGGATTCTCCAGATTTCTAAAGTAAGGTTGGCAGGTCTGAAAAGACCCATCACGATTAATCAGTTCCACCACGTTTTCGTTTGAGTGTTCAACATTATCCAAAGCAGACAAAGCCAACAAAACTAGACCAATCAGTTATTAAAGTACATATGATTGATCTCTTGCTTAAACCACTGTCCATCAAGTTGCACCATCAGTACTTTCTGACTATCATGGCGTTAACACAGTGGCTTAAGAGGGGTAAAATTTAACTTAGATCTGCCTTCCTAACCCATCAGAAGCTAAGAACCAGGCACATGCGCTTGCTTACAAGGCAGCTAATGGTGCAGTAGAAACCCTGCTTCATTTGAATGAAGGAACGACTTGAATAAGTATTAAATTTAATTTTGATATCCTGTTATGCTATATTATTTTTTCTTCCATTTTCAGTATTACTATTGTTTCAATACCTTATGCTTTTTCTATATTTCTCTCTATCCTTACTTCACATATCAATTTAAGGCACCGAGCATAAAATTACAGCTATCGGATACAGTACCTTATCAAACGAATGCATTAAAACAATATAACATTATTTATAATTTATGCTTGAAAAGGTTATAAAAATAAAACAAACACATTTAAAAGCTAATATTTAAAGGCATACAACCTAAGTTTTTCGATTTTTTTGTTCTTGCAAATGCATGATATTATGAAAAGTATAGTAGAAATAATGAGTAATTACAGGTCATTCAGTTTCAAAAAATGTACATCTGTAAGTTTAATCAATGAAAATATAACGATTTTCTGTACGGATTGCTAATTAATTATGCAGAAACGGAATTTACCGATCTTCTCTGTAGTCGTAGTGTCACATGAAGTCGAGGTAAGCATATGTTTCGCTTTCGAGTAATTATTGCCCTATTCTTCGTCTGTCCTTCTCCTTAGTTCATTATAGTCACCCACAATATATGTATTGCTTATAGATTTCTCATTATATATGATAAATTACAAGAAGTAGGCAAAAAAGTCAATACGATGGAAAATCCTGACAATAAGAGGTTCCTTTAAGGGGCGATTCTTGAAAGTGTTTACTTGTCGTGTTTGTGCGATTGTGTTACGTTGCAAGATAAACCAACTAAAAATGTGATAATTTGTATCATTTTAATCAGAACCACTATTAAAAGGCAGCAGAAGAAGATAATACCACCGGGGGAAATGGCATACTGCTAATAGGCAATTTATTTTATGGACTTAATGGATACCTAAGTACTGGCAACAGACATGTCATTCCAAGCTGTTGTGTATGGCGTATAATGGATAAATAATTTTGGCCAGTACCATTTTGGATTTACTCAAGGAAGACTTGGGTGATCTATCTAATGATATGATGTGTGAATAATGAAATTTATGTTTATTTTAAGTTGTATAAAGCATTTCTTTTGTAGTATGCAATTTTTATTTTGCATGAACAAGTTTTGTTAAAAATTGTTTTAGCTACCTACCCACTAAAGAATGATTATATGTATGGCTGTTTTGAAAGCAACTGTGGGGAGACTGCTTATTAAAAACATGAATTGAAGTTGACTAGCATTGTCATGGGATGCAAAGGATGTAAACAACGAAAGTACACTGGTGAACATGATTTTAATTGTGCATATACAGTAACACATTAAGTTAAATGATAAATAACGCATAGTCATGAGTTGAGAAAGCAAAACTTGTTGCAGTGTTTCATGAATAAAGATTGGCTTGTAAATATCAACAGAACTACAAACACTAGGATACTGTTCTATCCAGATACTGCTCATTAATTTCAATTACATGTGAAACAAATTGGCTCTGGAAACTGAATAAGGGTTTAAAGACTTAAATACTAGTTCATCGAAAGCAACATTGAATACTTTTATCACATAATATGTGCATCATCAGCCGTCTTATTACAACTAAATCAAATATACTTGACACCAATTAAATGCATCAAATTTTCAGTTTTTTAAATGTGTTCATTTACCATAGAAATAATTATACCTTTATATAAATACCCAGATGAATGTACACAGCTGCATACACTGTAAAACTGTTATATATTATGTAATGTACTAAACTTATATATGTACAAATGTGCATGTACAGACATAACTTTAATTCAAGAGTACAGTCAGGCATAAAAATGATGGATATCATCTAAGAATAATTATGGCATATAATATATAGAGATTTTCCGTGTTATTTAGGTTGGGAGGGGTGCTCCCAATATTATTTAAATTATTACAAAAGACCTCCCGGCTTGTTTTTATGAGGAATTGAAGTAGTGATAGAGAGATGCAATGCTCAGAGCTCCCAGTCAGTGGTGCCAACAGTTAAATTAATGAATACACAAAATGTGAAAGTCAAATAAACAACAATTTAATATCATTAAATAACAGTCATCTCTCAAATGAAACTCAAGTTAAAACCCTATCACTCGTCTTTAACTTGACCAAGTTATGGCCTATTTTATCATCTGACTGTAATTGATTTTCCTCCTGTCCTGTGTTCCTACTCATCTGTATGATTTTTCTCTGGACTGGTAGTCCGATTGCCTCCAGTCCATCTAATGTCTGCCTCCGTTCTTCCTTTCTCTTTGTCTCTCAGAGACATTTTATATGAGAAACTAGTGTACCATTACTATAACAGATTGATTACAGACATTCCATTCCAAAATACTAGACAGTTCTATAGAAATTACATTGATGTTTTAGTATCTTGTGCTTGTTTTTTTATACTTTTCAGTTTTGACAAAAGTGATTACCATTTACTCAATGCCAAACTTTAGTACATCACCTAAACAAACTACTGCAGAGAAACAAATATTGAAATTAAGCCCATGCCCTCACCCCCATGTATGTTTCCTATTGCATTTCTTTTAAAATTAGGGTAGCTAGGCACACACACACACACACACACACACACACACTAATTAGTATATATAATGTACGAAGTACAATGCAAAACTGGCTCAGATATACATATCAAATTCAGGAATGCAGGGGTCATGCTACCAGTGTTGATACTAATTAGCCTACACAGACAAACAAACTCTTACACATTCACAGGGGTGTTTTAATTGCTAACTGACCATTAACCCTGTTTGCAACAATATATCACTGCTCAAGTTAACGAAATTGGGCCTACTATACAGTGATGGAAATATGCCAAATTCTGTTTCAAAATTGTAACAGTGTGTGTGATTTGGATTTTTAACATACCTTGAACAATTTTTGAGTCATATTGCTATGATGTTTGAAGTGTGGCAGTTTATAGTGATGTCTAGCACTAAGGCATCATGCCGCAGACATGTAGCATGACATCCCACCCAGTTACATTATCCTGACAGTAGGACGACCAGTCCATACACTAACCTCTTAATGTTGAGCATTAAATGAGGCAGCTGTTAATACCATTTTTATGTGTTTGGTAGGACTTGGCCAGGGATCAAGGACCCCAACTTCTTGCATATGAGGTGGATGCTCTTAACACTAGGCCACTGGAACGGTCAACACCAGTATGTAAATAGTAATTTGTTAACAAATATAGTCAGTGAATATCATTTCTAATTTATTTATTTTTTTTAATTAAAAAAAGACAGAAGTTAACAGCATTATTTTCTTTATAAAATCAGTTTAAAACTGTATGTGAACCTTTAATGGCATGTTTAGCGTGAGCAATTAAATCAAGATGAAGAGTATGGATTGAAGTCATTTGCTCCAATGTACATTTTTTTTCTTTTTCAAAGTATACTAGAAATCTTTCTGACTGCAATTTTACACAAAACATTTAGAAAATAAAATTATTAAAAAGTACTTTATTATGCAATAATACAGACTTGTAATTACATGATTTTAATCTTGTTACTTCTATAAGATTAAATGATTTACAATGTATAGCCTCTGCTGTGCTTTTTTTATACATCATATGGCCAAAATACACTGCATTTACCTCAATCTAAACATACATATAAGACAAGTATAAATGCAATGGGTATGAAAAGTTTGAAAAGGTTTTACATCTTGTTGTTAAAATGCATGTTTTTTTTAAAAGCTTTAAGAACATAATCAACAGTGGTCTGAAGATATACTGCTACTTGGAAATCAAACAGATGCTGGACTTCAGCTCATGGTAGGCACTTCAAAAGAGACTTAGTCAAAGTCTATATGGGTCCATGGTAGAGAACATTTCTTACCATACAATCACTAAAATAGTCTCTCCATAACAATTTGATATTAACAGGTATTACCGGACTAAAAGGCCTAAATCATTTTAACTTAAAATGAGATTTCTGCTTTGTAACAAAATCTTCTGCAGGTGGTGGTGGTATTGGAGCAAGTACATCAGATATTCACCTAGGATCATTTATGTCCAAAACAACTGGCTGGTTCATGCCAACTCTATCATCTAACCTCATTTCAATATTTTCATATTTATTTCTGGAATATACAGGTACTGTTGATCAACTTTCTTTGGGTATGCAGACCATCTTTCACTTTTTTGTTGAATGACCTTTGGTATCTGACAAGAAAATGCAAACATTTCACTGACAATGTCATTTTATATTTTTTTAATTCTCAAAAGTCCAAAAAAAAACTGCATACAATTACATGTAACAAATCATTTTGCTACAGATGAAAATGTCAAAATAGCAAATCTGTATCTTACCCATATATCTTAAAAATGTTTAGATTCTTTACAGAATTTTCTAATTACATTAGATTAATTCTAACCAAATTTGGTTTTTGAAATTTATTTTTAAAAATGTCTTCTGTAAAAGATAAAATTGTACCACAAACAGATGGTTTATCAACTTTCAGGTAAAGCATTAATATTTTAACAAAGATGAATTATTACGTTAACAAGAATAAAGTTTATTACCTTATTGTTCCATTTGTGTTTACAATCACATCTGTCAATATGATTGTTATAATCATGAGCTGCCAACAGATTCCTAGCTCTGAAAGCTGATGGCTTATATGAATGTCTTTTGGAGGCATACAATAAAATCAAACTTCTGGAAATTCTCCAGTTCTGCTGTACTTCTGAAACAAAGTAAAATGAGTAAATAAATAAATTGATTCAGATGCAGAGAACTATTAACATTTATAAATCCCCATTAATGTTTCGATGAAAATGCCAATGTACAGTAGCATTATACAGGCAAAGAATAATCAACTCATTCCACCCATACTATTTTTTTTTCCTTGTCACCTGGGGGTAGGGAGCGCATTTGTGGACTAATTTTGAATATATTGAAATACATCTGTTTCCAAGAGATTTTATTAGATATACACCTAGGTGTGCTAGAAACATCATTCGGCATAAGGGTAAAAGTGGGAGTTTTTCCTTCTTCTGACCCATCATTTTCCTCCTGGCCACTTTTTACTTCCATCCCAAATTTATCCTACTTTTGCAATTGTTCACATGTATGTGTATAGCTCAGACCGGTGTGAATTAGATTGCAAGCAAAAAAGTAAAAAGTCCAGAAACAAAATCTGATTCCAACTATGGACATGTGTGCAAAAATCGGGCAAAGCTTGACCCCTCCCTCCCTGTACACATGCATACTTTTTATTTACACACACACCATCTGCATACATGCGATTGCCCTCCCCATTCTGTAGAACAGTCAATATTTAATCCACACAGAAAAGATCAAGGATTAACAATAATATGTATTTAATGTAACAGAAAGTCCACCAATGTTGATTGTCTGGCTGCATCAAAGAAATAAGCAGCATAACTTTAAAAAGTTTGTCTATTGTCCACTAAAACTCAAACACCAACTGAACCCAGTCAGGCAGGTTACTTATTAGACAAATTACTATCGAGGTATATGTGTACGTATATTATCAGTAGACCACCCACCCCCATACACAAGCATATGCATTTGGGTAAACCCCCCTTGCCCTCTCCATGTGTATTAAATGGACAAACCATAACTATGGCCTCAGTGTGGTTTGTATTTATAATACAATGTATTCATTTTCTTTCTGTGATAACCTGTATATCTTCATTATTTCAATTATGCAGTGATACTATATTTAAGATAAATTGTAAATACCCAATTTTTACTTTTTTGATAATACACAGAAAAGAAAGCTTTTGTGGGAGCAACTTTCTGTTTCATACACAAATACCATCCACAAATACCAATACAATACTATACATTACTTTTAGTTTAGTTACATATATCATGCATGTATCATAATGGTTGTTTTTTTAGGATACTTAACTCAAATATTCCCTTTTATGTATGTATCACAAATTTTTTTGTTAGTATACTTTCTCAAATGGGTTGATAAAACTTTTAGACTTTTCCATCAACTTCAGACAAGACTGAATCCCTTAAAATAAAATTTTGAAATGTGTAAATACTAATGTTGAACTTGGGAATCATTAGTTTTGTATCAAAAGAAATTATCATTTATCTTGGTTATTAAGACCTGAATGATAATGCTTCAAGAAATAATAATAATAACTTATTTAAAGGGGTGACTAATTTAGTCAAAGACTATTCTCCCTTCAGGCCCTTTAACTAAAATACATACAGCATGATGAGGAATATATCAATAACAAAAAATAGACATATGCCAACAAACAATTTACAACAAAAATATTATTCTAAATAAAACAAACCAGATTTTAACAAAATGTACAATCTTTACCAACTGCAAACTATTAAACTAATATAGAATGATACATTTCCAGGTAAATCCTTAGATGTGCATCTACCAAAATATTTGTAAACAATATACATAAATTTTTTTTAAAAATGTAGTAATACTTACACAGATGCCATATCTGATTATGATGTGGTTATATCAGACACAGCAGGAATTTGTATCCTATGAATTGTTGGCCCAGGTGTAGAAGTTGTGACCGTGTCTTCTGTGACATTTTTCTGATGTTTTCCTTGCACTGCCATTCAATTCATTATCTAATATAGCAAGGGAAAATAAATGTTTTATTAGACACGATAATATTATATACTTTACAAATAATAATATGCATATTATATAATTAACTGTATTGCATTACTTTCATTTACAGCCATCACCATTTACATTATATATAATTTTTTTAAATTTAAAAACAAACAAAAAACAGAAGTGACTGCTTGCCTCTAAATAAAGTCTTATGTTTGCGAGCGAAAATGATGATCATTATTACCCCTTTGATGGCCTCAAAAATAGCAGCAGTGGTGTACGTACATGCGGTTTTCAGCGATATTGTTGCAGGGCTGTGACATTTTATTTCAAGCTAAATGGAATAATGCCAGTTTATATAAAATATGTTATTTTAAGAGTTTTGATAAAGAGTTAACAATACAGATATAAAATAGCGGTATAAAAACTTGACTGTTCATTGCAAAATTGAGACTCACCATGACACCAGTATCCAGCAAGAATTTGGCGACCTCTGGATTAGTTTCCAGGCTCAAAGTGGACTTCTTTTTATTCCATCGTTCATGCTGGTCACCAATACATATGCGTGTGCTGCCATAATTTGCCCAAAGAGCTTTTATTCCCCCTCCTTTCAGAATCTAAGTTTTGGTTTTCGATCTAGTTGTGAACACGCCATTATTTTTGTAAACACGTGTTTGCGCATGGCTAAAATTCTTAATCTTCGGGAGAGGTCAACACAGAGGTTACATGAATATAGGCGTGGCAAACAGCGAATTTTTTTCTGCAGACAATAATTCAGAATCACGTTTTTTTATCACAAAATTTCCGATACTAGCCTGATTTCGGCCTCTGAAACAGCCTGAATCATAATTATTCATTAATTAAGTAATCGTGAACTGAAAAAATAAATATATAATTTCATTCGTTTCTTACTTAGGTTGTATGCCTTTAATTACCAAGTTACAGCATTTACCTTGATTTATCAAATACAAGTAGCTGTGTTAATCTCTAGGAATGAAACACTAAGAAAATGGGGATCGGGGGGGGGGGGGGATGGGTTGGGCATCATCCTAAGTGGCTCATTTTTCATTGGGGATTTAAATTTGTGGTTCATGGCAACAACAAAACCTGGTCCCCCATGAATATTGATGATACTACAGTATTTAATTGTAACATTAATTGGGGAAGGGCATGCATTTATTATGTTTCTTAAGTTTTGGGATATAACAACTAGGTAAAAATGTTTCACCATAAGTAATGAGGCAGCAAAGAACTCATTTATCATGTTCCAAGATGGTAATAAATTTACCATACCCCCCCCCAGACAATACTGTCCATACTGTAAGAACTTATCAATTTAACAAATTTGCAAAAAAGTTCATATTTGAAGAAATCTGTTCTCTTCAAAATGGGTCGTATTATAAAGCTGCTATTAATATCAAATTACTCATAATCATATGATATTCTTATGCAGCAGTCATCTATTTAAGAATATTCATAATTTATGTGAGTGGAATTAAATAAAATATTAATAAAAATAATGAAACCATATTTTAGTCATTAATTTTTGGGGTTTTTTTTAATGTACCCAAAACAGCATAATCAATCTATATTATTATTATATTATTATACAAGCATAAAATGTAATTTGGTGAAAAAAGTATAAAGATTATGCCAAAAGCATAACGGTTGGCATGTACGAAATAGGTTAACACTGGCTAGCAAAGATGACCATTATTATTCATTGCATTTTACATCAGTATGCATCCAATTCTCAATCTTGGCCAATATGGGTATGCGACCTTCCCTTGGGTTGGTGGCATTTGTTGAGTTCATTCTCCACTACTTATACTGGCTGACATGTATAGCCCATCTTGTGTTGAAACATGATGTGTTAAACCCCCGAAACAACATTTTATGTATATCTTTGTGATATAATTTGTCTTAGGATCAGCCAAAGTTCACCTTTGTCTACCCAATTGACCAGTGGCACCCATAACTGTATAGTTCTGTACAAAAAATTTAATTCTTCAATAAATTAAGCCATTTTATCCTGTTTACCAATATCTGCAGTGAATGATTCCAGAGAAGCAATTCTAAATACATTGTGGTAAAATGGAGCATCATGCAGCAGCATCAAATGTGATGACCTTCACCGCTTTGCAACAGTGTTTTTTTTTTGTTATCATTTATCAGTCTAAATGCTTACAACTGTATTTTGAAATATGACTTGAAAGAAAAAGAAAAGAAAAATGTACTATGATGTTCAGTGACTGCTCATGGGAATAAAATAAAGATAATTCTATTTATAGTACACCATGCCCTGGTAACTCATGAACCCGCTTATAATGCAGAGACTGGCGTGGATCCATATTTATCCCCAAAGAAAATATATTTTAAAAATCTTTATAATATACCTTAACCTACTTTATACATTTTTTGTCTTATCATCAAAAATGGTAATTAATGCCCATAAAGTGAAATTTGCAAGTTCTAAATAAGATATCATATATTATGTTAGGGTTTATTTGTTGATAAATAGTCATCAATACCCTGAAAATAAAGAGTCTGGTGAAATAGCGATCAATAAAAACGTTCGGTAAATGCTAACAGGTGGCAGCAGATAATGAAATAAACAGCAGTTAAATATCATGCTATGTGAAAGTCACATTCTTATCCTTTATTTCTGTTTCAATGTAAACATCATAATTGTAACATATTCTTTTCTATGAAAACATGAAGAGTCAATCAACCATCACATCGAAACCTGCGAGTACTTCCGTGAAAATCTAATTACATGCCAGCTTTGTTTTGATCAACAACTTGGCCAAGTGTTTGTTACACTAAAGTAATCCATTAAAAGAGACATGTTGTTTTACCACTTTAATTACGTCTTATGTATAGAATCAAGCAAGAGACGATTTTGCTCGGCGGCAGTGAAATCAGGAAGTAACACAAAAAAAATTAACCAATTTTTTTCAAAAAGTGAATTGTCATTTGTCAAATGTACCACAATCATTAACTCGCATCTCACTTATAGTGTGGTCTATGTTTTTGGGCCCCGATGTGCGAGAGTTATTGAGGGAGCTGTGTATTTTGTTCTAAATTAAAGTTTCTAGCACTGTTAGTTCAAAAGTAATAATAATTTTACTAAAATTGGACAACAAAACACTTGGAACAATTTGTTTACTTCACATTCTATAACATGTACTTAAGTATGCAGTTTCTCATGAAAACTTGTCACAGATTAATCCAAGAAATCTTTCAGTAAAATAAAGGTAGAATTCAGCGATGTCCAAAATTTTAAGTCAACATCAATAATAACAATACTACGTTGCAAAAACATACTAATTTTTAAACTGCCAATTCTACATCAGTTGTTTGCTAAACATCAGCTTTTAAGCGTTTATACATCTAGTAATGTTTTTCCTAGTATTCTGTATGAAAAATGACATTGCATTCCCAGCAAACAAACTTTGTCAAACATCTCTCTCCAGGTTGAGCAGCCAGTGAACATTCGTGACAGGTTTTTTGTCTGTCAAACATTTTTTCAATGGTATATTGCACTGTTTCTCTGGAAAAATCCGGAACAAGTGCTGCAGCCTCTCCAAATTAGTGTCACCAACCCGAGCTGCAACTAATGTTGGCTATATACCTTCGACTTTCTCTCAATTTGTGTCCTGTGCAATCACATGTGCATTGTATGCCGAAGTTTTCATTAGGTAAAAGAAAATTTGACACCACCACTTTTTGGATTAGTGAACAAGATAGTACAAAACCATCTGGAGTTCTATTCTCTTCATGTTTTGCTGGTAATCTGATAGCATTTTGGGAGCTTCAAACCTGTTGCTGTACAGCCATACCACCATGTTTATAAAGTCAGGTGATGATAGGTCATAAAAATCTGACAAAAGAGCTTTTGTATCTTGCCAAACAACCGCTCCAGTGGCCTAATGGTTAGAGCATCCGCTGTGGAAGCATGAGGTCGTGGGTTCGATCCCCGGTCGAGTCATACCGAAGACTTACAAAAATGGTACTAACAGCTGCCTCGCTCGACGCTCAGCATTAAGAGGTTAGTGTTAGGACTGGTCGGCCTGGCATCAGGATAATGTGACTAGGTGGGACATCATGCCACATAGTCTGTGGCATGATGCCCCAGTGCTAGACAGCACTATAAACTGCCACACAGCAGACATTGTAGCGATGACTGAAAAATTATTAAAACTACAATATAAAAAAATCATAATGTTGCCAAACATAAAATATAAGTTCTTCATTTTGTATTCAGATTTCTTCAGTTTCAGCTGATTTGGCAGCAACTCTTTTGGCAACCCCTTTTTGTTACGGACTGTTCCACAGGCAACTACCTCTCCATTATGCAAGTCTCAATAAATCTATCCATGTGTAAAAGTTCTCAAAACAGTCAGACTTCTTTTCCAAACATATGTGAGCAGAGATCCATTACCACTTTGTAAGCCAGCACCATTTCTTGCAAATCTTTGCAAATGTATACCTGGAATATGTGCATGAATCCAGTTGAACTGTTGGCCATATTCCATAGTCCCCCCCCCCCCAATGTTGTTTGCTTTGCTGCGAGATAGTCTAAAAGAGAATCTTCCTTTCAATTTTTTCATGCTTTCATCAATATTTGCAATTGTTTTGAGTATGAAATTTGATGACAAACTAGTCTAAATAATTCAGATACCACCTAATTTCCTTTAATTTATCTGGTCAAAGATGGCCAAGAGTCTGCAGCTTGTTCTTCATTATCATGGAGATGCAACTGTCTCCAAAGCAGATCAAATCTGTTACAAGATATTATTTTATTGATTGTAGAAAAAAAAATCCCCACACCCAAGTCACCATGATGGATGCCAGTCGACATTCCCACAATGAAGGATTTTATAGGCTTATGTTTTGCCATCAAAATAATTTGTCTTCCATCAAGACAGTTATGCAACCCAACCTTAATTTTCATTTGACAACATTTTATTATTTTTTTTTTATAGTTCTTCTATCCTTTGTCATGTTTTGTTTGTTGGCCTCTGTTGACATCCAGGCATCCAAAATACCTCAACTTCTTGATGTTGAGAATCGAAGCAGCATGTGTCATCAGACATCACACGTGTAAATGTTTCTTCTTTTGGAGTTAGTGTCTTCTGAACACAGATTAAATCTGAGTTATTTATCTTCTGATTTAACCTAGATTCACAAGTGATCATCAGAAACATAATTTTTCACTTGGCTGTAATATTTCTTTTAATATTATATAAGCAATCTGCACATTAATGTACTTGATATCCCATAAAAATCCATTGGGCCTGATGGACATCCTACATTACTTATTTTTATCTCTGTCCACTATGAAACTGGTTAGCATTTTGGTTACAGTAAACATTAGCACTGATAATGTTAACACCTAGTCGTTAATGGCAATGGCAGAACCTCCAACTAAAATCAGACAAATTCAAACACGAGGAAAGAATTAATGAACAGAAAAAGGGGAGAAATTTAGCCATTCTGTGACAATTTGCAATTTGTTTCAAAATTCTTGAAAACACATTAACCCCTAGCGCATAGTTTATAGAATGTTACATCCTTAGGCTCGAATAAACAGTAACATAGAAAGAGTAAGAATAACAAGCTTGTAAAAACTTAATAAACAATTTATTGATCACAAATATCTTCCTGAAAAGAAAAATAAACTTACAGTTTTAAGAATCAAATCCAAAATTAATACAAAATTGATTCAAAATATTATCCATTTGAGAAATTGCAAAAGTCCTGGTAATAAAATGTCCAAATAATTCCAAGGTCGAATCCCAGTGAAGTATCCAAGATGGAAGACGATGTCACTTGATGAAGTCAGTTCTTGGTAATAAAATTCTATGAGCACAATTCTTTTCCAGATAAATAACAAAATAATTCCTCTTGATCCAAACGAATTGAAAAAGGTAATTTAAAATAACTCAAAACGACACAACTTAATATTCTAACAGCCCAAGTTCTACTAAATAGTTTGCTCCAAAACATAATTTATATACCTGTTTTTACATAAACAAGGGGTCACATGATCTTCTAGAATATTTAGACCAAATTTATGTTCAAAAAATCTTGTACACACCGTATGACCCAGATGAGAATCAGTTATTTTTACTCTCAAGAACTAAAAATAGAAAGATGTTTATAACAAAGCTCCATAATGTCATTGGAATCAACCAATCAATCTAAAAGCTTGTTTACAACTTTGAAGCCAGGTCAGAAATGAGGTCAACATCTGGTGTTTATTTGTAGAGTACAGGTCATCTCCCAATGAATGAATCTCAAACTTAGAATGCCAAATCTGAATCTGACAAACAAACAATTAAAATAAAAATAAATGACTTAAATCAAATATACGTAACAAGCATCAAGGTCATGCATGATACAATAAAGTGGGTAGTATTATAGAAAGACAGATTTAGCTCTACAATGATACCAAATAATCTGGACAGTTTAGTTGCACTACAAAATACAGAAGAAAACCTGATGTTTTGGACTAGAGTTTTTTTCACCCAAAATTTGCCCATGGTTAGAACCAGATTTTAGACTATGATCTATGGAAGACTGGTCTTAAGTGCACACAGACAGGTGAACCTGTGTAAAATGTAGGATAAGGTGCACATTTTAAATAAAGAGTACATACAAAATTTAATGGCTAAACAAAAATATTTTTAAAAATATTTTCCCCACCTTTTTCTCATGCCAAACTAATCAATGGAAAACCTTTTTTTTTTAGCAGAACGAGGCATTGGGCTAATGGAATTGCTTGGAAGTAGATGTATTAGGATGTATAGGAGAAATAGTCCCAAAAATGTTTCCTAATCGCATTTCATGTGAAAACAGCAAAAACCTCCAGGGGTTAGTATATTAACCAAACAAATCAAAACCAACAATTTTAGCAAAACTTAATTTAATCATCACCAGTTTCCACTGCTAGAAATGGCTGTGATCATGCCCTCTTAATCAGGAAGTGAGATTCTGCTAAATGTTACATTACCCTCTCATTGGGTAAAAGAAAATGACATCCTGCATTTATTTTCAGTTGGCCAATGAGAAGGTAGTATTCTATTCAGCGCTTAGCTCTTGCATATTCAGCAGGCACGGTCACTACCATGCAGAACAGTAGCATGGGAAAATGGTCTGGCTTCCTTAAAGGTATGAGTGTAAGCCAAACTCTTGATATGCATACAAAGTTAAATGGTTGAGCTAAACATGGTAAGTACCAAATTTATTATGCTATGCAAAATATAGCATGAAATAACAGTGTTATTCTTAAATGAGTCGCACAAGAAAGGAGTGTAGTGTTCTAAATTGTAGTTATTAGGGCTGTCAAAAACCACGGAAAACTGACCCGGGTAACCCGTTGCGCCATTTAACGGGTACCCGGGTACTCATTAGAACATGAAGGACGTTGTACAACCTCTTGAACAACAAATTTTTTTCCAATAAATTACGCGTTACGCGTAAACATATATGGATTACGCTTTTTCGGTATATCCACCTTCCATAAATCTCGTTTATATTAACATTCCATTAATCCCACAGACCGTATTTTAGAAAAGACCGCTTTACGTAACTACAATATACGAGTACTCTTGTCCGTGAACATGTACGTTCCTACAGTATCATGTTTTATTTATAGCAAACCTTGTTTTACTTTCCCACAAATTCTATTTATAGCATCTGTATGGCTTAGTGAGGAGAGAACAGACTATATTTATTTATGTGGCTACTATATAATGTATCCAAATAATATGTACAACAACTTTTGGAAATTTGCTTATTGTCGATATCACGTGACTATGACCTAGGTTGCGAGATTTGTGTAGTCACATGACTAGAAATGCAAATTGCCAGATCCTGGACAAATTTCAGCAATGATGTACTTTCGTCTCATCTGTCAGCAGATTAAAGGCATTACAAATGCTATGCTCATGATTTTTGAGAAAATAAATCATATTCCTATCGATTTCATGCTGGTATAACTCGATGAAAGATCGTTCAAGTTTGCTAGGCCAGCATGTAAGCTGCTACCCATGCCGACATCAAATGGTGTCGGCAAATTCCAACTTTTTGATAGGAAATGCGCTCTGACCCTTCACCCCAACAAGAATGTCCAAATATCAAAAATGGGATGGCAAGGGTCAGAGGAAACTCAGACTATTCAGACCTGTGTGCTTCTGCTGATATGATATTTTGATAGTGTTGTCGACAACTTTTTTGTGTGAACGGGTACTCGTTATTAATTTTCAATACCCCGGTCTTTCGATACGGTCGGGTACCCAAGTACCCGTTGACTGCCTTAGTAGTTATTACATAGTACATGTATAACCAAGCAGATAACATTGATGTTCAGTTGGGGGATAGTCATTAAAAGCTGAAATTATCTGCATTCAAATCTGTCTGTACACATCTGTTCTTTTTGGTGACGTGTATATTTTCTGAGCAAATCTCGTTTGGTGACTTGTAAATACACCTGGAATAGCACAACCATCTGTCCAGTGGCCATTTTTTATTTAGCATTTGATATGGCTGTTTATTACCGGTATTGTCTAAAGTGCACATAGGTTTGTTCCTGATTTATCTGCGTGCAACAAAATTGCAAATTTTAATGAACAGGTGAAGACAGACCTAAAATATTGTCCATCATTATTAACTAATATCTGTGGGGTTGATTTCTCTGACTAATATATGACAGGTCAATTGTAAGCTTCTGTGGTTTGCAATGTCGATATGTTCCAGTGACTTCTAAAAGCAGGGTGAAACCACTGTTTGGTCAGCAATAACAGTAACGATAATAATGAGGACTTTAAGCCTAATCTTTAGAAGAGATTTACAACATCTATAATGATATGAATACACACAAAAAAAGCACATGGCCACTAATTGTGAAAAACAAGTGATCATTACACATAGGATATTTATATACGGAATTTGCTGGGGTCTTGGAAGATGGATAAACTGGAAATTTAACACAAGACACTAACATATAAATCGTGCAAGAATAATGATGATATGCACCCTGTCCCACCCCAGGAAAACAGGTAATTCTGTGTCATCTTTGCACAACTGATGAAATGTTCTTCAATTATAAACTGGCTACTATTGCATGCTATGGTAAATTTGTGACTGAACTGTATTTCAGGTCAAGATATTCCATGTACACATTGTAAGCGAACAATATCATGACTGGATTTTAAAAAAAAAACAAAAAAAAAACACTAGACAAGCTTCAGTTGGTTTAAATATAAGTTCATATATATTTTAATTTTACAATTTGAAGCCCTTGATAACATTGAAGCTGATGCCCACTGTGTGACGTCTAGCTCTTAAAACATTTTTGGCCCATGAATGCTGCCACATGATGTTCACCAGAGTAATCAGAAGTTATTATAATAACTATTACTGCCAGATAGTTTACCAATTTAAAAGTTCAATCTTAAAACTCGATGGTTCTTTGATATAATCGCCAAATATCTTTACATTTAAATCATGGCTCCTTGTGACCTACTTTTCTTTAGGACCGGAAGTGGACGTTTCACTATATTTCCTACTAAATACGACTTTTAAAACCTCTTTCTGCAAAGCAATGTATACCAATGAAAACATCTGCTCTGCAATTTGACTCTTTTTGCATATATGACTCCCAATCTACGATTGTGGACGCAAGTACTGCGCGCCATGGCTGCTGGCATTTCAACCAAAGTCGCGCCAATCACTCAAACGATTACAAATGAGCGAGAAATCGAAACGACCTCAGCTATAAACATTATCAACAACTTACCATGTCGAATTAAGTGCCCAAGTCCATAAAGATGAGATTATATGATGACATAAAATATACCACATTGAGTAACTGTGCATTAAACATCCATGTTTCGCGCACTGTGTCTAATCCAATATGGCGTCCTAATCTGCGTTGCTTTGTGACGTCACAAGGCAAGGCAAGAGAATTTTACATCAAAGCCTTTGCACGCGTCATGGCCATGACGTACTTATTTCAGTTGCTTTTGCAAACTGTACTTCTTTTCCCCCAAAAAAATTCACTGCATATACCATATTTACTAATTAGGTAATTATATCCTCAAATGAACAATGATACTTTTAAATAGACCAGTGTCGTACATCAATTGCTTGACTGAGATATACATTTCCGGGAACTCATTGGCAGCAAATAACAAATTTTGATACCTTTTGCAATTAAAATATTCATATTCTATGAAATGTATCCAGGACATTTATCGTCATTCACATAAGCGATACCCTTAGACAATTGTGGTGTACAGTTTAAGACCAAAAATATGTTCACACCTTACTGTTATCCGTCACTGGAATCTCATAAACATATATATATATATATATATATATATATATATATATATATATATATATATATATATATATATATATATATACACACACACACACACACACACACACACGAGTTTGCGTTAAATATTCTTGTATGAACATGTGACTGTTTATTATTTATATGTTCAGCCAAACATTAGGCAAACAATGTTGTCGTGTGATCTTTGAAATTATAAATATTCCTCATATTCAACTATATATCCAAATGGAAAAAGCGTAAAACTATGCAATGAGCGGTAAAAACTTACAGTGTCAGCAGGTACTTAATTGCAGCCATTGTTTGAGCTAGTTCAAATCAGTACGATTGGACCGATGCAATAATTCGTCATACCACTGTTCAAGATGTCTGACGACTGGGTTGAAAATTGCAGAGAAAAAGACAAAATAAATAATATTGAACAATGCAGTGATTTAATTATATAATATTGTTCTCTTTCATTTTTTCCCCTGAGAGTTTAGTCATTCCGTACGTATAATCTGCACTTATGCGGATCATCCGACCGCTGATAATTATTATTATTAAATACACTTTTACTATTATAACCCATAAACAAAACAAAAAAAGAGATGTTCTTTTGTTTGTTTTTTTTTCTTTATCTGATTTTAAACCCATTTATTTAACATTTTCATATAGAGTTTTCCGTCAATAAAATATATAAATAATTCATGTCTTTCTACACTTTTGGTGTCAAGTGTTTCTTTACTTTAGTTTCTTGGTTTTGTTTGTGATTTTTGTCTGGTTTTGCTTGAAACCACATAATTCCGTAACTGGATCATTGCCAGTGTGTGTGTGTGTGTGTGTGTGTGTGTGTGTGTGTTTTAATTTCAAAATAGTGTATGCCGAGCTTTCATGATTTCCTGATTCTTCTTATGCATAGTATTTTTTAAAAATTATTCTGTCATTTTTTCTCATGACAAAGACTTTTTTTGCGAATCTGCTCTCTATCTGTCAACATGCTCCACATAATCACGCAATACAAAATGACCTTGATAAAGAAAACACAAAAACAAACAACAGCCTAATACTCCGGCAAGATCGTGTGATCATTCACACGTTTTCTAATCAAACAGAGAAAGCAAGTTCAGCAAACTGTAGCAAAGTTGATAATCGGTGTGTCCATGGGTGATAATAGTTTGTCGTAACTAAGTAAAATGGTGTTTCGTATAAATATTTTTTGATAATCTTAAAACTTTAAACAAAATTAACTTATACGCAACCAGTAGCATATTAAGATGGGTGGAGCGGCCACGGCCGTCTTGGGGCGCCCAAACCCTCTTTGGGCTAATTTTGTCGTCGAGGGCGCCATTTAGTCTTAGTTCGCCATGTACACGAAGGCAATAACATTGCATCACAAAAATAATTTCAAGTGCTATAACAAAGGTACGCAAATTGATGATCGCCAAGTTCTACGGAAAACAATATATATGTAGATCAACATAAATATGGGCATAAAATAAGTAGATAAACTTATGCCATATCAATAAACTTGATTTCATTAAACAATTTGTCCGATCGTATTTACGACATGCAGTCGTATTTTCTTCTTCCTCTACGTATCTGCTCTTATTATCGGACATGATTACCGATCCGCCCTTTATCACGTACAGTTCATGACGTTCCACATTTGGTGCTTCTATGCCTGACGTGAGCTATATTGACCTAGTCAGTTATTTAGGGGAAATGCGCATACAAAGACCTGGGGCAAATAACGAACTATGCTAGACAATGTAATTACGGACCAGCGCTGCAAACCGCCACGAACCGGTTGTGGCAAGGTTTATACCGGATTGAGCCGGTTTCAGTTTGCTTAAGAAAAAACAAACAACAAAAACTAACGAAGTATATTGAGCCATTGCTCGACCGAAGCCGTTAGAAGTACTAATCCATCGATAAGTTTGCTTCGATTTAGTGACGTGTTTTAACTATATGTGTGTGATTGTAAGCCATACCTACATTTCAAATAATGGTCGTATAACCTTGACCCACTCCATATCCTAAGTAATAGTTCGGTTTGATATTCGCAGCCAATAACTGGAACAAATAAATGACATTCAATTTGATAATAACAATCTGAGAAAGAGCCTTAGTTAATAGTTACATATGGTAAATGGGGGTTTTGCAGCTTTATTGAGAAAGGTTTGTGCTCCATATTACATCCATTTTAATTCAATGGGACTCGTAAACAATACTACATGACGGACAATTTTATGTCTTTTAGGGTGACTTATCTTTTATCTGCGTGATCTGCATAGATTAAAACTCTGCTCTGGAACTTGAATGTTGCTTTAAAATCGTCATATTCCGACTTTTCATTCAATATAATGGCATTTAATTCAAGCTTCGTAGCTTCGTTTATATCTAGGTCAATTCTCTCCATCTATCAGGGGCTGATATGTCCTAACTTTTGCTTTATTTATCACGTGTGTGTGTGTGTGTGTGTATATATATATATATATATATATATATATATATATATATATATATATATATATATATATATATATATATATAAATAAAAGGCGATAACTCTCTCTTAGGGTACTCTGCACCTGCTGAGATGGTTTTATGGTGTAAGAACTACCAAACCCAAATTTACTATTCATTCAGTGATCAAATTACTCCAAAAATTTAATCCTAACTTGTACTCATAGTTCTATTTTGTTACGAACTGAGAAGAGACGAGATGTATCAGCCAGACATACAGGAATCGAAGGATATAAGCATATCATTATCATAAAATAAAACAAAAAGATTAAACATGTAAATATTTAAAAAACTGACATTCTGCCATGAGTAAGGCGTTAATATCAATGCGATTTTATGCTTAGCATTTTACGACAATATGGCCGTCATTCAAAAAGTATGAATAACATAAGGGTCCATGTATTTGTTTGAACACGCATTTGTATCTGATGAATGTCTATCTAACAATCAAAATATTGCTTTATATCTTATTCAAGATTCTGATATGTACTTTAGAATATGTATGCCTATCAGAGAAAATTAGGGGTCGCAAATGAGCTTGAGAACACGATCGTATTTCACGCCCCTGTGCAGATAATATCGAGTGACGGTATGCGACAAGGAGGCTAGCCTTCTCCGTACAAGCGAAATCGTTACATGTATATTGTGTGTTAAAAGACAGGGTTTTGTTGAGAGAGATAAAAAGAGAAAAAAAAACATACAATACACATACAATGATTATATGTGTCTGTTTTGATCTAACAAAATTGTTGGCTTCTTACAGATGTTTTATTCCACCGCGGAGCAAATACGTGTAGAAATATGATATAACATTCACCTATAACATCTCACTGAAAAAATTGCTGACATTTGTGGCAAACCCGTGAACAAATATTGAACATTCAAACTGCTTCATTCTTTAATATAATATGCTGATGTCATTATGTTTGTTGGCTGGTTGCTTGGTTGGTTCAATCATTTCAGCGGTTAAGCATTGGGTGAGGCGTTGATGTCTATCTTCCCCATAACAAGTGTGTGTGTGTGTGTGTGTGTGTGTGTGTGTGTGTGTGTAATTTGTATTTTTAACATAGCTTTAAACAGATTTCAGCCATTACGCTATGATGAATGCAGTGTGGCAGTTTATAGTGATATCTAGCATTGGGGGCATCATGGCGCAGACATGTAGCATGAAGTTCCCACCCAGTCACATTATTCTGATACCAGGCCGACCATTCCTAACACTAACCAGGAATGGTCTACAGCGCTCACCGTTACGGATCATTCCATCTCACCTCTGCCTGCGTGGATTCCAGTCTGAGGTTCGGCCAATGTGGGCATGTGAGAAAGTATGTCAGTAGCATCGCGTGGGTAGGTGGTTCTTTCCAGGGTTTTCCGGGATCTTCTTCCACCATTATAACTGCCGCCATGTATAACATATCTTGTGCTGAAACATGGCGTTAAACCCTACAACAACAACCTAACAATGCACTCTTAATGCTGAGCGCCTAACGAGACAGTTGTAAGAATAATTTTATAAGCCTTTGGTATGACTTGACCGGCGTTCGAACCCGTGATCTCCCACATCTAAGGCCGACGCATTAATCAAGGGGTCTAAAATATCAAGATCATATTTTATAATCTAGCTGGTTATTAATCTCTGACTAATTGATGTACCTTCCTGCTCAATATATGCTTAGCTACTTTAGAACAAGAAAGCAATATAACTGTTTGGCGCTCGCTGTTAAACAGCAATTAGTTGAATGTAAAGCCGGGCCTGCATCAGTTTGTAACGATCGCGCTAAGTGGTAATGTTTACAAACAGGTTATCATATTGTTACAATATTCTCCTGTGTATTTTAATATCATTTCATCAGTACATGCACTATTTTTGTTCTCCATCAATGTGAACATTGAAAGGAAAAACGAAGAATAACCAAAGCATAAGCTCTATGAAGTGGCAAATTTCAGTCAATCTATTAATTAAACATTAGTTGTGGCCAGCTAGCCATTAGTTAGATTTATGACGACACGCTATGTCAAAGGGGTGTCTGTAGAATCTAGTACGACCGTTGTCCTGATTAAACCGTGTTTATTCAGCAGCCGACGGACTGCTGGCGACATTTTAAAGTTTCATTTCCCACTAAAAGTGTCAGAATTGAGAAAATGCAGAGATTCTGTTACTTAAAAACAGGCATGTCATATTGACTATGACGTATGCGACTTTTAGAAAAAGCTGGAGAAAATACATTTGATTCTGATTGGTCACGGTTAAATAAGGGGTGTGCTTTCCCAAGAAAATTCGTTGGACATAATATCGCACTAGCTAAAGTAGAATTTAGTCTTGAAATCGCTCTGAAAAAGAGGCCATGGGTAGAATTATTTAGTAAAGGCTCCGGATGTTATTTTAGACAAGTACATCCATTAAATCATAGTCCAGGGAAAACTGCCAAAATTAAGGGAGACACGCCCAAAACACAAAGGTACTGTCACAGTTCCATGTATATTGTTGATGCAATTTATATGATGTTTGCTTTAATTTACAGGTCTGCATGATTTTGATACATTTGTATAATTGATTTAATTTGATACATTTGTATAATAATGTGTTTTGTATTATGAATTGGAAGTTCTTGCATGAATTCATTTGATACATTGTATAATAATGTGCTTTTGAATATGAATTGGAATTCTTACCTTAATTCTTAGTTAAGAATGACATAGTGTTAATTTATGTCGTAAAAAATACTATGCTGAGTTATGAGTAGGAAGTGTTACGTTAAATCTTGAATCATCTTGTTTGAAGAATGATTATGTTCTAAGAATTTAATGTATTACATTAGTAAATGATTTACAAGAATACATATGAATTCACCGAATTTTGATTTCATAGATAATTAACGACAATGCATACGATTTATGTGCTGTGGAAATTAAGGCAGAGCCATAATTCAACGCATCGCTGTGTAATACATTAATGTATTAGGTCAAGGCAAAATGAATTAACAATGTGCTTAACTACATTCATTTGAGGAATTGTGTTGTTCATTACTAGCCATAAAGTTGTTATCACTGATAGAAATATCTGATTGCTCGAACCAGGAATAATGGAAAGTCTCAACAGTAACCATAGTAACGAGAGACTTAGGTTGTTTTAATTTTCTTTTGAAAGGAATAAAATAGCTTTTTGGAAGTTCGTGAATAACGACGTAAACTTTGGAAAATGAATTGAGGGATGGAAATTGCAGTGAACGCATGATACAGTGGACAAGTCCGGAATCAAGCGGAAACCTCCACGAGTGCAGACTATCTAGAAATTGGACGAGACAGCGTCTTCTAGAACAACCTTGAATCGAACAGCGACGGGGTCGAGAATAGCAGGTTATGAAAGTTATTATTATTATTATTATTATTATTATTATTATTATTATTATTATTATTATATGTTGTACAATACCCCTTGACAAGTGTGACTTGACACTTACCCTTTGACAGGTGGGGCTTGTACAATACTATACGAATAACGCTCATAACCCGGGAGTAACCTGACAAGCACGATGTATTTTAAAAATTATAAATGAACAACAACTACGTTGATGCCTAATCTAAAACTACGTTAAAACAATTTCCACGAAGAAAGTGGTTATTAGAAAAGCTGTAACGTGACCTGATGTAGTCTCTAACTTTAGCTTGCAAGTATAAAATATTACATTGGCATGCGCGTCTGTCCGAAGGTTTACTGGGGAGTGGCAAAGCAAAGCTAAAGAACGTAAAATTGCAAAAGAGATGTATCAATAGATGCTGACTTGTGTGTTGACAGTTACTAATAAGAAAACTATAAGTAAATATGTTACCGCTCCAAAGGCCTAGTGTTAAATGCGCCCGCCGCGGAAGCGGAATGTTGTGGGTTCGATTCCCGGCAGAGTCGTACCAAAGACTTACAAAATTGGTACTAAGTTTCTTCGCTTGGCGCTCAGCATTAAGATGTTAGTGTTAGGACTGATCAGCCTGGTGTCAGGATAATGTGACTGGGTGGGACATCATGCTACATGTCTGTGGCATGATGCCCCATTGCTAACCATCACTATTAACTGCCTCATTGCAGAATATCGTAGCGATATCCCTGATTCTTTTTAAAGCTACCTTAAAAAACCTAATCACATTCACACATAGTAAATATGTTTACGAGATTCGACCATTGTCATACAGGACAGATCCGCCAGGTGGTATCTTAGAAGAACTGAGTTAATTATTATTAGATAAGTTGGGGCACATCAAAAGGTATTTTAGATTGAGTAGTAAGATCTGTCACGTGGGGTATGTTGAGACATATAATCGTAATATACTCTTGAAGGTGTATATATATATATATATATATATATATATATATATATATATATATATATATATATATATATATATATATATATACACACACACACAGAAGAGGCAATCACATTTATTGCTACTTCTGTTCTTGCTGTAACATCAAGTCTGCAGACGTTTTATGTGGTGCTTATATCTTACTTGAGAGTAAAATCATTTGTCTGGACTGTTCGCTGGAAATAAAAAGTACTAATTTTTGGACTATACTATTATTTTGGAGCTACTGAGAACTATTCAGATGAGATCTAGACAACGTCATTTTGTGTAAATCACGATTCTCAGCGGATCAGTACATTTCCTGTTCTGAAATTATACGGAACTTTTAATTTTTTGGACTTGCATAGGACTATTTGAGGATTCATTTGGATTCACTTCTTAATACTGAACGTTCCTCTCACAATTTCCTTTATAACTTCATAATTAAATTATTGGTTAAGTTTTAAAAAAATCATTGTTGGTTTTGTTTCTTTCTCTTACTAATTTTTTAACTATAGAGTAGTAACAATATATAAATATATAATTGCCAAAAGGAACAATTTCTCTCTATTGCCTCCCGCCTTTGCCAACGCTTATGTCTATCCGATCACACGGATCGCATAAAGATGTGTTTCCCTGGATGAGGAACATACCTGCCATGTCACGATGTACACTAGATGTGCTGCTTTTTCGTAAATGACCATATCAGTCTAAACAAGTTATAAAACGCCAAAGAAGCCATTGCAGTCAATTTGTTTGAATATCATTTTATGTCAATTTTGATGTGAGGAAATTGCTTTACAATCGGTGGATTGTTCCTACTGATATAAGTAAAACTCCTCTTTACCTGAATTACTTTACATTTTTATCAGACGCACGTGAATGATTTATTCAAGTGCACACGAGCCCGTTGTGAGCCTCGTGTGAGAGTATCCAAGTGAAGTAAGTACACTGATTGTGACGATCAGGCCAGCACTTTATTATTAATCGTGGCTCTCCAGTGTGAAGTGGCAAATTTCAGTCGATCTGTTAATTAGACATTAGTTGAGGGCAGCTAGCCATTAGTTAGATTTATGATGACACGCTATGCTAAAGGGGTGTATGTAGAGTCTAGTACGACCGTCGTTCTAATTAAACCGTGTTTATTCAGCAGCTGGGCTGATTGCTGGCGACATTTTAAAGTTTCATTTCTCACGGAAAGTGTCAGAATTGAGAAAATGAAGGGATTATGTTACTTAAAACCAAGCATGTCATATTGACCATGACGTAAGCGACTTTTCAGAGGAAAGCAGGAGAAAATACATTTGATTTTGATTGGTCACGGAAGAAAGGGGTATGTTTTCGCACGACGATCTTTAGAACATAATAACGGCCTAGTGAAATTAAAGGTTAGTCTTGACATTGCTCTCTAATAGAGCCAGAGGTAGAATTATTTAGTAAGGACTCCGGATGTTATTTGAGAGAAATACATTCGTAAGGAAGCGTGGTCGAAAACCGCCAAACCAACGGTTGAGTGACACACCAAAAACACAAAAGAAGAAGGTAGTTTTTTTTGCGAAGATCGTGAAGTTACGGGAATAGCGACGTAAACTTTGGGAAAAGAAATTGGGAGAGACGGAAATTGCAGTGTACGCATGAGACAGTGGACAAGTCCGGAATCAAGCGGAAACATCCACGAGTGCAGAGTATCTAGAAATTGGACGAGACAGCGACTTCTTGAAACGACATTGATTGAACAGTGAACGAGGACCGAGAATAACAGGTTATGAAAATCGAACAAGTCATTGACTTCGATTGTACCACTCGATCCAATGATGATTTAAACCTATCAGTAATAGAACGGCTAATTTGTTTAAATCTATTTCAAATTTTATTGTAATTCAGCGAAAGTTGTATTTCTAAACCGCGTGTATTCCTAATGAAAGGAAGTTTCATAAATGTGTATGTATTTGATTAAATTGTTTTTTTATCTTTACGGTGGCTCGGAGTTGTTTGTTCAATATACCTGCTCAGTTTACCATATCTATTCCAATACTTGAACCGGGAAATTATATCTAGGGCGGTCATCTCTTAGATATCGA
Source organism: Unio delphinus (assembly GCA_029339505.1). NCBI lineage: Eukaryota > Metazoa > Mollusca > Bivalvia > Unionida > Unionidae > Unio > Unio delphinus. Next base: position 523,659 of record JAQISU010000123.1, on the reverse strand, counting down.
GTATCAAACGGGAGTGGGTTAGAGTTATTATTATTATATGGGACTTAACACTTACCCTTTGACAGGTAGGGCTTGTGGAATACTATACGAATAACGCTCATAACCCGCGAGTAACCATGACATACAGCAAATTGATGTATTTTGTAGAGATTCTTTCTGTGTAAAAATATATTAGACCAAAACATCAAGAGGGTAGGATTATTATTAATCATAGTCATGTCAATCATTTTGCTGTTACTGTTTTCAAGATGTGAGAATATCTTATGTGGTTATATTTTAATACAATATATTTCACATACATTGTTTCCTTTAACGCGAAAATAGATTATATTATACAATTACTGCCGCATTAGATACAGGAGGCGAAAGCATCACAGATTGACGTGTTTATTATTTTGAATATATTTATCAGCGTCTCTACTAGCGAAATCATATTAACCGCATAATGGAGTGTTTGTAACGTCAGAGAAAAATATTACTATTTCACTTAAATGCGTCATACAAATTTGTCAAAGAAGCTCAGAAGGCTCAAAAGATTTATTATTTTGCAAATAACTATCTGGAAACACCTATTAAAATAATGACTCGTGTACCGTATTCAAAAAATAAGCTTATAATACAATCACAGAGAAGACACAGTATAATATTATGCAAGAGAAGTTTAAGTCACTGAGATTAAAGATTGTCATCAGCATAAGATACTGAGTGTAGTGAGTACGTTATCAGTGATAGTGAATGTAGTATTGAGCAAATCAGTTATGGAGATGCATTTAGTATTGATATAATAATTACATCTACACTCGATTCCTTGTGTGAAATGTTGTTCAACACTACAGAAGATGAACTGCAAAAGCACTGGGGTAAATTCTCGTTGGCTATTGTCAAATTTGATTAAGCAAAAGCAATCGCATGTCGAACAGTAGCGTGGGAAAATGGTCAGGTATGATAGTAAGCCAAACTTTGGATATGCATACAAAAGTCGAATTGCTTGAGCTAAATATCGGTACCAAATTTATTACGCTATGCAAAAAGTATATTGAAATAACAGCGTTTAGTCTTAAATGGGTCGCACGAGAACTAAGAGAAGTGTCCTCCCTTTTAGTTATTATATAGTACGTGTATGACAGGTAAATTGTAAGCAACGATTCGAGTCTCTGTGTGTGAGACTGTGCATTACAGCACGTGGGAGAGACAGGATTCAAGGTTGTTATTGTTCTTAATGCGCAATATACCTTGATTCGCCATGTAACCAAAATGGCTTTGCACCATCTTTATAACACGACAGACGCGAGTTCGTGCTGATGCCCGAGTAGTTTACAGCAATAAAAACGGTTTGACATTCAATATTGAAACGAATAAAAGTCATGCACTGATTCTCTAGAGTTTCAGAAAGGCTGCACGATAGGTTCGGGATGGATCCTTTCCAGATGTTCGGTAGTTCTAATGCATATTTCCATATATAAACCTATTTACGGATCGAGTTACAATCCAGTATTCCATCGCGGGTTGACATCAAGGTAAAAACCAACGACAACCATTGAATTGAATTGGTGCTTTTGTCCGCGTAGGATCATGCAAGCCACACTACTGATACGCCTAGATAATGCAAACAATGTCTGGGCGAACTGAGCTTTAGAAACATCGAATTCCCCGTTTTTGTTGCTAATATCTGTATATTTGAATGGGTTTATACCAGATATCGCTATTAACGTCTTTATATGAAGAAAAGCTTGCATTTGATTCGACTACTCAATGTGAGATGCGTGAAGTACATCATTAATGTGTTATTGTTAAACAGAAATCACTCAGTGTTACGGTATCATTATGCGTTGATAAAGGATTTTACCCAAACTGGTGTATTGACACAGTGAACAGAACGGTATAATATTTACATGTAGGCGTTGTATGTATGTATTTTGTACACAAAATTTTTTCGCAGACCATGCACGTTACTGAGGCCGAATCAATACAAAACAGCAACGCACTTTCATGCCAGTGATGGCGATGGAACTCAAAGGTTTGAAGTTCGTGATCATCGCCACGATATAGGCGCGTAAACAGGAGTGCTCCGTAACCTGCATGAGTATGATGCTTCACACACGAGTATAATGCTTTATATAACCAGCATGAGTATGATACTTCATAACCTGCATAAGTATAATGTTTCACACACGAGTATAATGCTTTATATAACCAGCTTGAGTATAATGCTTCACACAGGAGTACAATGCTTTATATAACCAACATGATTATGATGCTTCACACAGGAATACAATGCTTTATATAAGCAGCATGAGTATGATGCTTCATAGATGAGTATAATGCTTTATATAACCAGCATGAGTATGATACTTCATAACCTGCATGAGTATAATGCTTCACACAGGAGTACAATGCTTTATATAACAAGCATGAGTATGATGCTTCATATCCTGCATGAGTATGATGCTTCATAGATGAGTATAATGCTTTATATAACCAGCATGAGTATGATGCTTCGTAACCTGCATGAGTATGATGCTTTACATATGAGTATAATGTTTTATATAACCATAACATGCATGAGTATGATACTTCAGACATAAGTATGATGCGTCATACATGAGTGTAATGTTTCATAGTCTGTATGTGTATGATGATTCGTGCATGAGTATGATGCGTCATACATGAGTGTAATGTTTCATAGCCTACATGATTATCATGCTTCATAACCTACATGAGTATGTTGCTTTATAGCCTGCATGTATATGATGGTCACTTAATAATATAGATACAAATGTATCGATCTCACCAATAAGTGTAATACCCACCAATAAAGAAAAAGTAACGACTGTTCGAGTTGGTCAGTTACAATTTATCAGTTCGCTGCAGTTTTTCAATTAATCGCTGGAGATACATATTGTAACAAGATAACCGTGTGGAATTTCCGGATTCACAATATAACACTTTTGACGATGATATATAAATACAATGATTAATAATGAATGACATGAATGAGCAATTAATTATGAATACGTGCGTGTATACATAATCCAAATATTGGATTAATTAACCTAAGAATGTAATAATGAAAAATACAAATAAATTACCTTACCAAATACAAAGACAACAGGTCAATGATTCACAGTGATTTAACAATAAAAAAGATGGATATAGTTTACTCAGCTAACAAACAAAGTAGAATTTTAGTCATGTTGTTAAATAAATTCACTCACATAGCGAAATTACGCAAACAAACAAAAATGGACCGATATACAATTTATCTTTACAGTCCCGAAAAATAGAATAGGTTTTACGAACACCAAAATTAGCCCACGGCTACAATATTAATTGTAAGGAGATATACTCTGTCTTCAGCACACTTTATTTCAGCTCCACGGCTGCCACGGTTAAATCATGTGGTTGGCTTTAGAACTTGCACCACGTCGACCTCGATCACTCCAATCATTTCGAACGCTCGGGTCGATCTGGTTACTCTAGACACCCTGGACGCTTCAAACCCACTGGTCGCTCCATATACTCTAGACGGCACTATGCAGTTATACACAGCTCTACATAGCTCTACACTGCTCTACATAGCTCTACGCTGCTCTACATAGCTCTACACTGCTCTACATGGTTATAGACAGCGAAACATAGCTCTACAGCTGCTCTACACAACTGAAAATATATCCAATACCGTGTACTATACATGACACGGGCTTAAAAAAGCAATAACGTTATACACAGTAAGTTATTCAGATTACATTATCGGCACAATAATTACAAAACAACAAGTTCAGAAATAAACCTAACCCTGCCCGATAAGAATCCTACTGTGCTAAACTTTTCTTAAAAATGTAGCTTTATATTACTAATATAACTCCTTTGCTAGTCTCAGACACGAATATAAATATGTTCATTATACTGCGTCAATCAAAGCTACATAGCAAACATATACAAATAGATGTGGTAGTAGAATATATATATATATATATATATATATATATATATATATATATATATATATATATATATATATATATATATATATATATATATATATATATATATATATACTTAACTTAACATATCTCAACAGCTGAAGATGTGCAAGTCCTTGTAGTAGACCCTCTCACTAACAAGACTATCCGTAATATAAAAAGCTTTAACTACGGTGATGCATTTATACACAGATATTGTCTTTGCACTGAAGGCATTCAGTTCTTCCCATCGAAATCACTTAGCACGTGCGGCATAGAATGGACCGAACTCACTATTTTGGGTATCGTTGTACACCGAAAACGAAACTCTAGTACATGTATTTAAATAAAAGGTTCATACAATTCCGTGACTACATCTGTGCAACTTTGCAGGGAATGACAAGGATCGTTTTTAGGTTTGGGTGACTATCACTATAGGCACTTGAGAACAGATGTGCTTCGGCTGGCTGGTGATTCAGAATTAGAAGCACGATCCCGCGCAATGCTCATCATTGAGCCTGACATCGAGCGTATTTTTGTATAAAACCAAAGTCGAAATTTGGAACTGTTCACTGACAATGACCAGTTTATACAAGCGATTTGATCCACAATACCGAAAGCTCCTTTTATACTTTCGCTTTGTAAATTATGGATATATTTTTTTTTAAAAATGAATTTCAATAAATGCCTTGTAAAGTTTGTTTTAATACCTACACAGGAAGGGTTAGTGTCTTTGACAAAATACGGGTTGATTTGAGCTTGCCAGGCATTACACTTTTTTCCCCAAGCGAAAGTAGCTTTAACAAAACAGGAGGTAAAGAATATTCTGATTCAATAATTTGGTGGAAGAAACACTCTTGGAATTATAGAGATTTTTATTTGAATAATAAGTATGTATCTGGTTTGAATAAGAAATTTTAAGGAATTGTAGTTTAAGAAACCCAGATGAACATGGAATTACGAAAGCTTCGGCTACAGAAAAAAATTACGGAAATGCAATTGTCTAATTTGTTTATAAAGAGTTAAAGGAGTGGCAAATGCACATGCAGGGAGAGTTACATACACAGAAAGAAAAAAGAAAAGCAAATGCAGAGAGATGGTGTGTGTGTGTGTGTGTGTGTGTGAGAGAGAGAGAGAGAGAGAGAGAGGGGGTATCAACATGGATTAAAAGAATTAGAACTGGACGGCAAAACCTCACCATTATATACAAGTTCAGGTTTAGATGTTACCATACATATTAGGTTAGTATCCCGTTTAAAAGACAAAGCGGTAGATTAAAATACTTTCCTCACTTTGGCAAAATTGTTTGAAGTTGCAGGAACTACTGCTATTCACTCGACTCAGTCATAATTGAAGTTAACGATGACATATAGAAAATAAAAGAGATTTCAGCCTGGTGGTACAGGTCTGGTTCTCTTGTCCATACTTCAAAATCCTCTTCGGTTTAAATTATATGGTCTCTATACAATCGAAAAGAAAGTAAATGACTTAAATTACGTGAAAAAAATTAATACGAAGCAGAAACAGAAAATAATGTGTCATATAAATTGTTAAAGGAGTATATTTATCCAAGTTAATCATTCAGTCAATTTAGCAGTACCTGACACACAAAGTGAGGATGTACACGATGGAGTGTAATCTGACAAAAGGATGTTTGACTTAATCAATCTTTAAATTAAAACATTCTAGCCAGAAACCTTTCTATTTACAGCCACAGGAAAAGAGTGAACTAAATCGGATATTATGTGAATATGAACAACTGTTTCCTGATCTTCCAACACTAACAAAAATCTATCATGTCCTTGAGATTGTATAATCTAAACCTGTTAAACATCTCCCGTAGATAATGAATCATCTCAAACAAAAATATTTGCATAAAGAAATTCACTATTTCTGGTGGTTCGATCACCGATAAATCCACCCCTATTGTGTTCCTCGTTGATTGTTGCATAGTTATTGACTAACCATAAGAATACAAAGTACTCGACAGTTATTCAACAAAGATGCACTTCTCCTGGTAATAGTTTTTGGGTGATGACAAGGATAGTTTTTATCAGACAGTATTTACTGTTTTAATCAGTTTGGTTTTAAACGGATGTAATGCCGTCCTGAATACCGAATAATCTCCGAAGAAATAAAGATTCCACCCTCGAGGATATTTTCTACGATTCGTTGATTGCGCAATAGCTGTAATTAGAAGTGCATGTGCACGTTGCACCTGAACAAGGCAACACTGTCGAGTAATTAGTCTTTGTTATCATATCCTTGAGATCAAATCACCAAAAAGAAACGTCGGCACTTGTGAAGAACAAACGTGTGTGTGTGTTAGTAGATGCTATTTGTACAAACGCAGTGGCTAACTACCGCTGGTCTGGGTGTCGCGGGAATCGCAACCACAGCGACATTCATTGTAGTCTGGTTTCCTGACCTCTCTCCACTACATTACTCTCCTCATAACGAAAAGTAATGGAGTGAAGAGAGGTCAAGGAACCTGACTACATTCATAGCAACACCAGTCGGAATTGTTGTTGAGCCTATATCGATTTTATCCGGTGTCGCTGACATTCACGAATACGTATCTGTTTAAAAAGTCTCCCCATTTATCAATAAACAATACTCAGTGACTATCAAGGATGCCATAAATAGAATGAACGAGTTCGAGATTGTATTGTGGTAAATGGAAAACAACCGATGAGTTCATGCACAGAGGCAATAGTGACCGAAAAGAGGTGACCGATCTGTTTGCCGGTATTTATTGATCTGGATAGGGTGTATTAGCCGGCCTGTGGCACCCAGTGAAGTGACTTCGCATGTTGTTTCTCTCACTGGATGATTACTACAGGTTCATTTGCATAAATTATGCAGTATAGTGTGATTCTTGGGTAAAATCATAAAGTATAAGAAGGCATTGACCAATAATAATAAAAATATCAAAATACCCATAATGATACTACTAATATGATGTGAACACTTGTTCGAATATGTCAAAAAATAAAAGAGCTATTAAGCAGAAATCACTTTCAATGATAAGTGACTTTCTTTTTAAACATCATTGTCTCATCTAGATTAGAAACAAATGCCTGAAATATGCAGATATTAGTCAATAAATGTATAACAAGAACAATCAAGTAACCGATCCCTTTTCCATTAATGGATAGTCGTATGGATGCATGATGTGTTCATATTTTTGTATGGATAGTCGGTATTACAATGAGCTTCATTTAATTACTAATAACAAAAAAACATTGAATTATTGATCTCACTCCTATTGTGAAATTAAGGAATAATGATTCAAATATGGAACAATGTAACTTGTGACATCCAGTTGATGATCACGTATTTCTGGTTTCACGGTCTCGTTTAATGGTCAATGTGCTAGCACGCATAGCCTGCCGATCCTATTCCCTACAGATCAGTTGGTTCCGAAGCTTTGGTCTCTCCCAATAATTGACCGTACTGCTGCGATTTGTATGTTTCTGACAAACCTGTTTGATCCATCAGCGATTGTATTTCTTGCTGTAAGTTACAGTTCTTAGTTCAACTACTGGTACCAACCTGGTTTATGTTTATTTTATCCAATTGTTGAAAGCGAAGGAGCAATACGCATTCAGTAAAAATGGAAACAATTTGTCAATACAATTTTGCTGATATAAAAATGTTACGTTTCATGTTTTCTTGTTTATTGTTGGATGTTGTCAAGTGCCAAATTTTTCGTCAGTGAAATTCATTAATTAATTCGTAGGCTAGCCGACAATTAACTGTCTTGGAGTAGAGTTTGGACGAATGGAATGTTTTTTTTAACTGGGTCACGCTGTTAGAATATTTATAGTAGAACCGAACTAAGTGTATTTCTCACGTATGGCTGTCAAAGTGATTTGAAACAAATGATATGGTGATAATTCGACCCGAGTGGCATTTTTTTGGCATCTTGATAGACGGTTTTTCAAATGTCCGTAGGAATAGCATTTATTCCGATTGGTCAAATGTAGAGGGAAGGGGGTGTGTCGAACCCCAGAATCGGGGAAATATATCTTCTGAGCTTATGAGTTTGAATTAGTCTAAATATTTCTCTGCAAGAGAGAACCGTTACCAGGACTCCGACCGTTCGTTGCAAGAACGACGTTCGTAAAACAATTATGGTTCCAGGTTAAATTGAAGGTGGAACGATTGTAAGACGCCGAAAACACAAGGTATTTAACTCAAATTCACATTTATCATGATGTAATTTATGTGATGTTTTCTTTGTTAAATTCACATTTATCATGATGCAATTTATGTGATGTTTTCTTTGTTATAGATGCATTGATACTATGATACAAATAGTTCGGTATTACATTGATTTAATAACGTACTTTGATATGATGTTTCTTCGTTATGGATGCATGATGTGTTCATATTTTTGTATGGATAGTCGGTATTACAATGATTTCATAATGTATTTTTGAATTCTGAATTAGCATTTTTACCTTATATACTTAGGTAGGTTAATGGGTGGTGTAGAAAAACCCGCCGTGTACATTTATGATTGGAAAGTGTTACATTAATTTGAATTTATCATATTAGTGAATATGGATTGTGTGTTATGATATATTGCCTCACTTTACGTAATGATTTACGGGAATATATGACTCCCAAATTCTGATGTCGATAATTAGCAGTATAGCTCTATTGATCTGAAGACTTGTGTAGTATTTGTTAGCCGTATAAATGTTAACACTGATAGTAAGATCTGATTGTTCGAACCAGACAGACGGACGGACACTCTCAACTCTTAAAGTATAACAAGATACTTAGGGCGTTTTACCCTTTTCTTTTCAAAGGAAAATAGTTTGTTTGGAAAGAGTGAGAATTAGCGAGAAGTCAAGAAAAGGAGGGAAGAGAAGTCCAGAAAAGGAGGGAAAAGGAGTCAGAAGTCAGAGTTGGGCAATCCCACGTCACCAAAGGGCAAAGTAAAGTCGTTACGCACGCAGAAGAGAAAAACCAGTCGACGAACAAGGTCATTGTAAATTTCCCAAGCAGTTCGATGTTAATGAACACTCAATTTCATGATGAAAGTTACTATCAGCTTTTAACGGCTAAATTCATCTATTTTATTAGTGTTTTGAATTTTTAATTAATGTATCCATTATTTTAAAGCTTCGGTTTTGAAGTGCTTCTGAATGAAGAATAGTCAGAAGGAAAGAAAAGTGTAATTTACTGTGTCATTCATTTTCTTGGTTGTATTTTAATTAAATTCATATTTTATCTTTACGGGGGCTCGTGTGTTGTCTTTGTTCAAGGTACCATCTCGGATTACCACATCCATTAACCGGGCAAATTATTCCGTAGAGGTCATCCTTTAGATAACGAGAATTAGCGGAAGGCGGTTTTCACGTGCTGTTTTCTCCAAGTTGCGCAATACCTCTGACCATGGCTTGTACGATATTGTACTAATAACACTTTGATAACCGACCAGCTCGTTACAGATGTACACCTGATCATATCGTTTATATACCCCGTCAAGAAGAACAATCACATTTACAGGCTGGGAACATACATATATTACCAATACCAGCTGTTTAAGAACAAAAATCAGACTGAAATTCATTGTTTTATAAGGTAAAACCGAAGTAGTTATTGAATCGTTTGGGGAAAGTAGTACATGGAGTGAGTGGGCACACTCTGGAGTATATACAGGAAAATATTACGGCAAATTATAGCAGTTATGGCCTTGTAAATTTTACACGGAGATGGGAATTTCAATTTTTGGGGGGTTGTTATCACTCATAATGAAGATTAACAATTAGTGGTTTATGTCCCCCCCCCCCATGGTAATTTACTATTATGTATTTATAGCCCCTAAAAAGGATATAATATTACGGATGCCACTATAGACCACAGGGGGAGTGAACATTTCTTGGTCGGTATGGCCACTATAGGAATTATTATTCGGGGCGTTGATAACATCATATGGGGGTTTACTATTATAGTTACCTTCTTAAGAGTCATACACAGATCATACCAGAAAAAGAATCACTCAGGCTGATGGCACTTATTGTGACTAACCAACACCAATTCTGACAGACTAATACCCATTCTGACCGACAAAAACCGAATGAGACTGACAACCAGCTTTTCTTACGGACCAACACCAACTGAGTCTCTCTGATACATATTCTGACTGACCAACACCTAATGAGACAATTATTGACTGACGTTTCTTTATTTTATCTCACCAATAGACCATTTCATACAGGATTTAACCGAGTTGCTCCATAATTATCCGAATAACCTCCCGAGTCACTTCATACTCCAGTCAATCACACGCTGGTGTGCACATGCATATAAAAAAAATGGCGTTAATTGTTGTCTAGAACGATTTCAGAAATATAAACAATTTAAGAAATGCCCGCTACTTGCATCGTCAGAGTTTATGAAAGTCGCTCCAATGAAAGATGTGGCAGTAAACTGCATCGTCTGCCATGTGCTGTGCAAACAGTGGCAAGTCGGAACTTGAATTGATTGGAAAACGAATGTCACAATTCAAGAAAGCGAGAATGTGTTCACTGCATTTTAATGCTGATGGTGAAGGAACTTTTGCAGCTTTACCATCGATAAATATTTCAGGTTTGTAATATCGCATATTAATACAAAAACAAATTCTTATATTGGTCAATAAAACACAATTTTTGTAATACTGTATCACGGTAAGAAAAGGTAAATAAAATATGTCCTTCGGAAAATAAGATTGTTAAATAATTTAGTATCGTGACTTTATTCAGTACTGACTAATAACGTAATAGTAAAAGTTTCTGTTAACGATATTTGTTTTTTTTTAAAAAGATAAGTAATTAACTGTTTAATTAGTCTATTTTATATTTTACAGTTCATTAAATCAATCACGATACCAGCACAGAGAATTGGAAATATACCAGATGGTGCAGACGATCATATTCATAAAAAAGTCACATACTGATTACGATCGACCACATTTCAAATAAGAAAAAAGAAAATCATTCAGTGATCTACATTACAAGTCACACCAAAGAAAATCAAAGCTTTCATAGGAACCCCCGCCAAACAAAAGCACACACAGGTAACATCTAAACAGAAGCTGTCGGCGAAATCCAGTACAGACATTAGTGTAGGTACAGAGACACACACCATCCTCATTTTGTCACAAGTCTACTAAGACAACTCAGACAGACTACAAGATAACATGTAAGAATTCAAGTAACTATTTAAGAAAATGAGAATTTAAAACTCTTCAGACAAAGAATTGAAATGATATACTGGTTTTAAAGATTACAAGCGTTTAACAATGCTACACAAATATTTTGTGAGTTGTCATTCTCATATAGAATGTGAGACTATCTCTAGTCATGGTGATTTAAGAAATCAGCTTCTTGTACTATATCAATTGGAACGAAACAATTCATTTATGTTTCGTCTGTTATTAAATACATCAATAAAGCTGCATTTCGAAGTAAGCAATTTATTAAATTCTGTTTTTGGTCATTATTATACTGGAAAAACTAGTTTAATTAAAATTAGTGATATGATACGTATATGCTATTATGTGCATTCAAACATGCCCATAGCAAACAATTGTTCAAATGAGAGGGGATTGGTATCAGAGAAATGTTCTCATATCCCATAGTCTGCTATATTTTTGTAGTCGGCTGCTTTATCTTAACAATTTTATCATTCCATTTATGCTACGAAAGTGTGCGTGTTAGAGTACGTAACAGTGTAAACCATGATGAGCCTGTGAGTCATCACATGCTGATCAAGGTTACAATGTCTGAATAAATTATTGTAGTCACAGTCTACTGATGATCAGCTAACATAAGGTAAACCCAGACAAGGGAACAATGTAAAACCCATTTATGTTGTTGTTGTAGGGTTTGACGAAATTTTTAAGCACATGATAGGCTATACATGGCGGCCAGTATTATTGGTGGAGGAAGAAACCGGGAAAACCCCGGAAAGAACCACTGACCCACGAGAAGCTACTGGCAAGCTTTCTCACATAACTACATTAGCCGAATCTTAGACTCGAACCCAAGCAGACAGAGGTGAGATGGCAGTGATCCGTAACGAGGCCTCCACCCAATTATGAAACGATGGTTGCATAAATCATTGTAGTCACGCTCAACACTTGTGCTTGTTTGACTTGCTAATGAGAATAATTGATCACAATAGATTTTCAGACCTAAGGAGTTATCACATGTTTACCAAGGGAAGAAAATGTCAGAAGGTACTTTAACAATTAGAGACCTATATCACTATCAAAAAAATACTTCAAGATTGCTTCAGGAGTCAATGCAGCTAGGATCAAAAAGGGTTCATCCATGAATAATCAGTGATACTCAAAGGGATTTATGAAAAGTATATTCTTTGGAGGAAATTCTAAATGATTTAGTAGACTATCACGATAATCTGATACCGTTTGAAACAATTAAAAAATACGATATAATGATTTCTTGAAATACTTCTCCTTTATATCCCAAATTCCAATATCATGGAAAGATGCTATCAAAAACCATTTAGTCCATACTAATCTGATAAGCAGGAAGATAACATAACGAGCTTACAAAAACAAAATTTACTCAAGCATGATTATAAATATCTTTTAGAAAAGGCAACACATGTTTGATTGTAAGGTGAACATGGGATGGTCCACTAATTTAGGGGTCAACCTAATACGGGGATAATTTTTAAAAAATACATGAGCAGATTCATCACAAGTGAATACAAAGAATTGTCATCATATCTGCAGAATAATAGCAAGTTTTTATTTCAGCCATATACTCATGAAAAACGGTTTCAAGTTTTGGCAAGAATTTGTCTACAGATTTTTTAATTAGGTTTTAACGTAAAATCTTTGAAGTTCCATGTTTATTTTGACTGATTTTAATTGTCTACCGAGGCTATTTAGCATTGTCACTAACAGTCTTGTGGCTCCATTTTACTGCTGCTTTACATTCCACAAAACCAACAAGAGAGTTATTGAATCTGCTGTATTGAATCCATGATCCTTATCTTTAATTAAACCCAACATTTGAATAGAACTGTTTGAACCATCTTTAACTTTCTCAGCAACATCCCGATTGATAACTGTCAGCGACATATCTAATCCACACCTTGTTGCTGCTGAGGAAAAAGAAGATGGCTCTAATATTGCACTACTTATTGTGCTGGGATTGGACTTCATGTACAGACAAAATTACAAACACAGCTAACAATAAAACCAGTTATTCTCAATTGTCTCAAAGTAAGCCATTCAGACAATCTGCTTTGTACAATAGTATTTTCTTGAATAAGTAGTTGTTCATCCTGGGTGACCTTTAAACAATTATTTAATTCTGTTTTTTGGCAATACTATCTGAATGAGACAAATCTGTTATATTGTTTTTAAACCTTTTTCAACAATCATATAATGGATTTAAAGACACCAGAGTTCCAACTGGATCATGTTGACTTGCAACTATATTTATTAAGAGCTGTTTACTTAGGTTAGATTCCTTACTCCATTGCTCTTATTCACAGAGTAATGATACTGCAAAATCTCTTTCAGTGTCGCAAACTTTGATAAGTTAATAAGCCTCCGGTTATTCTCTTTTTAATGGTTGGTTCTGTTTTCTTTTTTTTCCCCATGCTGTTTTCTTGTAAAGTCATTATCATAGATTGGAGCTGCTGGAAGTTTGACTAGTCTTGGCGAATTCCAGGCGTCAGGTTTATCTAAAAAGAAAAGGAAAGATTTAGGTAACAGGCTAAAGAAAATGAAATGTTTTTCTGCTACCATTGGTGTTATTGCTATGTAATGTCTTTGTAAATTAGACTACCAATATTTATAGTACTATGTCTCAACTTGAAGATATACATACCAGTACATGATGGAATGTCTTCAGGAAGCACAAACACCGTGACAAAATCTTCCTGTGCATAGCACGGTGCAGGTGTATGTTTGCACGTACAGTCAGGACTAGACCCAGCTGTGCACGAGCAGCTGGCATATATGATGTCACCCACTGAGTTCAGCATTATAATCACTTTGTAGAATTGTTGTTTCATGTGTGCTAGAACTTCAGCAGAAACAATGTTTGTTTATTTTTGCAATTTCATCTTGTCTCAATCCGATGTGTTTTAACAAAAGAATATCAATTTAAATGTTTGGTGGATGATAATAAACATACAATCATGTTCATTACGAAGGACAAAGCAAACATTTTCGTGTTTAAGGTTATTTATCCCACATAAAAATGTTTTCTTATTGGGTAAGCTCCTGCCCACAAAACAATTTAAAACACAATAAATGTGACAGTTTCAAAGTCAAGGACAACCCAATTTCTTAGATGCAATTCATTGCCGTCATTTGTATACATGTATTTAAAATGTAAATAATGGAACCGGGGGGGGGGGGGGAGTGGCACTTGAAACAAACTTATATTCTAATTTCTTAGACATATCCATTATATAAATATCTATTGAAATACAATTAACTATACATACTGCACATAAAATGTGTGACATTCATTAGTATTGCAACTTGAGAAATAGTTCTGTACTTGTCTGTGAACGTCATAGAGATCGAATACCGGTGACGCCGATAGACGGCTTTTTCCAAATCCAGCAAGTGGAGCTAATTAAATGGTTGAAACTTATATGTAAATTATCCACATACTTTCCAAAACATATGGGATAAACTCATATGAAAAGCATTTTATTTTAGTGACGTTTCGGATTCATAGAAATATTTTGAGCAACTTGCTTGATAGTCAGGATTATATTTGTTTACTTCGACACCATTTCCTTATTTACATGTACATGTCAAGACGTAAACAGCTCAAAGCTACTCTCTCGTACGACTTTGAAATCCGCCCTCGTTTCCAGAAATAAGATAGGATAGTTCCAATATTAAATTTCGTCAATATCTGTGGCAGCATCGCTGTTGAATTGGCATTTTTCAACTCGATATCTATGTTTGAAGTAGTTGCAGAACTTGATGCTGATGCTGTAGTGTCGTCCATATTTTGTCCACCAGGTATCGAGTGGCTGACCACCCGCCAAGTGATGAAAATTCCGAGCAAAGTTCGCCAAAATCTGCATGAAAAGGCATATACATATGACCACTGACCCAAAATTTATTATGGCAGATAAATACATATCAGACAAACTAGAATCTATTCTGAATGATCAACATATAATTTGATTGGCCAACATATACTAATACCAGTTTTGGCTGACCAACACCTATTATGAAAGACCAATACCTTATTTGACTGACCAACACCTATTTAGCAGACGAATACATGCTCCAAATTACCTATATAGTTATGACTGACCAACACCTATTCCGACTATTTCAACTGACAAAGCTATTGCAACTGACAAACACATACGTTGACTGAGCAACACATATTTTGTATCGCAAACAAATGACTTGACAATGTCCATATATAATGATACAGTTTTCCAAATGTCAGTCTCTCACAAATTGAAATTTGGACTCTCATTATTTATCAAATCGGTCCTTAATTTCCTTTGGATCATTTACAAGTGTTGTATTCGATGCACTGACGTGATTGAAATATCAGATTAGATATTTCAGATATCACATGTGATATTATTGTATACTAGTGGATTCTCTCTGTGACTCGCATGATTGGGTGACTGGAAATAAAGATTGACTCATCATCATTCTTCGATACGCATAAAGATAATAGCATTATACATTTCTAAAATTCGCTTAAAAAAAAACAGGAAGAAAAATAATCACCTTAAAATGCTAAGTGAAAGAAACACTTTGCTTTCAGGGTCGATTCTAGTTTAACCTATGCACTAGAACCATGTATGTGCCGTCACGAAGATGAGCTCTGAAGAATTTATCAGATTCAGATACAAAGTAATGACATTTCTGGAGCTTACTCCTAAATACAACAGCTTTTCCTTTAAAAGGCGATATAAATAGATTGGAAGACATAATCACTGCTAAAGTTACAAATGAAAAAAATAAGGAAATTTCAATGAGTGTTCTAAATAAAATCCTGTTTAATGTATGTATGAATCTATCTATCTATCTATCTATCTATCTATCTATCTATCTATCTATCTATCTATCTATCTATCTATCTATCTATCTATTATTAGCAAGAAAAGAAATAAATACATAGTTATAAATATTAGACATAAACTCTTATGATAATACTAAAATAATGATTATTTACCTCAGTCTTTCACCATTATCAGGAATAGACGTTTCTGAAGGATGTCATATTTTAAATAAATTTTTAATATTAAATACGCACTACTGCTTTTTTATACTCTCCAAAACACTAGCAGAACGTTTTGTTACGGATCATAAGGAATAGAAATGTTCGGAAATGAAATACACTTATTCCACTTTTTGACCATTGTTCTTTAGCAATGTTGTTTGTTTCTGCATTTAATTCGTGGAACTGTTTAGCATAATCGTTACTTTATGTCTTCCACCAAAACCTTTTAATTTCATCGTTTCCACACGCTACCTGCAATCTCCGTCTGTCTTTGTCTCTCTGTCTCTCAGCAGCAGAGAGGGTGGACAGACCGAAACTATTTCAAGCAAACCGAAACTATTTCAAGCAAACCGAAACCATTTCAAACAAAATCCTAAGGATTTCAAACCGAAACCAATTCAGTAAAATCCTAAAGGATTTCAAACCGAAACCAATTTAGGCAGACAAAAAAGGGAAATCCTTTAGAATTTTACGCTACAGACCCGGCACTGATGTCGCTGCGGAGACGAATTGTTTCAACCGAATATTTGATCAAGTCCGATACGATATCTTGATCTCGGGTCGTGCAAATTTATCGTTACAAATCCATGTGGAATTGACTGAGCGTGACTAAAGAAATTTCTAAAGAGATTATAATCCATATCACCGCCGCACCAAGCTTGCCAAATATTTCGTAGCGTATTTGTGTCAACTCCGTTGAATACAGCAAGAATATTTCATTTATCTCTGATCACTTTTGGTATTTGAGTGTATCGTTGAGTGACATATATCACATCGGTATTTTTATGCCTACCTCTGGAAAATATCCTTGCAGGATTCTTTTGATTGTCTAGCATGACATCATCATATACAACTAAATTGTTAATACTTCCATCAATAACATCAATGCTCGGTGCCTCCTCGATATCGGTTATAAACTCAATAATATCCTCATCGATTTCCGATTTTGCTTTCTCGTTAAAATCATTTAACCCCTCGTAACATCGCTGATCGTCTACACTCGCAGCTACTAAATACAACTTATCCCATTTCATCCATCTCGTTATTAAATTAAATAGCAGTTCTGTCTTGCCACTTCCAGATGGTCCGATTATAATCATGCGAATAGAATTTGGTAGCGCTGCATGATGCTTAACTTGTTCTCGTGCTTTTGTCGCCGAAAAATCAGTTACATTCATGTTATTATAAATAAATTATGGATCTATATTGTGTGAAATGTAAGAAGCGTACTAGCACAAACGACTTGACGACGATTACAACTAAAAAATAACAGATCATCACTTGCTTGTAAGTGTGTACAATGTGGTATAAAAAATTAGATTTGTTTCTATGAAATCTGGAGATGTTTTTATAAAAATAAACGAGGAGGTTATATTGCAGCCAAGTTAGTAAAACTCCCCGGAACACCATGGGCAAAATATCCAGGAGAAAAACACCTTCCAGGATATAGTTATTGTGGACCCGGGACCAGACTCGATATCAGACTCGATCATCAAAACCAACCCCGACCCGGTGAAAACCCAATAAACGCCATTGATAAGGCGTGTCATGCTCATGATATTGCTTATAAAAGCAGTAATCTGCAACACAGACATATCGCAGATGTGAAATTAATTCATGCGTTGAATTATTCTATCACTGATAAATCCTTCAAAGAAAAATTGGCTTCATGGTTGATAAAATCGGCGATAAAAAGTAAATTGATGTTGGGTGCTGGTAATTAATAACATAATGGAATCTATTTATTATTCTCCAAGAGGATATTGGAGGGGTAAAGCAGCAATCAGTAAACTCGCTAGCGCTGCAAAGGTGAAAAATACTACAGCAACGGATTGGTTATCCAAACAGGCGATATGGCAAATTTATCTACAACCGCCTAAACAAATTAACTTCTCGCATTTTTATGTCAGCGTCGTTAATGAGGTTCATCAGGCTGATATACTATTTCTGCCGCATGATGGTGTTTACAAGTATGCGCTAACCGTAGTTGCTGTTGAGAGTCGATACAAACAGACAGAGCCGCTAAAAACAAAATCATCATCTGAAGTGGCTTCTGCGTTTGAAAGGATTTATCGACGAGGTCCTCTGCATTGGCCAAATCTATTACAAGTTGATCCTGGCAAGAAATTTCAGGGTGCAGTGTTATCAAAAATGAAGCATCATAATGATGTCACCATCCGACGAGGACATACTGCACTACATCGCGATCAGGCAATCGTTGAACGATTTAATCGGACACTTGCTGAGCGGTTATTTGGATATCAATACGCGAAGGAATTTATTCAGGATAAACGATCTCGTGAATGGGTCTAGAGATTACCAGGCGTAATTACCGCGCTAAATAATGAGATTACTCGAACAATTAATATGAAACCTAACAACGCGATTTTAAAAAAGTATATACCTTTAAAACCACAAAATGATTTTTCAAAACAACCAATACTCGGCAATGTCACTGTTAGATATTTATATGAACCAGGAGAGCTCGAAGGCGGCAAAAAAAGAGCTACTGATCCTATTTGGAGTGTTACTACACATACAATATCTAGCATAACGAAATCTACGGGTAGACCGCCAGTCTATAGGTTGGATTCAACTGCTCCTCAGCGAGGATTTACTCGTGAACAACTACAAGTGATACCCGTGGATACTCAATTACCGCCGCGTGGTCTTAACTAGCACATCTGCGTCTGTTGCACTCAAGACAAGTCAGCATCACATTATCTCTGGTATGACCAATACTGCTATTTTTTTTTGTCTATGGTAAATTGGCGAGGATCTTTATCCGACCAACACCAACGCATTATACAATTACAACTCACGCGGTGATTATTTTGTTGTTGTTTCAGTGTGATTATAAGTTCGGCATCAATTTAAAATTTTCTGTTATTTTTTTTTTTGTCCTGTTGTTTATAACCAGCGAGTTTTTTTTCTGATTGTGTCATCGCTGACAATATCACTTATTGTAGTGTCATTATAGTCTAAAACAACTCTTCGCAGTTGATTTATTCTTCGTACTCTGGACACTGCAAGATAAACTAAATTCGACCACTCGATGCTATTATCTATGATCCAAACAATTGTATTGGATATAGTCAACCTCTGCGAAGAATGTATCGTCGCTGCGTATCCTAGCTTCCATGGGGATTTATCAGCATGCAATGCATCTTCGACGACATTGATATCAACTAACATAATATAATTTAATACGAGAATCTGCTTCTCTGTCCCTGACTTTATCAGGCCTGGAATATCAACTTCGATATTTTGTCTTCGTGTATCCTTGGGTCTAAAACACAATGGCACTGGATGTGTTGCAAATTTTTCTTTGTGTGTGTTAAAGAACTTCATCTGAAGTGTATCTCTGACTATCTTTCTACTTGCCACTATCAAATCGTTTGGTCTCCACGCTTCCCAGAAATCATTTAATGGGGTTTCTGAAATTATTTCAAGCGCTATTTCACACTGGATTCTATCCGGTTGTAATCTGATTAGTTTCTTGAACTCGCGTAATTGTTTATCAAGTGATCTATGATCGGTATTAATTTCTTCATCATAGCCTACACAATTCTTTAGCCAATTATGTGGAGACAAACCGACAAATGGTGGCTGTTGACCATGATCGCCACATATTATCACTTTTGTATTCGCTAGCAATAGCCAATCAAGAAACCTATGTAATACATCTAACGACACTGTGCATATCTCATCCCAAATGATGATTTCAGGAACATATTTCTCGCCCATTCGATCAGGAGTCCATTCGTCACCTTTTCATCGAAAGAAACTATGATAAGTGGAAGCATTAATTCCTCGTTGTTTCATCTCTCTTGCAAGTCTGTGTGTTGGTGTTAGAACAGTCATGTTTAATTTCCCTCGAAATAATTCAATCGCACGAGTCGTCTTCAATGACCCACCACAGCCGTTTAAATAACTGGTTTTATATCTGCATATTGGATCGAAACACGACGGTGCATTAGATAGTTCTGATATCTGGTTATTTTTCAAGTAATTGTTTTCAATTGTAACATCTGCTGATTTAGAATAATCACGCAGTATTTCCTTTATAATTTTCCATGATCACCAACTCTCGTCTAAATTAGTGAATTCAGCCACTGCTTCTTTATGTTTTACATCTATATAAAATGAATCAGTAGCGACTCTAACTGCGGTGTCAGGAAATCTATTTATCATCGAAAGTAAATTAATAGAAGAATAAGCCAGCGTAGACGACCTTAAGTACGTATATTGAGGATTTTCTCCATCTGTGTAAGTAACAATTGTACCTAATTTGGTTCCATCGGACAAGAAAGCGTTTTTACGATCGCCGTATATACCCCTAGATGTTACATCTGCGATTATAAAATCGTTTTCAGCATGATCTATTATCAACCGCGAAGAATATCGTTTGTGGTCGTATTTTCCACCTTGTTTGAACTTACCAATTATTCTTCTACCGAGATCTTTTGCGTGTTTATTTCTAACTTCAAAGATTTCTTTGGACCATTTCACGATATATTCCTCGTCGAGATCGGGGAATTGTTTTTTATTTTCGCTGATCATACTATGTAGACTATCGGGTTGTGTTAACCAGATTTCAGTTTGTTTCCTATATGATATAATTGCTTCACTGACAATCAGCGATATCAGCATTTTAGAATCAATCATATACCGTAATAACACTATTGGCATCCAGTGTTTTTCAGAGATGTATCTATCAAACCAAACATAACAGCATGGATGAAGTCCTTTAGCCAATTCAAATGATATCACACGAGCGAATCCGGTGAGATCAAAATCAGGCAGTGGTACATTAACCGCAACACGGGTCATCTCATGTGTGGGATGTCCAATTTTTCGGAAGTACTCAGAACACTCTCCATACCCAAGAAAACTTCCTGGATAACACGCAATCATATCAACCGAAATAATACTTTTAGGGTCGTATTTTGTATTCCATAATCCTCCATGACCATATTCCACGCAGCTTGATTCGATATCTGAGAGAAATTCTGCGCGTGTTGGTTTCCATAGATTTCTCTTTCTCGTGAAATGAGCAGCAACTAAAGGTATTGTAAAACGGTTTGTTAATATTTGTTCGTCGTAATCCGTTGAAAAACCACTAGCTAGTTTTTTCATCTCATTGTGGAGGGCTTCAGTACGATATAATTCTCCATTGGGTCTTACAAATTGATCGAATTTACCCTCTTCGTCTTCAAAACTGTGAAGTAACCACACTGACACAGGATCGTTTTTACTTTCACTGAGAAATAAAATCAAAAAAATTTCTCCTGTAATATTTTACGGTTCTATCCCGCGGAAATATTGCTACCGTGGATGTCCAAGCGTGTGAATTATGGTTAATAATTTTGATTAGAGATCCTCTCGATTTATATTTCGAGTCGTATAATATCTCGCCTGTTACCGTCTCTACGGATATTGGGATTTTTAGTATCCGCTCTAACGCGGCCACATTTTGAATTTGTTGCTCCGCTCTCCTTCACTGTTAATCCCCATTCACTTTTTTGCGTCTTAGATCCGTCAATTTGTTTCCACGCAACGCATTTGTAAAATGCTCTATTATTCGTTCTGCTACACAATTCATTGACGAATATTTCATGGGTTTTAATTTTTCAATACTCGGTTTATCATTTATCGGATAGATTCCATAAACAACCGTGGTTACATGGTAGGATCTCTTGTAATACGGTTTGTCAATCCCAGTCGGAATTCCTGGTTTGGAATCCTGACTCACAGTGACAGTTTTTCAAGATGGATTCAAATTTGTCGCGTATAATCCAATTCCCCGTTTCTGAGCGGATAATGAATTTCAAAAAATATTTTTTCTTGAAAAGATGTGAGATTATCACTGCTGGTCTTTCGTTGTCCATTGTAGCATCAACACTACCATCAATTCGAAATGACCAACAGTGAGATGCTCCATCGCGCTTGAATTCATTAAAACCATCACAGATTCTACCCAACATGCTTCTTTCACTTATTAGACCCTTTGGTACATCAGTGGAGACTATCGAGATTGAATTCAACATTTTTCCAAGGAGTAATTTTCGATAATCTCTCGAACTCCTCCATATTATAATTAAAACAAGTATTTAAATAAAGAATTTATTATATAATGAATCATTGCAAATGGCTTATGATAGGATCAGTAACCGCTTGTAACAAATCATGCAGAAATGAATTATGTACATATCATTTACAAAGCGTACGTCGTGGAAGTTTTGCATACGATGTAGGGTAGGTGTGCGTGGTAAGTCGCAGGTATGTCTCAATTGCGGTGCTAGGCGAAACAGAGAGCTAAAGCGCTATTATCATAATAGAGTTAAAAACTCCATCAAAGATTCCATCAATGACTGACTCTGTCGCTGACAGTGTCAATGACAAAATCATAAGAACACCTCAAGACTACATTGATAGATTTTCAAGTAATAATTAAACCAAATAATGAATTAGACAAAATAATATTATAGTATATAAATGAACCAAGAATTTCAACCACATCCCGTGATTACCAATTATGAAGCGTCTTGTGATGGTATTGTCAGACACCGCAGGCTGAAGAAACCAGCTGGGTATGTTAATGGTATGGGGCATTTGGTGTTTGGTGCTGGAGGGAAAAATATCTTAATCACAGATTTGCGTTCGAATGTTACAATGAATTAATCAAAGATGTTTTTGTAGTTGATCATATTGATTCTAATCCTAAGAACAATTTTTTATCGAATCTACAGTCTATTACTCAGAGTGAAAATTCCAAACGAGGAGGGACTGGAAAACACTCGAAAAATGCGAAACCTATAAAATCATTTAATACAGAAAATAATGAAGAAAGAGTATTTCAATAAATGAATGAAGCCGGTAGATATTTCGATATTTGCGAACCTTCGGTACGATAAGTAGCAGAACAAATATATCAATCAGCGATTTCCAAGAGAACCGGACATATAATTCAATTTACATATGTCTGAATTCTGTTTTGTATTGTATATATATATATATATATATATATATATATATATATATATATATATATATATATATATATATATGTATATATATATATATGTAACACCAAGGGGAATAACTCGTGTGGTCTTGTGTGTATATGGTTTTGAAACAACGATAACTCCTTTGTTGTAGTCATGTATCTCATTGTGATTTTTTGATGACTCATAGTCCGATTGAATGGCTTTTTTGTGTTGGTTTGACTAGAAAATGTATAATTTTGTCTACGATTTTTAATTACAGTGAAATCTACGATTTCCATCTACGATTGATATACGATTTTTATCTACAATTCTTTACTACATATACAGCAGTTTAGCTATATATCGTATTCAGAATTATAGACTTGTAGATCTCTAATATTAGAGTATTCTGTACGTTTTTGGATATCGTCCTGGGGCCCATCGTTCGAATCTCGTGGCAGGCATTATTGTCGACGGTACCGATCGGAAGGTTTTTCTCTATAATTGGGGCTTTAAGCCATTCAAAATTTAAACCGTGAAACCACCATACATCACAAACCGTCACACGGTGTGAATGTGTTTTTGTTGGGGGTATGGCGGTTTCAGTTTGAATGTAGAACAGCCCCTTCTGTGTATGTGATGTGTGTATATCATATCATTTCATTGTAAATACCATTATGTAAATACTTGTAAGTACCATATCATTTCATTGTAAATACCATTATGTATTATTACGTATATTTAAATTATATATTTTTAAATGTCAGATCCAAATTTGTCATTTTGGTTTTAAAATTCATTAATTGGGAGATGTCCATTCTGGAAAATTCAGGCTGATCTAGACTCTATTTGTAATCAACAGGGTTGACCTCATTTCTGACCCTGCTTCAGAGAGTGTCAACAAGCTTCTAAAACGATTGGCTAAATTCAAGGACATCTTTTTATTTTTAGTTCATGGGGGTGAGAGGTGGATGATTTTTCATTTGGATCTTTCTTTGCGTAAGTGTTTAAATGATTGTACAGTTGTTCTATGACCTTCTATGACCTTCCAGGAAATAACGTGATCCCTTGTTTACGTAAAAAAACAGGTATTAAAATTATTGTTTGGAAGAGAACAATTCAGTAGAATTTCTGGGCTTTAAAGTACAAGTTGTGTTTTGAGTTATATTAGAAATTGTGTCAATTCACTGGAGCAAGAGGAATTATTTTATTTATCTGGAAAAGAGTTTGTGCTCATAGATTTTTAATTTGGATTATTATAAAAACAAGAACTGACTAAATCACGTGACATCGTCGTTCATATTGAATTACATCGTCAAGATTCGAACCTGGAATTATTAGGACATTTATTTATTAGGACTCTTGCAATTTCATTAGTGGATTATTTTTTTTGATCTCTATATTGGATTATTTTTGAATTTGATTCTCTAAAACCGTAAGTTTATTTATATTTTCTTATGAAAACATTTGTACTTAAAAAATTCATTGTTAAATTTTACAAGCTTGTTAGTTTTCACTCTTTCTGTGTTGCTGTTTATTCGAGCCTAAGCACGTAACAGTATATACTTGTAAATGCCATGTATGTATCTATATATCTATATGTAAATGTGACGTCCATTCACCAAGCATACCTTCTTGGAGTTCTAACCCATTATTTGACGAGTTAGATCTCCTCTCGGAGACTATGTTTCGTGGTACCTCTGGTGTTATGTGAATAGCACCTGAGGGGTTCCAAATGAGGATGTGTTGTCTTATGTGTATATATCAAATATATATATATATATATATATATATATATATATATATATATATATATATATATATATATATATATATATATATATATATATATATATATATATATATATATATATATATATATATATGTAAATATGTATATATCAAAAATGAAAACGGGTCAAAATTGCTCCGCCCCAATTTTTTTTAATCATATTAGATATATAATATTTCATTTAATGAATTTCGAAAATATGAAGGTCATTATCAACGAGATTTCAAATTTGAAAAATCAAGGAATTCAATTGTCAGATAAATTAGATTGTGATCATATTTTTTCTGATTTTCAAGATATTGATGATAGCGCTCGGAATAATAAATATGTGTTATCGAAATCCTATTCTTTTATAAAGAGAATTCAACATGCTATTTATGACTCCCTCGCATATAACAATGAATCAACAAGTTCGTCCCGTTATTCACTGCTGTCGAAAGAGTCAGAAGTGAATTGGGGCAACAATATGAAATCAAACGCACAATTATTTCGAAAATCAAAACAATAAAAAAGATTATCCGCCAAAATGAAAATTCCCCCTCCCCTTGATATTCTCAGCACAGTGAATGAAATTCTCACCATGGATTGATATGTACAATACCATACCTGTTGTTAGTATGAGTATATACAGGTACGGAACAGAAATTCTATAACCCCAGTGATTAAATCACCGAGATAAATAATTCTATAGACAGGTATGCGCTTACTCGCATAGAATGAATTTGTATAGACAGGTGATTTATCACTTCGCGGAAGTATGAACACAGTGTCGGGGGGGGGGGCGAGTTTTCATTTACAATTTAGATCGTATATTATAATGGCAAATGAAGCACTAACGACTAAATTAGCACGTGAAGGATTAACTGCAATTAAGAAATTTATTCCGATTCGTGATTCCGTTTGAAATAAGCTCAAAATGAGACAAAAATTTCAAACTGTTTCACAACGGAAACCGAACAATTATTCAAACCAATAACCACTGCTACGTGGAAAGTCGTTTCGGCCACTGAAAGAGCCATATGGGGAAATATTCCTGAGGAACCTTGAGAGAAAAAAACCAGCCCTTTTTCCTGTACTTGAAAAAATAGCAAAGAGATCCAAGCAAACAAAGGAATCTTTAAAAACACTTCCTGGTGATATAATAGCCGCTTCACGACTTCAGGAACAATGAGAACAAGAACAACAATGACTAGAACAAGAAAGACTTGAACAAAAACAACGAGAACGACTTAAACAACGACTAGGTGATATTATTGAAGAAGATGAGGGTGATATTAATGAAGGACAAAAAGGTGATGTTATTGAAGAAGAAGAAGAAATTTCGAAAGAGAGAATATGTCCATCTGAAACGAGAACAAGAACAACAACGACTAGAACAAGAACGACTTGAGCAAGAACAACGAGAACGACTTAAACGACGACTAGGTGATATTATTGAAGAAGATGAGGGTGATATTATTGAAGAACAAAAAGGTGATATTACTGAAGAAGAAGAAGAAATTTCGAAAGAGAGAATCCATCCACCTGAAAAAGATATTTACGGAAGAAGCGATGAATAAATTTAAAAATGACACGGATGATGAATTAGTGATTTTGCTGTTAAAAATTAAAAAGGAAAAACGGGAAAAATATATAAAAGATGGAGCTGAAGACTATATAAAAACCGCTGACACCTGGTATAGAAAAATATATTTGGCAAAATACGGTGGATTTAGAACCTCAAGAGATAATAATAATTTTATTTCGTATATAAAAAAATAAAAAAAATAAGTAGTGGTCAACCACTATATGATCGAGACGAAGATAATGATGCACAAGGTGCAACTGGTTATAGTAGTAGTGGAAAGGATTTTCTCAAAGTGGAACTACAAGGGGGTTTTCAGGTAGTGGTCTAGTTCGTTGTCCTAGTTATATTCTCGGGGATATATCACGATTAGAAGTTCTCGTAGGAGGGAAACTAGCTGGAAATTACTCACCGGAAATAATTAATGAGGCAGCTGATATCTGCAGACGACTATTTGAGGGTGGTATCATGGATATTGGTGTATATCGAGAGTTTATTGATGAGCTAGCAGACGGTTACCACAGTGATAAATTTGATGACTTCGTCGCTGATGACTTTGTCATTGGTGATGAATCACTGATGATTAAATAAATAGCATTTAAATAAGATGATCATACAATACAACCACAACAAACCAACCATGGTCTATGTAATAAACTCACAATTGCCAGTTTATAGAGCGTACTATGGAGATGGTCTCGGCAATACCATTGCAGGGTTATTTGTAAGAATGGCTCCAAAAATAGCACCAATCGCAAAACAATTATCAATGAAAGCTATTGATGTTATTCGTGATAAGGGTATTAGCGCTATCGGTGATATTGCTGGGAAAGCATTTTCCGCGGCTAAAGAAAAACTACTAGCGTTAGTTCGGCGAAGAACGAATACACCGATGACTTCGTCATTGGTGACGAAGTCACTAGGACCACTACCATCTACGTAAATTATGTCTCCAAGTATTAGCAAAATAATAAACAACGCAGTGGATAAAAAAATAGCATCACTGAGCAGCGCCCAGGATAATATTACTGCAAATATGATAGCGGAAATTGCCTTGAAATCGCGAGCGAGATCACGATTTAGATCAAGAAATATATAATAATATGTTCAAATCGGCTGCTGAGACAACGTTCGATATGGACGCCCCAGTACTCAAGAATGTTTCTCTACGCGATTATCAATTCTATTCCTATCATGCAGTACAACCGGATCTTCCATCAAGAATCGAACTTAAAGTCCAGGACACCAGCAAATACTTTCTACCCGCTAAAGCATTTATTGAAGTAGAAGGAGAACTCGTAACAAATGTTGCAGCTGATACACCATATGCAGGTGATCAAAATGTCCGAGTTGGTTTTGTCAATAATGGTATCATGGCGCTATTTGAGAGTGCTAGATATATGATTGATGGAAGAGAAATCGAGTCTATAGAACATGATGTTGATGTTACCACAACAACAGTGGGGTTGGCAAGATATTCTGATGATTTTACAAGATCGGCAGGTCCATCTACACGCTAATCGACATTTTTCATGCGCGATTCCACTGCATCATATATTTTCGGATTTTGCAGAAATTTTAGAAAAGTTATATATGGAGCGAAGCATACAGTAATACTCGTGCGAAAAGGTAGTGATAATGATGCAATCTGGCGTGGTGCTGGTGTTGCTGCTGGTAGTCATTATATCAAAACTATCATTGTGGATACCAGTAATGACTCCATCAATCACCGCAGAGGGAAGATTACTATGATTTATGGATACAAGCAGCAAATCATTGCTATCATGGCTAACAACAACAACAACAGATACCATAGATTCTAATCTTAATGGTACACTTACATGGCAGTTAGCATCAAAACAAAGTATTTCTGCGCCACGGCATATATTTGTTGCCTTACAGGATAGGGCGCGATTGGGTTCACAATTACGCAGCCATATGATATTTGATCAATTGGGTGTTAATGAAGTTTCGTTGAGGATAAACGGTCAACAAGAAACAGAGCAGTTGCTGTCATTCTCAGTGACAAATCAATGCTACTCGAAGGTGTTGGTGGACAAATGAGAGTAGATGATGCACTAGTGAAATTCATTTAGACAATTAGATCAATCTCGTATTAAATACAATGTCATATTGTCATGTTAGTGTTACGTTAATTCCTGGTCAAATTAAAAAATTGCAATCGGAATCAGCTAAAAAAATGTGGAACCGCAATATCGCTGAAGCACAATCAGATGTCTGGTGGTCAGTATAAACTGTCATTGACAGCTTGTCAGATAAAACACTTCAATGATACCATCAATAATAAAAAAGATTCGCAGGTCTCTCTCTCTGCGGCCGCAATTAAGAACATGATAAAATCAGGTGGTATATTCCCACTTTTCGCTGCGTTACCAGCATTGATTGCGTTCGCGGCCCCAGCGGTAGCAAAATCCGCTACGTTAGGAGCCGTTGGTACAGCGGCAGGGATGGCACTAAAGAAAGCTACCAGACAAGGATACAAAAAAAAGAAACGATCAGGAAAGGGTCTAAGACTACCAGGAACTCCGTATTCATGGTACAGCGGAAAGGGCCTGAGACTAGGAACAGTTTGCTAACAACAATATCGCATATATCGCCGTTGTCAAAATTTTGATTTACTCGATGCTGCTAAAAAAAACTAGCGATATAAAACTTTAGAGGTGTCTTTATGAGAGATCAATTGCCACAACAATCAAACAACGCTGAAACTGGTATCATTAGTCTCGATAACAACACCAGACCTGGAACTCACTGGGTTTCATACGCGATTGATCCGAGTGCAATTGTTTATTTCGATTCATATGGATTAGCGCCGCCTAAAGAATTTATGCGTTATATAAGCCGCTTAAAACTCCTATCTGGTATTCCACGTTACCAACACAGAAAATGAATGACCCACCAATATGCAGCATAGAATTATTAAATGTACTCAGCGCCATTTCATCATCGGGAAAACCACCCCATAAAACCGTACATGAATATACGAGTAATCGCTTTTTAGAGAGAAATTATATAAAATAACATGATTGATATTTGGGGGAGATCTTTATCAAGCCTGAAAAAACCCACCGCGGAAATATCTGCAACCGGTGATGTGAAAAAGATAATCGAAGATGAAATATCTGAAATGTTAAACATCGTAAGTGTTGATCCCAATGAAATAGTTCTATTTCAAGATCGTCAGGGTAAATTGAAAACTAGTAATGTTTCCCTTGATGATATCTTAGTTAAACAACGCAACGCAGTAGAAGATACTATCGCGTTGTTTTCCGATCAGGGTAAACTCAAACCGGGTGTACTTGTTTCAACTATTGTGGATAGAATTAACAATCTAGAACCATTAAAAAAAACTACGCGATGAATATGACGACCATATAACTAAATTCGATCGGTTTTCTGAATTACAAAGAAATATATTTGACAATATTGACAAACCTCTATTAGATTTCTTTGGAAATCCACCGGTAACCACACCGAAACTCACGGAGATAAAAACCTCCATGGATAATTTGTCAAAGTTGCGATCCGATTATGACGCTGATATCGAACAATTTACTATGTTACGTAAAAACTTTAAAACAACCGATGATGCCGTCGATAAAGTTTTGGGTAAAAATGCTAAACCCGAAGAAATCAAAACAGATCTCGGTGGAATTATCACGAACTCGATGAAATAACCGCGATTAATCGGCGAATAGAAGTTGTTCGCGAAGATATTAAAACGACCAACGATGTCATCAGGGATGATCTACCGAGGATGATAGAAACACTTGAGAACGATCCAACACGGATCATTTACGTGTACAACATCCACTAACATATTAAATATCACCGCGGCCGTCAAAGGTATTTATCGATTAACACTAGTGTCGCCGACTCAATTTAATATTTCATCAACGAGTTCATCTGGGGTCAACAATATGATATCAACGATCATCGACAAGGAAACAACTGAACGATTCACAATAGCATCCACTGATAATAATTTGGCTAGGGTTTCAGTAACATGGTATGTGGAATTCATAGCGGATTTAAGTAAACAACTTAATTTAATTCTCTCCTCGGTGACAATGATTGCCCCGATAGCTGTTCCATTTGCATATCAGCGACGACAACAATCGCGGGAATTATTTCAATAATAACAAAAAAATATCATCGTGTAGCCAGCGCAAACTGCAGGATTACGTAGTTAGGTTCCATGTTGTGTGAACCGCATACTCGCAATTATCCTCGATGATATCATCCTCACTCGATGATACATTAATATCCGATAATGAGTTTTCAGCGACGGTACGTGTTTATGATTCCGCGATGTCAAAATTAGAAAAACAACATCAGTATAATAACAATGGCAACATCGCAAGAACTAATTCAACGAATAGCGGAAAACACAACCTCGGTGAAAACCAGCATGATCTCAATAACCTCAACGAATCCTGAATTCAATGTCAATTTCCCTACTGCGGTTCCAGTTAAGGAGATAGCACTAGCAAAACTACGAGTGTATCACAGTTGGCCTAGATCAGCACCATTTGGTGGTCAGCAACCGAATAATTCCCTGGTGTTTGCGAGTAAGAATAAACCCGATGGTACTCCAGATTGGAACGTTGTTTCGCTACCATCTGGGTCATACCAAATCGAACAGATCAATAATGAATTTTAGCGTAGAATAAAATCCATTACTGGAAAAGAATCGAAAATCGCTATTACAGTTCACGAGCCGACGTTATCATCTGCCATTGAGATAAACTCGCCCGGGTATGTCGTAGACATCTATCAGAGTTCTATAAGGACAATATTGGGTTGGCCTGAAATCCCACCTCAGGCATCTAATCAACATATACCAGAACCTAAAAAATCTGATTATACTTCAAATAAGGAATCATATCATGATCTAATAATATCGTACGATGGAAATTTTCGAGCTCTGAGAATTTTTCGTGGGTCGACAGAACCAGGTGGTGGATGGTTTCAAGTAATTCCAAGTAGAATTACTGAACACTTTACAAAAATAAAAAATGAATTTGAAAAACATAGACATATTCTAAGAGAATAACTTTCCAAAGAATCCCCCCTAAATGAAATCATCAAATACATAGAAATATGTAATCAAATTATCGCTGATATGGAAGTATATAATTTATGGATTATTCAAACAGTCTTAAATGATACAAATCCTAAATCAAGAATAGAATTTGCAAAAACATATAATATACGTGAAAAGATATTCCAGCATTGAAGTTTCCTGAGTATAATGTTGACCAATTAAAAAAATCAATCAATTATTTCCTCGATGAGTACTTTCCACAAATACTCGCCGCATGGAAAAAAAATACCACCACAAACAACTATCTTCAAACATAATAATGACCCAGATGGTGGTGGTAGGCATATCGCTCCTCAAAACGTCAATATATCCTCGGTGATTGCAGTGAATTTAGTATGTGATGTTATCGAAGAAAGTTATCAAATAAATCTCGAAAGATCAAATCAAGCTCAACAAGGTTATATTTTATACTCATTTGCACCAACAGCTCCTCCAGGGTTTCTAATCATTGAAGATCCAACTAATCCAGTGTATATGAGATGTCATAATGATTCGTTAACGAGAATTAATTTCAAACTCGCCGACCAATCCAATAATCTAATTAATTTACGAGGTGAGGTTTTACAAATTAGTCTGTTTATGAAATCCTAAATTGCTAGCAATTTCAAGGATTTTCAATTCGTCTCCGCAGCGACATCAGCGCTGGGTCTGTAACGTAAAATCCTAAAGGATTTCTTTTTTTCTCTGCCTGAATTGGTTTCGGTTTGAAATCCTTTATGATTTTACTGAATTGGTTTCGGTTTGAAATCCTTAGGATTTTGTTTGAAATGGTTTCGGTTTGCTTGAAATAGTTTCGGTTTGCTTGAAATAGTTTCGATCTGTCCACCCTCTCTGCTGCTCTATCTATCTATCTATCTATCTATCTATCTATCTATCTATCTATCTATTATCTATCTATCTATCTATCTATCTATCTATCTATCTATCTATCCATCCATCCATCCATCCATCCATCCATCCATCCATCCATCCATCCATCTATCTATCTATCTATCTATCTATCTATCTATCTATCTATCTATTATCTAGCAAGAAAAGAAATAAATATATAGTTATAAATATTAGACAAAAACTTTTATGATAATACTAAAATAATGATTATTTACCTCAGTCTTTCACCATTATCAGGAATAGACGTTTCTGAAGGATGTCATATTTTAAATATTTTTTTAATATTAAATACGCACTACTGCTTTTTTACTCTCCAAAACACTAGCAGAACGCTTTGTTACGGATCATAAGGAATAGAAATGTTCGGAAATGAAATACACTTATTCCACTTTTTGACCATTGTTCTTTAGCAATGTTGTTTGTTTCTGCATTTAATTCGTGGAACTGTTTAGCATAATCGTTACTTTATATCTTCCACCAAAACGTTTTAATTTCATCGTTTCCACACGCTACCTGCAATCTCCGTCTGTCTCTGTCTCTCTGTATCTCTCTATCTATCTCTCTATCTCTCTATCTCTCTATCCATCCGTCCGTCCGTCCGTCCGTCCGTCCGTCCGTCCATCCATCCATCCATCCATCCATCCATCCATCCATCCATCCATCCATCCATCCATCCATCCATCTATCTATCTATCTATCTATCTATCTATCTATCTATCTATCTATCTATCTATCTATCTATCTATATATCTATCTATCGGTGTGTGTGTGTGTGTGTGTGTGTGTGTGTGTGTGTGTGTGTGTGTGTGTGTGTGTGTGTTATCTGAGGTTTCAAATACAAAATATCCTTGTAAAGAGGGCTTACTATCAGTGATACAAAATGCTTTTTAGATTTATAAGTAACTGACTTAACACTAAATAATGCAAAAACAATAAAATAACTAAAATGAAGTACAACGTAGTCGTGTTCAGCAGCCCAGTTATTGATCCGGTTAATAAAGGAACCGCTAATTAAGTTATCGAAATCATAATATGCTGTTATGAATGGAATCTCCAACGAATTTAACGAAATCGTAATCTACTTTTAATAAAGGAGTCGCTAACGAATTTAACGAAATCATAATATACTGCACAGGGAATACATATTACAGAATTCAATATATTCTTATGCTGACTCAGTGAATAATTTCCGACAAATCGTAACATGATATTTTGGAGAGAAAAAAATTTAACTGGACATTATGGATTGTACTATCATCACGTGTAATATTAGCATATGTAATATCAGTACGTGTAATATCAGCATATGTAATATCAGTACGTGTAATATCAGCATATGTAATATCAGTACGTGTAATATCAGCATGTGTAATATTAGTATGTGTAATATCAGCATATGTAATATCAGTACGTGTAATATCAGCATATGTAATATCAGTACGTGTAATATCAGCATATGTAATATCAGTACGTGTAATATCAGCATGTGTAATATTAGTATGTGTAATATCAGCATATGTAATATCAGTACGTGTAATATCAGCATGTGTAATATTAGTATGTGTAATATCAGCATATGTAATATCAGTACGTGTAATATCAGCATATGTAATATCAGTACGTGTAATATCAGCATATGTAATATCAGTACGTGTAATATCAGCATGTGTAATATTAGTATGTGTAATATCAGCATATGTAATATCAGTACGTGTAATATCAGCATATGTAATATCAGTACGTGTAATATCATCATGTGTAATATCAGTACGTGTAATATCAGCATGTGTAATATTAGTATGTGTAATATCAGCATATGTAATATCAGTACGTGTAATATCAGCATGTGTAATATTAGTATGTGTAATATCAGCATATGTAATATCAGTACGTGTAATATCAGCATATGTAATATCAGTACGTGTAATATCAGCATATGTAATATCAGTACGTGTAATATCAGCATGTGTAATATTAGTATGTGTAATATCAGCATATGTAATATCAGTACGTGTAATATCAGCATATGTAATATCAGTACGTGTAATCATCATGTGTAATATCAGTATGTGTAATATCAGCATATGTAATATCAGTACGTGTAATATCAGTATATGTAATATCAGTATGTGTAATCATCATGTGTAATATCAGTATGTGTAATATCAGCATATGTAATATCAGTACGTGTAATGTGTAATACTGTATCAGATAGAAGTATACTTTTAAAATTAATTTACAGATTTAACACGCACTAAAAATCTGGATTCATACTACTGTTTACTTTACTTACAAAATGCGTAGTTCTTTTTATTTATTTTCTTACCAGAAAAAGAACCCAATATTACCAAAAAAGTACAACTTAAGGTAATAAATATAAATACAACTGAAATAATATAAATACAACTGAAATCAATCAACTAATGTAAACAAACTGCCCACGTGTCGCAGCTGATTTTTTAAATTAGCCAACTGAATAACATAGTTGACAAGATTCGTTCAGACCTCTTTTTTAATTAAAAAAAATGTTTGTTAAACCAACTTTACCACGATCGCCGCCACGTTACCACAACCATCACTTGTGCCGATTCCTGCTACTATTAAAGTTTCTGAAAGATTTTCTGCTGTAAAAACGTTAGAATTGTGACACATTTTTCTTTAGATGGCTCCTTCGAACTTTTTCCAATTGACCATTGTTGTCACAAATTTGAGATTTGCTATTATTCTCTTGAACGTTTTCTTCTGAAACTGTAAAATGTTCAACTATTCTAACTCTTTCGGTATACAGCAAACGTTTTTGTAATCTAGCTGTTTCAATTGCAGGTTTTACTTTATAAATATTTTTTTCCACCATCGCTTTGTCATATATTCCAGCTTCTGATTGCATTGATTCTGTTTTTAAATTCAACTGCTATTATGTATATTTTAAAAAAAATATTTGTTTGTTAGTGTTAAAATATCTTTTTTATTCCATTACATGCTATTGCAACGTTATATTGTTTACTGGACTTGATTTTTGTCAGAACTGAGTTCAGTTCTGTGTGTCTCGATTGCTCTTTTTTTATGCATTGATGTAAATACCTAATAATAGAAACATTGAATCTAGTTGCTGACCTTAAAATCAGTGAAAGTTTTGGTAAGCATAATTTCTAAATGTTTTAAAATTCTTTCTCAGGGTGAGAAATTAAGTTGAGTCAAGGTCATGCCTTTATTACATGAGGTGAGGCACGTGATTATTCGTAAACAAACTTATGTTGTTTCCAGAAGCATGAACTCTTATCTTCTATCGGGGAATCTGTTTTGCGTTTTAGCAAGTCTTATAACTGATGTTATGATAATAATTATAGCAGTCGTGCGTTAACACCTGAGACGCCAAGTTGTTTTATGTTGTTTTCAGTTTGGGGCTGAAATATTTATTTTCTTCAAATTATTGAATTTCAAGTGATTGTTTTCCCTGTAAATACGAAAGTGCTTTAAATTAATTCTTGGACAAAGATATTGTATTATTTAAATTTAAGAAAGCTCGTTGTCTTCACTCTTTTCTGTTACTTTTTTTTAAGATCATAGACTCATAACACTACATTTACGTAAGTTCTGATTCATGTATTTTGTTGCAGCATACATATTATAGAATAGGTTCAAGCTTGCCCTAAGTGCCAATTTTTATAGTTTCTCCTCTTTTCCTTTACAACTTGATCTTACATTTATGTTAATTCCTTGTAGTTCTAGTTCCTCTTCAACTCTTATCAATTACATAGCAATATATTTATGTGAGAACGTTATATTTGGTTAACACTTGTTAGACTATATTTGGTACAAATGCGATAGAAAACATGGTACAATATTTTTTGGTGGGACTCTGATCTTACCCTTAAAAATTAAATCAAGTTTTATTACATTATATTTTCTTTCATCCGTTTCGAAACTAATTTTGATAATTCTCTATATTCATCCACTATTTGTGTATTCAATTGTTTATCTGCTTTATGGCGGAATTTCAAATCCCTCGCTTGATCCGTTTTCTGTTACGTAATTTTCTGTTACATTTCCAACAACGTCATCAGTATATTCATTAAGGGGAGTTATCGAAATCTTGTTAAAAACCACATTCTGGCTTTTTAAAAAAAAATATTTAAACAACTTGAAACTAATCTCTACAATAATTAGATTTAGCGTAAAATGGTAAAAACTTTTTATGTGACAAATAAATCTTATTACATGACGTAATAGAAGACAGTAGAGCCAATTTATATAATAAAGACGACTAACAGGAATTAGTAATTAGTATAGCAAGGTACATACATGGTCATAACTAGCAAACTTTTGAGATTTAGATGAAATGATGGAGTAAATGTAAATAACGAAAATATACGAGATGATCGTCAATACTAGATCCGATAAAGAAAGACACATTCAGGAAATTTCTTTCAATTAATAAATTAACCGGATTTCAAAAGAGTTAGATAATACTGATTACTGACAAACGAATCTGACGTCTTATAATATAGGATTACCATTTTAAATAATGCTTGGAACACGAATCGTGTTTTCATTGTTTTTAATTTTTTTAAACTTACTTCTGCACTTTGCTGACTGTTTTACTTTATATATATATATATATATATATATATATATATATATATATAGAGAGAGAGAGAGAGAGAGAGAGAGAGAGAGAGAGAGAGAGAGAGAGAGAGAGAGAGAGAGTGTATTATTTGGATTTTAAACGTAACTTTAACAATCTTTGAGTCTTTGAGTCATATCGCTACGATGTCTGCCATGTTCGTAGTTCATAGTGATGTGTGTGACAGAGGGACATCATGCCGCAGACATGTATCATGATTTCCCACCCAGTCACTTTAATCTGATACCAGGCCGACCTAGGCAGCTGTGAGTACCATTTAACCCGCGGCCTCCTACATCCTAGGTGGACGCTCTAACAACTAGCAGGTAATAAGGTACACATCTGGACCCATGGTGGATTTTGAACATGGTGATATTGGCTTGTTGTTTCTCAGAAACTGTCAGTATCTGCTTGACACTACCAGAATCATACGAAAGTCTTACTTAAACGATCGACATTAACTACTACCGAGTCCTGACGTCCTAAGCACATATCACAAAACTGCAGCAAACGTAGAGAATGTTTTGTTATCGCTTGTAATATAATGGTATTTTATCTATTGCCTTGGTGCTAAGTTTGTCTGTTTGATAAATTAATTTGTGCCAAGCATTTGTGCTTTATAATATCACCATACATTCAATTTAACTATTTTAGTGGCAAAATAAGTAAGGCAAATGTCTGTGGCATATTGTAGGATGTTGAATTCGATTTACTCATTGGATATGCAGCAATATATATATTTATACATCTATATATTGAAAGATAACTGAAGCTACTCTATACTCTTTCTTTTTTGTGCAAATTAATATAAGCTCTATTTGGTACTTATAATAATAACGTTGAAGGTTTTACATGTGCAACACACTGGAATGCGGCTGTTCATTTTGTTCGTCTGCTAGGTTGTAAACGGGTGTTTTACAGTTCAACTGCGTTCACGTATTACAGCTATTGTCGTATATATAATTTTCGGTCGCTCTGGGTGTGTAATTAATTCGCTGTGCACTGTTGGATAATATATTACACGGTAATTATTTAAGGAAGAAGTTACACATTATTTATTTAGATATCAGATACACAGTAATTATTTAGATAATATGATACACAGTAATTACAGTAATTATTTAAAGAATAGGTTATACATTAATTATTTAACGAATAGGATACACATTAATTATTTAAATAATATGTTACACAGTAATTATTTAAAGAATAGGTTACACATTTATTATTTAAATACTATGTTACACATTAATTATTTAAAGAAAAGGTTTCACATTAATTATTTAGATAACATATTACACAGTAATTATTTAGATACTATGTTACACAATAATTATCTAAATAATAGGTTATCCATTAATTATTTACATAATAGATTACACAGTAATTATTTAGATAATATGACACGCAGTCATTATTTAGTAATAGGTTATACGGTAATTATTTAGATAATAGGCTACACAGTAGTTATTCTGCCAGCACATTAACTACATTTACAGCCAGTATCATTTCATCAAATATATTAGCCACTTTCACGTCCAATATATTAGTCACTTTTTCCTTGAATGTTTCTCTCGTATTATCCTCTAGTCAGTCCATTTAAATTCATCAAACGTTTAATACTTCCGTGACGTCCTGAGAGTTGTGGTTGTTAATGCTGATTTACCGTAGTTTATAGTATTAACATTCTAAAGATAAATTATATTTGCGCTGGTTTATTGTCTTTACATTTGCGAGTTCTGAGAATATATAAATATTCCTTAGGATCTTATGTATGTATTCAGGAGACGTTATAATGTTTGATCTTTAAGTTGGCTATATCTGTCGTCGTTGAGGTTTGTTTCACTTTGCAGATGTTATTTTCTTCTGGAGTTGGTGTTTTAAAAAAATGTATTGCAGATGCTATTTCCGTTTTGCAGCTGTTTCTACGACGGTCTTGGAGGTCGTGATCAGACGAAGAAAGCATGCATCATTAGCCAATCAACGACTGGATCGCTAACTGTTATATTCTCTACGAAATAAGATCAAAATTTTGAATAATAGATTGAGGTGGATTTTAGAATATCAGGGCTATGGTTTAGTGTATTTTGTACAAACTTTGCTGTCTAGATTTATTATTTATTTTGCTAAATAGTTTTAGGAAGGTTGGTTGCCCAGTGTTTTGTAAAACAAACGTTGAGAGATGCAATGTTTGTATGAAAATGTTGTGTTGGTAGACTTGTGTGTTTGTGAAACATTTGATTTACAAGAGGGAAGGTTTTTCAACGCTTCTTGTGAAGAAACAAAATGTTTTATGTCGTGTAGTGAGTGGATCATTGATTGTGAAAAAAAAAATAGGTTTGTGATGGATCATGGTTTTTGTTAACAATAAACTGGATGAAACTAGGGCTGGTAGTTTTGAGTCCGAAAAAAACAAACAAGGAGAGGATGATCTGTATGTGTGTATGTGTGATTTTCATTTTTAACGTAGCTTTAACAATTGTTCAGTCATATCGCTTTGCTGTCTGCAGTGTGAAATATTCTAGTGATGTCTAGCACTGGGGCATCATGGCGCAGATATGTAGCTTGATGTCCCACACAGTCACATTATCCTGACACCAGGACAACCAGTCTTAACGAAAGCCTCATATTGCTGAACTCCTAGGAAAGAAGCTGTTATTGCCATTGTCTTATATAAGTCTTTGGTATGACCCACAATCTCCCGCATCAGAGGCGGATGCTCTAACCACTAGGCCACAGGAACTATCAAGGACGCTGCATACGCTACCAAATACTGCTGACTGATGGAAAACATTTATCGCTGTTTCTGTATAATTTAATAGCTTTCACATGGCACGTATGTGCAGCATGCATGTTCCATGTTTTAGAATGTTAACAGAGAGCAAGACCTTCATTTATCGCGAACCAACCTTGAAATATCATCATGTGCTGCTATCTAGCGTTAGATACGGCTGACGGTTGAGTTCGACTATGTGATAATATACTCCATGTTCAAATCAAGTTTCTTTTCTTACTGTGTAGATATTAACAATTTTGTCATTCTAAATGATTTTAAATGAAACGTTTTTTGTAAATATTATAAATTTTCCAGCCCACCCCAGGATTACAAGCACATTTTCTGAGAACATAAATATCATAATTCATTGTAGAGAATGCCTACAGCACGCTAGCTAGATATTATGTTACAAATTCGTTATTTGTCACTTATTGCGTACATTTCTGGGCCGATAAATGTCAAAACGTGGTGTAAAGATCTAGCAACAGATATATCATTTGAGCATGAACTTTGAAGTCGTTATATTTTTAATCTGATTAATTTTTACTGACCTCATTAATGTGATTTATAAACTGGGCTAATAGACGCAAACGTGTAATAACTTTTTCTAAGCATATTAATCAAACATATAGACATTAGAAACTTTAAATTATATCTTAATTTCTTTTTTGTCAGTTAAATCATTTAAATATCAGATTAAACAAATGTCATTTAACAAAGTTTTGGACTCTTGCGTTTACTACTGTAGAGCATGCCTACGTCATGTCAAAATGTAAACATTAGGGGTAGTAGGGGGAACATTCCTGTTATGTACATATATTATTTTTCTGAATTGTATTCCTTACTGTAAATTGTAGTTATTGTCAACAACTAAAGTTTGGATTCATATATATTTTTTTTATTTAAAAAAAGATGTTAAGTGTGTAGATTACATAGGATCTATCAATAAGTTCTCACGTAAGCGTTTACAATTATTAGTTTTAAAAAAGTATTAATAATAAAACTTGTTTACGAGTTTGGGGTTGTTTCCCACTGGATATTTCGGACAGGTGATTTGTGAGAGGAAGTAAGTGATTTCTCCTAGGATGGTCAGGTCAATTGGATTTTTTTAGGATGTGGGACATTTGCAAAAAGACACGTAGATAGTAGTATAAAAATGGGTTTTCACCCCTTATGACTGTATATAAATGAATGGAACTGGTCCGTTTTGGTGAGTCTTGTTTCTTGTTTTTGTGACAGCATCAGTCTGAAGACGTGTTTAAGGTTTTGTTTAGATATTATTTTAGAAAAACACCTGTTTATATTATTTATTAGAACTTTAAAGTGCTCATGTGATTAAAATTATCCTGGAATATTGTGAATTTTTCAGAGGAGTTCTGGACATTATCAGTTGATACATCAGAACTATTGCCAGACCAGTGTATTTGAGGAGATGAAATTCCTTCAAAACATTTGATTGATTTGGACCTTAATATAACCTTTAATGATTTTTTTGTAGTCATAATACTGTAAGTTCTTCTTACAATTTCATTTATAACTTTAATACTAAAGTTATTTGTCACGTTAACAAAACTTGTTGTTTTTGCGTATTTCTGTTACTTAGTTTATGACCATAGAGTCGTAACATTTTTATGCACTTAATTAGGTTTACAGCTACAAGATAGCTTGTTATGTATATTTAATTAAATTAGTATAATGTGCTTGAACGTTGTCTATAATTGATGGTAGCAGACTGATTCTTCCTGACTGTCTTTTTTTTTATTAAATAGCATATTACATATCTATTTTGTGTATATGGTTGAAGATAATTATGATAATAACTAGTTGCAGGTAAACATGTTTACCTGGATTTGAGTTCAGGGCATTTGTCACAGAATAAGGCAAGAAATAATTTGGTTTCGCTTTGGAACGATTTGACTATTTTTCGTTGTATATGCGTACAACGTTACCTAGGGCGAATAATTGTTTTTCTAGTGAAGCAACTGAACTAGCATGCATCTCGTCGTAGATCACTTGCGGCGAGAGACACTATAAAGCACGGTACACGTGGATATTCCACCCTTGCTAATAATCTTCTGTTAATTGAAAAGAAGTCTCTTTTTTTTTACTGACACACAGGTCTTTGGATATTGTCAATAGTGAACGTTCTCCAGTTTTGTTATCCAGCCAAATGGTTAAGTGTTACATTTATATTTTATTTGATGAGTGAAGCATATTCAGTGTTTAATGTCAGATCATGTAATGATGTCTTTACTACTAAGCAAACTTCAAACGTTGTGAACTTTTGAATTGTTACGAGTTGCTATTAAGGGATTAATTTTGTATCATGTATCGATAGATTTTTTTTTAGCTCAGTACCCATTATTTTGACCAGTTTGGTTTTATTGTAGCTGTCTGTATGTGTGTCTAAACGTTTGTTTTTGCTCATAGTGGATCCATGAAAGGTAGGTGTATACAAGTGTGCTAACCCAATTCAGAACTGCGTGCTGTCTAATCGTATGTGTGTTTGGGTTTAACATGCTGTCTGTCTGGCCGTCTGTATATCTATATGGGCACGGAAGATGATGTAATCATTAAGGAGATATAAAGACGAAACCGCTAGTTTGTAAACTTTTGCGCATGGTGGATCCATGAAGTATGTGTACGGCCGATACAAGTCTGGGCCAACCCAAGAATTCTGGAGAATTGTGGCTTGTCAGTGGACACATCTGCAAGTTTTTACAAATATTTATGAATAGGACGGATGTATAAATAACCGAGTCTTATGTTTATTCCAATTGATTGTTGTTTCGATTGAGTACAATTCGAGTCATTTTGATTACACGAGATTTAAATCTTATTTGTTTACAGGAGATTTGAGTTTTATTTTGATTACATAAGATTTGAATTTTTTTTTAATTCCATGAGATTTTGGATTCTTACTTTCATAGATACGGCTACATCTTAGGTAACTTGGAAGTGCGAGAGATCCAGGAATACTGTAATTAGAGAGGCGAGTCTTTCTAGCTTGAGAGTGAAGGAACTTTATTTAAATAATTAATATACATATATTTATTCATTCAAGAAATGCATCCTTTACAATAAAAATTACCATACATATACCTGAATTTGAATTCTTTAAAACAATTAAACATTCCATTACAATATATTATAAATAGAAGAATTCAGTATTAAAAACTGTTGCAGACATATGAATTTTACCGTTACAATTTCAAACATTAAAAAGTGCTTATTCCTTTAAAAAAAGTTAACGAACATAGACAGGTCTTACCTGTAATTAGGGAGGTGAGTCTTTCTAGCTTCAGAATGAAGGAACTGACGGTGCGCGGTGTGCACCTGTTTTTGTATGTGTAATCCGAACGTAACCACACGACCAAATATGGTAATCCATGGATATACTAGTGTCCTCTCATTCTAGTCAGAAAGAGGCCCTCTTCTCTACCACACGAAGTCGGCCATATTGCTTTTACGTTATTCGACAGAAAGTTGGTTGGATTACCAATGCAGTCACTAAATTGGAATTATATGAATGTGTAGTCGGTAACATATGTAGCTTGCTGAACGTGTTTTTCTTGCTGACTTTGCAATACAAGAGAAATGTACATATCCATGCGAGTTTTGCCTTTGTTCAAAAGGCGTACTTTTTATTCCAATAGTATATAGTTGTGATATAGAAATAAATGAAATTAATCTTAATATATTTTAGTGAAAAAATTACATCAGTATATATAAGTAAAAATTTACTTTAATACAGTGTAGAGAAAATTTCAATCTTATTACTTTTATTTTAAAAAAATCTGTCCTAATAGAGCAACAACTCAAAAAGCAAAGATTAGAAATAGAAATACAGGCAAGGTTAGAGATTATAGTTAGAAGAAAGAAATAGAGTACGAAAGACATAGAAGAAAGAAATAGAGTACGAAAGACAATTAATAGTTAGAAAACGCTAGAAAAGGAGAACAAGATTCTGCCTCTAGCAAATAAAGAGACACTAAATTATCTTTTTGTTTGACGACGAAAAAAGAACATGGATAATTATCTTCATCGGTTCGAGCGGTATACCAATAACCAGAAATGGAAGCGAGATGATTGGGCTCTTCATCGTCTCAGTGCTTTGTTAAAAGGTAAGACTTTCGACGTATATTTGCGACTTCCTCGTAGTGATTGGTTTAATTACAACAATGAAGGAAACACTACAAAAACGGTATGAACTAACAGAGCAAGGTTTCTGAAAAATGTTTAGGTATAATAAATCTGAAAAGGGGGAATCCTGTTGGCAATTCATCGCTAGGATAGATAGATAATTACGTCAACGCTGGATTGAATGTGTTAAGGTGAACGAAACGTTTAAGGGTTTAGTGGATTACTTGCTCAGAGGTCAGTTATTAAGTATAGTAGATGGTAAGTAACCAATTTCTTAAATGTCACCGGCCATACTCCAAAATATTTACATGTACATCATATCTGCATTACATGATTAAAATTTATACTCGCACAAAAAGAACAAAGATTATATTAAGTGTAAAGAAGTAATAATTTAATTACTCAAAATAGAAGTATACAAAGCTGTTACTTTCCCTTAGATAAG
The DNA here is from genome assembly GCA_029339505.1 of Unio delphinus. Classification (NCBI taxonomy): domain Eukaryota; kingdom Metazoa; phylum Mollusca; class Bivalvia; order Unionida; family Unionidae; genus Unio; species Unio delphinus. Next base: position 479,088 of record JAQISU010000123.1, on the reverse strand, counting down.
ATTTCCCGTCTATAGAGGATTCCAACCGGAAATGACTTACATTTACACACACACCCCGCCCCGACGAAGTACATGTTTCTTGTATTCGAAAAAAAAAACACACTATACACATCGATAGGGAACATTTTGATGAAACTACTGATAACTAATGTATTGTTTAGTCTTCTATCAATATGCATGCACGACGCACTAGATTTGTTGCTTTAAAAACTGTTCCATTGTTTCAATCTAGTTTGAAAATTCCAGTTAATAGAAACGGAATCAATGTTGGCTTCTGTCGGTCTGTCGGTCTACTTTATAAAAAAAAATATATGCATTCTTAAAAGTATCCAAAAGAACCAAACTTAGCTTATGTCGGCCACTTCTTAGGAAAAACATCGGCACACGTGAAATATTCCAAAGTCAGTTGTAGGGGTTGGTTTGCTCTGTAATAAAATAACCTTTGTATTTGATATCCTGTCAGTGAGTTTAAGCAAAAAGTTTATTGCTCACTGCAAGTTCTTTATTCATCACCGGGGTTATATTTGTTTGCCATATGTAATCATAATTGATGGTAGAGGGCAAATAGTATACACAATAACTTGATATAATAGTACTTTTGTAACCCATACTAGCGGAATCATTTGCACGCAACAGTGAATGTATTTTAAAATGATTTATTTGCGAGATAACGTCGTATAGTTAACCTGGATACAATACAGTCTTGGCCAGTTTGCGCCTTGTAACTTATCATGTGGGAATGGTAGGTGCCACAACAGTAAGGATGCGTTCGCAAACCGGCATCCGCTACATATGCGGAGATCGTGGATATATTTTTTTAAAAAATAAACTTCGCATGATAAAACAAGGAATAGTAACAACTCAAACTTTACCTTCTTGCATTTTATTTTCAAATAAGTTTTTCTTAATATTAAAAAATAAATTTTATCGTATCGTGTGGGGGTGGTGGGGTGGGTGGGTGGAAGGTACAAATTCAACACAAAATTATTTCCTTTCTTATATATGATTGCCGATATTGACTAGTAATGACAAACTTTCAATTTACGCGCGCACACTAAAGACAACTTTAAAAATAAAAACAATAAAATAACTGATAAAAGCTTCATATTGCAGCAACCAAACACACAAAATGCTCAATATTATTCTCTCTCTCTCTCTCTCTCTCTCTCTCTCTCTCTCTCTCTCTCTCTCTCTCTCTCTCTCTCTCTCTCTCTCTCTCTCTCTCTCTCTCGTGTGTATTATATGCAGCAGTGTTACAACCTGAGTTGGGCCGAATTGTCTTAATTTTGGCCCAGTATGAGCCGAATTGTCTTGGGCCGAATTGTCTTTGGGCCAAATTGACTATAATCCGACAGAAATGATACAACTTTCCTATCGCTCAACTATTCGATCCCACAGCTTCAATCCATCACAGGAACGGTTCCGATAGATTGTATGAATGTATTCCTTTATCCGTTACGTGTATGTTCCCGGAAGGAACTCATCCTTAGTATTGGCAATGGCGCTGAGTGTGGGAGCGTAAGCGCTGATCAGGTTGACAGGTCTGGTGTGGCGCGGAGGCAGCAGGGTTCTGTCATCCCTAGCAGAGTGTTCCTGACGGCGAATCCAACACCAAACGCTCTGGCTTCGTTCCTTGCCAGAAGAACATGTTGTTATCTTCTCTGGGGGATCCGGAATCTGGTAGCCGTGTCTCCTGTAGTGCGGCGATGTCTGGGGCCTTCCCAGCTTGAGGCGGGAGCGGCAGTTCAGTGAGACATGTTGATCTCTCCCATCGTCGGAAACAACCCCTAGCATCGGACTCTATGCCAATCGAGCGATGACTTATAACCAGTAGACTGCTGATTCCTGTGTTGTTTTGACTCTGTGAAGCCAAGCAAGAGTGTCCTCTCCAGGGCAGGGTGAAATGGCGAATCAATTGTTGCCCATGCACCCGATACCTCCTCTACATGTAGGTGATGGATCCAAGGGAAAGGACAAGCCGATACGGCATGGCACAGCGACGTCGCAGAAGTTGCTGTAATGACACTGAAACAACGACGTCTTAGAGACTTCGTCTCCAGATTTTTTGTTAGGGTTTACTCACTTAGCCTTTGTGAGAATCCCACGTTCATCAAGAGGGCAAGTTAAAGTCGAGACGCAAGCAGAAGAAACAGTCGTCGAGCAGGTCATTGAGAATCCTATGACTATGTAATTGCCCAATTCACATTTGACCTTCACTTCACTTTGAAACGGGGTAGTCGGTATCAAGCGTTATTGGTACAATATTGCACAAGCCCACTGGTCAGAGGTATTGCGCAACTTGGAAAAACAACACCCGAAACCGTCTCCCGCTAATACTCGTTATCTAAGGAATGACCTCCACGGTGTGATTTGCCCGGTTATAGAATAGATATGGCAATCTGAGGCAATATCCTGAACAAAGACAACACACGAGCCCCCGTAAAGATAAATAAAGAATTTAATCAAAAGAATCAAGAGAAGAAAGACACAGTAAATTACAATTTTCTTTCCTTTTGAATAGTCTTAGTTCAGAGGCACTCTAAACCCGAAATTTAAAATAATAGATACATTAATTAAATTTCAAACACTAATAAAATAGACAAATTTAGCCGTTAATGGCTTATAGCAAATTTCATCACGAAATCGAGTGTTCATTAACATTTGACCGCTTGGTAAATTCTCAATGACCTGCTCGACGACTGTTTATTCTGTTTGCGTCTCGACTTTAACTTGCCCTCTGGATGAACGTGGGATTCTCACAACTCTGACTTCTAAATTCTTTTTCCTCCTTTGGATCTCGACCTCCTCGTTATTTCTCTCTCTCCAAACAAACTATTTTCCTTGTGTTTTTGGTGTCTTACAACCGTTCCTAAATTCAATTTTCCCTGGAACCACGATTTTACGGACGTCTTTCCCCAAAGTACCGATCGGAGTCTCTACTATCTCGGAATTAATAATACGGTCCCTCTCTTGCAGAGGTACTTCCAAGACTGACTAAAATTCATTGGATCTTAGAGTATATTCCCTTCAATATTCGGGATCGACCCACCCCTCATTCCACATTTGACCAATCGGAATAAATGCTATTCCTACAGACATTTGGAAAACTGCTTAACAATGTGCCAAAAATACCACCTGGGGTTGTAATAACACCATGCCATTTGTCTCAAATCACTTTTGACAGTTTTTCGTGTGAATTTCATCTTTCTAGCCTGTCATACAACTAGTTCGTTTTTACTATAAATATACTACCGGTGTGACCCGAGTTAGAAAAAAACATTTCTCCTCCACAAGATAACAGTTAATTGTTGGCTAGACTAAGAATTAATTAATGGATTTCACTGACGAAAAATTTGGCACTTTACAGCCTTTCCTATGAGAGGGATTAGTCGCAAGGCAGCGAAGATTTGAAGTAAGAAATGTCGCCATTTGCTTCCCGTTGGTCGATGGTTCATACCGGGATTCTCTTTGGGAATATAATATATATAGATTCCCAAAGAGAATCTATATATATATATATATATATATATATATATATATATATATATATATATATATATATATATATATATATATATATATATATATATATATATATGATAGATGCATGAGGTTACTACGAATTAACCAAATAGTGAATTACAATATTGTTTATTTACATAAATATTGCTCATATCTCAAAATATTCATGTACATCACACGCTACGAATGAATCCAACCCTACAAATGGCAATTCTACGTACTAAAGTATGCATACTGCAATAATTAAAGTACACTTACTTTGCCGTGATATATTACAACAATCGAGAAAATAGTCACTGGCCTGTACTTAAGCTCCTTGTAATTCCCAGAATAGGAAGTTTCCCGCCAATTTCAAATGACTTCAGAGTAACATTTCTTCCCTTATAATTTCCGCAAGCTGGTTTAGCGACTACAGACGCTTAGATCTCATGATAATAGATTTAAGCTTGCGATTCTAATGTTGGCCACGCCTTGCTCCATTCCGAGTTGATGTTGATTCACATAATTGTCAGATACTACCCCCTCCCAAAGGTAGATTTTCTATCTCCACGTGATGTTCCTTTCATCCAAACAACGGATTTCATCACTTACCTGTGAACCATGTTATGGCAATTATTATGTAACTGGCTGCCCAAAATAAGGCACCAACCGCTAATTTTATGACCATGTAAAATAACTGGCTTGACAACTCATTGTTCGCCAAATTGACCTTCATACATATTTATGACACGAAATTTTTAGCCTCAGGGTCTAACATATACATGTTGCAATCTGGTTAATCCTTACAACGTGACACTATTCTTATGCTGGAAAAGGGAATGAAACCCACGCTAACCATTACAAAGTCATGCATGTTTAACAATATAATACGTCGTGCCAAGAAATTTAAGAGACATTACCACATGCTCAAAATAAAATAAAAATATAATCCACCAGCACATTCCAATTCCAATCATTAATGTTCATGTAATTCCAATAAATAATGTTAATTTAATTCCAATAAATGTTAATGTAATTCCAATAAATGTTAATAAGTCACTCTCCTCTAATTAAATATAAACACAACATGAAATACTTTCGCAGACTGGAAAGGAAGTAAAAACGCTGTTTACCACCCCCCTGATAGGGGTCTCTACGGATATTATGAGTTTCTAAGAGAGTGACAGGTGTAGGTGAAGTTGTTTATAGTTGCTCCATATATCCATTGGATAAAATGTTGGTCTACCCGGATGTTACATTCTTGTAAAGTGGATGAAATATCTTTGGATATTGTACTTCTGGACACTGTATGAGTTAGGAACACAACTAACCAAAATGATTACTCGATGTGTTCAAAATGTAAGCCAGAATTTTTCTGCAGTGCACTACATTTAGCAGTAATTCAAATAGGGAAATGATGTTTGTCAGACTTGACAAGACCGGCTTCTGCATGGGCAATGAATGAATTACCTAGTATATAACACGTTAAAAAGCTTTTTCTTTTACAATTTGATGTCCAAGAAGTTGGAAAAAAAACATAAGCGGAGTAGGAAGTTTCTGTTAATATTGGTACACATATGAAGTAAGTCTAAGGTGTATACTGTCTGTCCCATATTAGACCCATCAATCGTACATCAAAACAAAGGTTCGGTTAAGAATAAGTAAGATATATAAGATATTTTTAAATAGTCGGTATAACCCGTAAGAAAACCCAGGGAAATTCTTTTTTTTTCTGTAAACATACAACCCTATGCAAAATACGAAACTACACAGTACTATCTATATACTTATACCCTAGTCTACAGCGCCACTTATATGCTTCTTGACATCTATATTACGATTTGTGGGGGCCGAGTTGTCAAGTGGTCCTAAGCGCCCACCCTTACGGACCACTGCCGTCTTACTTCTGTCTGTATGGGTTCGTGTGTTTGGCTCGGCCAATGTGGGTACGTGAGCTTGCCAGTAGGTTATCGTGGGTTGGTGATTCTTTCTGGAGTGTTCCCGGGTTCTTCATACAACGTTTATACTGGCCACCATGTATTATCAGGCGCTGAAAAATGGCGTTAAACTCTACAACCATAACTTCTCTGTTAGACTCTATGTCAGCATTAATCACCATCTGAACTATTTCATAATACATTACTACGTGATATGTCGCAATAATTAATCATACCAATATGCAATACTACCCCAGACTATGCACACGTTTATTATTAGGGTATTAAAGCACGTATCAATAGCATCAATATCCCAAAACTGAATCTACGATCATGGACATAAATTAGCTGTGTAATATGTTATATACAAAATGAACATTACAATCTACAATCATGGATAAAAGTTAAACACAGGATGTAGATATCCATAATACCCGGGTTCTTTCTCTGTCATAAATACTGGCCACTACGTATACACAATCATGTGCTCGGAAATGGCGTCAATCCACACAAAACAGATTAAATTTTCTTGTGGTATTTTTGGGGTGGGGAGGTCTTTCAAATTTGTTGTGATTGTAGAAGTGTGACAAGATTACACCTTTTTATCTTACTGCAATTTTCGTTTCTTTTGTATCTCTCTCTCTCTCTCTCTCTCTCTCTCTCTCTCTCTCTCTCTCTCTCTCTCTCTCTCTCTCTCTCTCTCTCTCTCTCTCTCTCTCTCTCTCTCTCTCTCTTAGGATGATTGAAATATCGTAAAGTCTGTAAAGACGTTGACCTTCTAGAATACATTGATGTACTCAAGGTAAATATGTAGTCAAGAAAATTAAAATTAAACTGAAAGAAGAAAAAACAGGCTTCAAGTATTAGCATTATTGTGCAAATTTATCAGTGTCTGAATTCATGACATGGTACTAATCAATGGTGTGTGTCATCCATACAGTTTTATATATCAGGTACACTCAACGACAATTGGTACATATTTAAGAAATCGTAATTGCATATTGTAATACAATTATGTAATTAGCAATTTTTTCTGTTATCACAATCATAATTGTATCTGAAAACGATGGAAAAATCATCCCCTGTTGTCCCAGTTTTATGTCCACGCATACGTCTCATAAAACATCATAACGGTCATTTTTCCCTTTCATGTTTGTGTGCTGTCACCTTCTTCTACAAGTTGTTCGCTCCTTGGAAAATTTTGGGTTAGTTTCCATTTCGGACGCATACATGATATATTATTACGTAAATGCAACCATGTACAAATACTTCATTAGAAATTCACGTATTAGAATCGTTATTGGGCTTTTGGATTTTTCTTCCTATAGGTTAAAGCCGTCTGTACTCTATGACCTATCCGTTCAATCACACGCTAATACATGATGCATGCAAGTAAACACCAGTCAGTCGTCACTTCGTATAAGATGATACACAGTGAAGTTACTATAGCAGATGACACAGACAGTCCCATTCACTGCAAGGGGACGCTAAAGCCTAGGTTCGAATCTATGAGTAGTAATGGGGGGGGGGGGGGGGCAAATGAGGGACAGTGAGACTTTAATGCAAAAAAGAGAATACAGAATCGAAGGACAAGCAAATTTCGATGGTGAATATTGAATGAAGGGAATTTAACTTGGTGTGGCACTCAAGGAACAGGGGAATGAACTTGGATAATAACAATGCATTGGAAACAATAACTAAATAGCAGAGGGCCAAGAGTGGCCGAGTGGTCTAAAGCGCTCTGCGTTACGGAAGAATGCCATTTCACCTCTATCTGCGAGGGTTCGAGTCTCAGATTCGGCAAATGTGAGTATGTGAGACAGCTTGCCAGTAGCTTCTCGTGGGTCGGTGGTTCTTTCTGGGGTTATTCCCAGGTTCTTCCTCCATTATTAATACTGGCCGCTATGTATTGCCTATCGTGTGCTGAAAAATGGCGTTAAACAAACACTTATATAACACAAAGGCACAAATTGGGGGGGGGGGGTAGTAGTAGTAAAAGAGAATCTCTTTTCAAAGAAAGAGAACGACCCTGAAACGGGCTGTTCGTGGTTCTTCTCTTGTGGGAAAATCCTACTGAAAAATCTGTAATGTTATTTGGTTCTTATTTATACCCTTAATTAGTGGAAAATTCCAGTACATATTTATAGCATCTACTTGTTGGAAACTGCAATGAGAAATACTAGTATCTATTTATAACTATAACTTGTGGGAAATGATATTGAAAAACCAAAGTATATGTCTATAACCTAATCTTGTAGGATATCCTATGGGGAACCCCTGGTACATATTAATATCCTCAACTTGTGGAATGTGGAAAAATCCTGGTATATATGTATAGCTAAACTTGTGTGAAATCTATGGAAAAACCTTAGTATCTTGTAGGATATCCTATGGAAAAGCCGAAATATATGTTTTTTAGCCGCAGAACGTAGGATTGTTACAAGTGGCTGACCTCAATCGGGCAATGTCTTAATAACATTGTTTGTGTCGACCTCGGTACGTTCTAGTCTATGTAAGTATTGTAAATTATATGTAAAACGGACCATATGGTTAGTATGCTGTGGGTTCTATTTCCTCAAAAAAAGAATATCTACGGAAAATGGGTTTATAAAAGGGGTTTATATGGATTAAAAAAAGATAATTAGATGAAAATATACAAATAAACTATCCATTACACCACAAAAATATCATCCACCACACCAGCTATACCAATCAACACCACTTACACAAACTGTCATACTAGCCTTATTTAAGCTTAGGATGTCAGAGGAGATGAACTTCCACAAACATACACAGCAATTATACTATCCAGCACCTCATACAAATACTATCCATTATATAATTTATACCATCCATCACTCACCACTTACCAGCGCACTCTGCCAAAATGTCCCGTGTTATCGTAGAGTGTAAGAGAAGGAGATGAAAGCACACAACACATTCTATATATCATACCATGAAATTACCATCCGCCACACCAACTATATCATTCATTACCCTTTATACATACTACCCCAAAACGGCTTGTATTAGCTTAGAATGTACGATAAGGAGAAGAAATATCACAAATACCATAAAGAAAACATCAGTACAATCCCTCACCCCTTACACACAGTTAAATTAGTTTAAAGTGTAAGCGTAGATTATGAAATCCGACAAAACTACTCACATACCTTATATATCATTCATCATCATATTATACACTCTATCCAAAACGCCTCGTTTTAGCTTATAATGAAAGAGATTAAGATGAAATATCACAAAATATACTATCCCTTACACCTCAAAAATACTATCCATCACACCACTATTTCATCTAACATCTCACTATCATCCAAATACCCTTCAGCTTCACAATCACGAGAAATACCGTTAAGTCTATTCAAATGTATAGCGACGCGTGCAACCAAAATCCGCTTCAGACTTTTTCATGTTTCAATGAATAGGTGGTATCAGTCCCTAAACCCCAAAAAATAGCATCCCGGGTGAGGGGCTGATTTATTGACCTATCGATATACTAAACGGTCACAGTAGTTCGCGTTTTGATTTTTTTCTTCTTCACATTTGGTTCATTTTGACACACACACTTTCAGCATGGTGAATGAAATCTTAAAGTCCTAAATGTTCTATCATTTCCACAATTATCAAGTAATCTGCATGAATTCTATAGACATTCCTAATTATGGTCAGTATTGTACTGATGTATCAATAGTTCATAAGAATCGCTATGGTATAATTCCCATGATGTCTTCAAGGGAATTAAATGTAGTCAGATACAGCTATAAATCCAAATGTTTTAAATGAATTAACTTTATTTCCGACAACTATTATTCCAATCAATCTGAAATAGTTTTACTACTGTAATAATATATGCAGGATGAATTAAATTAATTAATCAGTCCTCTCAATATAATTGAATTACTTCCAAGATGGCGGTGCTACTAAGAATGTCTAATTCTATTTTGTAACTATCACACTCCGACAGGAAACAGATCAGCTATTTTAACAGCGACCAATACGGATTAGTCAGGTTGGCCTCTCGTCATAACTCATGTTCTTGTCGGACCACGTGATATGTGCTTGTAGTACGACGCAGTCTTGGAACTTTATGAATAAATCTACCCACGTGATACATGGCGTATCTTTATGATCATGGGACATTCGTAATAACAATGTCATTAAGCAACTGACCCTTACAAAACTATTATTATGAAACAAATACAGCTACTAAAGATATAGGCCTATATATCATAATCAGCAAGTACATGTATCTTGTTACCTCGAATGAAGTATACTGAAGCGCGGCAAGTGTCTTAAATTAAAGGGTTAAAACCAAGCACTTCAAAATTTAGTAAAATATGATCCCAATTAAGATTCTTACTAAATAACCAATGAGGCTTTTGGTTTCGGATGTGCAATTTTCCAACTCCCCTGTCAACACACACACACACACACACACACACACACACACACACACACACACACACACACACTGCCGTTATAAATATAGATGATATTATTATTAATACAATATTTTATAAATGCATTTCGTACATAAATATATTTCCGTCTAGTGTGTATTGAACCTAGGGTATACCATATTTGTCCGGATGGTAAGTCCCCCTCTATGTAATTCATTGTTTCATGAACCAGACCATTTCAGCTTGGTTTGTATCAAGATTGTTAAAACAAATGTCGGATAAATTAGCATTAAAGCCATCACCGATAAAAATATAAAAAAGAGTTAACGATATCAAGTATTTATTTATTTACTTTAGTAAATGCTTTCAACGTAACTATGCATCCCAATTTCTGGATATATACACTGAAAGCTCAGCTATTCACGTATTGGGCAACCATAATTAGTGAAGAATATATGAACAAGACGAAATGACGGTAAGGTAAGAGGTAAGGAAAATATTTTAATATATTTACAGTTGATCCAAGTCATTATTCTTCTTTAATTATGAATAGTACCGACTATACACCTCTCTCTCTCTCTCTCTCTCTCTCTCTCTCTCTCTCTCTCTCTCTCTCTCTCTCTCTCTCTCTCTCTCTCTCTCTCTCTCTTTACCAACAGCAGAGGGGGCGAATCCGACAACGTTTAGAAGCGTCCATTTGGCAAACTAAGGCTTCCTCGTAAATCGTTTATAGAAGTGTCCATTTGGCGAAATAGAATTAAAAAAAGACGCCAAGGTCGTTGTCGCACCCCCTCTGTTGCTATGGGTTAACAATCCTTGAAATTGCTAGCAATTTAAGATTTCAACCGAGTCCGGCACGATATCTTGATCTAGGATTATGCAAATTTATCGTTACAAATCCATGTGGGATTGACTGAGCGTGACTAAAGAAATTTCTAAAGAGATTATAATCCATATCACCCAGAGGCGTAGCGATGATATTTTGCGCCCGGGGACAAACTATAAAATTGGCGCCAAAGCGATCTTGTGACAGATTTATTACCCTTGTTTTCTTATTATAACGTAACGTTGCAAGCCTCATTTTGGCGCCCCTGTACCTTGGCGCCCGGGGACATATGTACCCCCGCCCGCCCCCCCTCGCTGCGCCTCTGATATCACCGCCGCACCAAGTTTGCCAAATATTTCGTAGCGTATGTGTGTCAACTCCGTTGAATATAGCAAGAATATTGCAGTTATCTCTGATCACTTTTGGTATCTGAGTGTATCGTTGATTGATATATATCACGTCAGTGTTTTTATGCCTGCCTCTGGAAAATATCCTAGGACTACGCAATAGTAAACTATCATTTGCAACTCCCGCTTTTTTTTGCGTTCGATTTATATTTTGTAGCGCAACAAAGATATGTTTTGGCGCGGAAACATTTTTCGTTAGCACAAGCTGCCGAGTAAAAACACCAACAACATTACTAGTTGTGGTAGCTGTTGTAATATCAGACCATGACAATAATGATTTTCCTCCATGATCCATAAAAGATAGCAACCGCTTCTCAACAGTTAATGATGGAGTCATAATTGGCATCCACAGAGCTAATTTTGTCAATTCCACTTCACCATCAGTAACAGGGGCAGCACCACGCCAAAGAGCATAATCATCAATTGTTCTTCGCGTTAGCACTACAGTATGACTAGCACCAAAGATAACTTTTCTGATTTCTCTACAAAATCCAAATATATGCGATAACGGAATCGCACATGAAAATCTACCAAGATTGTCTATCATCTTTTTTCGCGCTGCAAATCCTGGATTGTAAGTATCATTTTTACTAATAATCATATCCTCAACATCAACGTTAGCGGCTCCAGCATGATTCTGTGGTCGTCTTACAACAAATTCAATATGATTAGCGTTATTGGGAAGATCCTTCGCAAACATCATTGAATGACCCGAAGATTTAATAAAATCTTCAGAGTATCTAGCTAAACCCATTATTGTGGTTGCAACATCAACATCTTTATCGATGGATTCGATTCTAGTAGAATTGATCATATACTGCGCATTACTAAATAACGCCATTATGCCATTGTTGACAAACCCAATCGGAATATTTTCGAGGTGATCAGCAGCAACAAATGGAGTATGATCATTTTTTACCAGTCGCCCCTCTACCTCGATGAATGCTTCACATGGCAAGAAGTATTTAAATGTGTCATCAAATCTAAGTTCAATTCGTGACCTTGTGTTTGGATGTTGAGCATTATACGAAAAATATTGATAATGGTGTACAGAATCATTTTTTCGTACAGGAGCATCTACATCAAAAGCGTCATCTATCTCATGTTTAAACATTTTATTATATAGTCGTTGATCTAAATCATAATCGTTTTAAACCGGAACCAGCAATTAATCTCAATCTTTGTTTTACAATTTCGTTGATTGTCCTACCTACCTTAGGTGGCATTTGATTAGTAGATTGTAGTTTTACTGGGGTTTTTTCCCTCTCGCCAACGACATAAGCTTTTCTTTTGCGGAATCAAAAGCACCAATAGCAAGATTACTAGCTCTGCTACCAACTTCTGTACCAATCTTATCACCGAGTACCCCAATAGCTTTTGACGCTATTTCTTTACCGATTGGTAAAATCTTTGGAGCGACTCTAGTAAATAACCCAGTGACAACATCGCCTAATCCATCTCCGTATGTCACCTTGTACACTAGCAATCGTGAATTTACGACATATACAGGTCTTGCTCTGTTCATGCTACGATGTACTATCATTTTATTTAAATGCTATTTATATAATCGGTGATCAATAGCTATAATTATCATCAGTGAGTTCATCGATGAAACTACGATATAGTCCAATATCCATTACACGACCTTGAAATAACCGTTGACAGATTTCAGCCGCTTCGTTAATTATTTCCGGAGAATTATTTCCAGCTCGTTTTCCTCCGATGAGAACTTCTAACCGTGATATATCATCGAGGATAATTCTTGAACATGGTATATTACCACCGTGATAACCGTCACCGGTTTTAGAATCTTCAGATTCTTCTTCGTCGGGTTGAGAAACTTCTACAAGAGGTTCTTCTTGTCTTCGTCCTCCTCGCCCCCCTCGCCCTCGTCCCCGTGGGCTTGATTGTATAAGTTTTTCGTTCTTCTGCTCGTTCTTGTTTTAATCGTTCTCGTTCTTCTTTCTCTCGTTGTTTTTGTTCGGTTTTTAATCGTTGTTGTTCAGATACTAATAAATCTCTTTTTTCCTGATACTCGAGATATTTTCGTTCAACGGCAGTTATATATGCCTGATACGTGGGATCATCATTATTAATTTGGGATATTTGATTTTTAATTTTATAAACTGCTTTAGCCAAATCACCAACGTTTTTGATATAACCTTTTGTCCTGGTTTTAAATAATTTTCTTTAGTGTAATATCCCAAGGCAGCAAACTCTACTAAATCAGTTATATCAGTTTTATCGATACGTGCTAAAGTTTCCTCGGTAAAATCTATCTCGTAATTCTTGAACTCTATCATCGCTTTTTATGGAGGTTTTACCTCTGGTTTAGATCCTTCTATCGCAGTAACAACTTTTTCAGTTACTGTAGTTATTTGCTTAAATAATTGTTCAGTGTCGGCTTTAAAATCTAACTTTTGTTGTTGTCGAGCTTGCAAATTATCTCTGAAAGCATCTCTAACCGGGAGAAATTTCTTGATCGCAGCCAATCGTTCTCTATTTAATCTACTTATTTGTGCTTCTCCGACGTTTGCCATTTATTTAAAAATTATATCGTTAATCATCGTAAAAGAATTGTTAACCCCATAGCAGCAGAGGGGGTGCGACAACGACCTTGGCGTCTTTTTTTTTAATTCTAGTTTGCCAAAATTGACACTTCTATAAAGGATTTACGAGGAAGCCTTAGTTTGCCAAATGGACGCTTCTAAAAGTTGTCGGATTCGCCCCCTCTGCTTTACCTGTGGTCGTTTTGACTTAAACTTTTACCATCATTCATAGGTCCAGAGACACTGTCGTATGGTGCAATTGAAAATCCTATATGCTCGTATTTTCATGGATGTTCACCCTTATCTTGCTACAATGGTCCAACAATAATGACAAAAAGTCTTTGTATACCTTACAATATGTGCGCCTCGTAACCTCAAACCTTACCGTATAGTGTATCTAAGCTATTGCATCTTCGTATCATTTATTATAAAAACACAGTAGATAAATCCCAAGGAAAGCGTACATATACCGTAATGACGAATCACATTTTTTTTGTAGGTTTCTTGGCGGAAAATGAGTTTCAAGGTTTTCATCCAACCCAAATTGTTTCTTTTCCATCTCACTTCCGACTTCCGATTTTGTTCCTTATGCATGAGAGGAGAGAGCGAACGGAACGCAGAAAGGATTGCGATAAAATTGTGTACCTTGTTAAAGTCATTCATAAAACGAGAATTATTAATACCTTTTATCGTTATTTTCATACGTCACCAATGATAGATGAGTGGAAATTCGTCATTGATCTGAATTGGCCTAGAATCGAAAGCACACAGTTGAAATAATGTTTATATACTCGTATTATGCCAGGGATGGATGACTAAACCTTAAAAGCCATGTATTTCTGTTATTTCTAATTTTAATCCAAAAGGTGTATACTGATTCGGGTTGTACAGGACACACGGTACTAATTGTATGAAAAAATGGGAACCAGCCTGGAAATGGATGAGCATAAAAAAGTATATTTGGGGTTGGCTGGCCAGGATTGGTTAATAATGTAAGTTGTTGTTTTTTTTCTTCAGGAAAAATAATCTTTTGAGAGCGTATATAGTTGTAAATGAAAAAAGGAGAGACACTGTTTTATTGACGAATTTTCAATCATTTAACAGTCTTGAGTTTGGAACACTCATTACTGAAATTAGTGCCTGATTCTTTGGTGCGGAATTGAAAGCACATGTTTCAAATATATGTAGGCCCTGAAAATGCCGCGGCTCATATCTTTTTCTCTAAAAAGAAATTGACATCCAGGTTCATCTATGCTGAATAAATATAGGTTTGATCAGAAATTTAAATTTATTGAATTTTTAATATCATAGCGTTTGCATAGTTTATTATATGAACTGAATTAGTACGATCAGTTCTACAAATATCTACGCACAGAAAGAGAATCTTTCATAAGAACTGTTATATAGCCAGAACGTTGGAGACATGCGTCTGGTTTTCTTTTGTATTTACCTTATAACCACTGAGACTGTTTAATATTGATTCTTTTTGTCCCTAAGCTCAACAAATGAAATACTATTAAAGGAACGAAAAATTTCAGGCATAAAATGTTTAGTCTTTAACGTACCATAACAGTGTATCCACACTTATTCATTTTATTTCTTGGTTAATGAGAATATATATTCAAAATACGAATGTAAAAAATCCGATTGAAAAATTTTAAGTAATAACTGCATGGGAGCCGATCTAATATCGCATTTGCACCTGTTTACGATAATAACTGAACGCAACTGCCGACCACTTCCGGTATTTAGTGAAAACAAAGCGTGACGTCACATTATGAACACTTGTAAACAATGGCAGAGTCAGTATCGTCACATTATGAAAAAGTCTTCAGAAACTCAACACGAAAGTTGCGATTTTGAATTAAGTAAATTGTCACTATCCTGCGGGTCTTAGCCATTCGAAAATGGTGATTTAATAAGCTCAGAATATTATGATAATGGTGTACAAGCGGCTGCCGGCACCCAAATTAATCCGAACGAGTTTGAACCCTACGTTTCCAATACCGACGAATCCGAAGCTGCATATGAAGATTACGAAGAAGAAAAACGAGATAGATTGACGAACAGTTCATGGAAATTGTTTTTTGAATATATCTACGGCCTAAGTTACGATAATATATATATATATATATATATATATATATATATATATATATATATATATATATATATATATATATATATATATATATATATATATATATATTTATATATATATATCCGATGATATTTGCAGTAGTGTTCCACAGTATCATATTCGTTTACAAATGAATGTTTCTCACCTGTAAAGGATGTAAAAGTGTATTGCATTTCATGGGTAGAGCAGGCCCGCACCTGGGAAATTCTGGGCCCCATGCAGCTGACAGAGTTCGGACCCCTTTCGTGTTTCAAATATGCGCGTATATTTTTAAACGCCACTTAATTCGAAAAAGGGCGGGCCCCTATCTAGCTCGGGCCCCTGACAAGTGTCATGGTTGTCCCCCCCCCAGGTGCGGGCCTGGGTAGAGACGTATTTATACGTTGATAAGTACCCGTATTTTCGCGCATATATCCCGCGGATTATACCAGATTTTACAAACCCCGCAGGGGGGGGTGCGGGTTATATAAGGGTGCGGGCTATATCACAATTTTTTTTACACATGATGATATTTCAACATATTGTTCGAAAAACGTAACTACATAACATATATTGTTTTAGTTTTGTTTTGCTAGGGTTGGATATTATGGCTACTACGGTGACTTTACAACCTACGGTATCGGGACTAAATCAACATTTCGGGATAAAAACTTAAAATTTCGTATCCGTCACGTTTTCATAATCAATATTTTCTGTTTTCAATCGAAATAACTACGGTACCTAATTTTACCGCTGGGCCACGATCCACTGCTTCAGGTCAGCTTCAAGGTGAGGCCACTTTGCTTTAGGTCCGCGACGAGCACGTTTTCGTGGATTCATCTTCTCCAACGTTCCTTTTTCTTTTCTCCAACCTCGGATTACACTCTCATCAATATCAAATTTTGTGCCTGTGGCTCTATTGCCATGCACTTCAGCATACGCAATGGCAGTTAGCTTGAAGTCGGCTGTGTAAGACTTTCGTTTCGGCATTCTTTAAATTAAACAGAAAGAAATTATTTAAACTCGAATCTACACTTCACAAGAATACAAGATTATTTAAAAATGTCCGTGTTTATGTAGCCTGTAGTTGAGGCACAGCTCCTACGCACACAAGCACTGTGTACCGTGTTTTTCCTGACTTTTATTGAGCAAAGGTTGTCGGCTTACTTTGATGATGGCGCCGCTAAAGGCTCCAGTTGAAGGGTGAACCAAATACCTGTTTGTTATTGCTGCGGCAACTTCAGATAATTGTAGAACATTGAAACACATTTGTTTTATTTGTTTAGTATATATCAGTGCTTCAAAGGTAATCAGTTCTCTTTGAAGTGTAAGCAAACGTATTTTTTCTTCTTCCATCTGGTATTTGTTTTTAAATTAGTGTCATCTGCTTGACTGTACTCATTTTACGTTTCCGCCTTCTGCGGATTTGGATTTTGACTAGTCAGTTGCATAAAGTAATAAGGCCAGATATCATCATTAGCGGATTATGATATAACAGTGCACTGTTAGTGTGGTTTGCCAGTATGAGACAAGGACTTGTTATTTTAACAATATATTCCAGTACATTGTTTCCTGTCATGGTGCCTTTGATTTTCTCTACTCCAAACGCAAGACTGTATATACGGTTTTTATCAGCCAAAATTGGTGTCGCCACAAATATCACCAGATGGTATATTTTGTCACCAAAACGGAAAACAGAATCGCAGTTTGCTACATCAGCGAAGCCCCGTGATCCTGTAATTGATTTCATTTCCGATTGTAGCTGTATAAATATATCTATGGTTGCGGGTTATACAAAGGTGCGGGTTATGCCAACGATTTTTTACACAAAACCCCAAAACCCGCGGGCTATATGAGGGTGCGGATTATCTGCGTGTGCGGGATATATGCGCGAAAATACGGTAAAAGGTACATTGGATAACAGTTGATACGATTTAGAAGTACTTAAGATTCCTAGGAGAGGACGTCCTCTTTTGCACAACTATTGAAATAGGCATGATATTTACTGATAAATGATAGCAAAATTGAATTCATATTTTGTACACTGTATTATAAGTTAAAATTTCTAATTTCTTTAAGTATGCAAATAGTGTATGTTATAAACTATGAAATAAACCCTTTTTATGTGGTAGTCATCTGCTTGCAACTTCTATTTTCTTTCTCTAATTTAATTTTACAGGGTTGTACTAAATGTTTTACATGTTTCTGAAATTAGTCAGTTTGCGTCATTGTACTGTGATGTTGATGTGTTCATAAATATAGGAATAAATTTGATAAGCACAGCACAATGCATTAAATAAAACTCTTATTTAGGTGTAATTGTGGACACTGTTTGGTAATGCCCAAAGCAAGGGAATGTGTTTATTGTTGTGACATAGAGAAGGTCAAAAGTGTCTGCAATGTATACCAGGCATACAATGTATAACACACCATCCATTGTTCAGTCCAGTTTGTCTCAACATCCATGCTGTAATAGTTGCATACTACCAGTATTGACAACAATTTGGAGAACGTCCAGAACAAGGAAATGAGTAAGTAAAATGTTCTTTTGTTTTCATGATCTATGCATGACAGAATAGTATTGGGATTATTAATACAGGAAATAAATAAACCACTTTTTCCAGTCATATATATATATATATATATATATATATATATATATATATATATATATATATATATATATATATATATATATATATATATATATATATATATATATATATATAGATATATACCAATAACAATATCTACTAAAACTTTTGATTTCCTTATTTGATCTAATGCACAAAGTATAATTTATCTCAACTTAGTTTTCAAATAATTATTTCTGAAGACATCTGCTGTATACAGCATATAAACAATTTGTTCGGTGATGTTGGCACTTCTTGGGCAAGTAAGTGAGGGTCATCATTCCATCATGTGCTGTTCAGAGGATCTGCACTGCCTTTCCTGATCAAAACCTGAACTACACATGCTTTCATGAGGTTGACAGCGATTAAACCTTCTATGAAGGTTTTGAGTAGCAATATCTTATTATCAGGCTTTTCATACAGACTACACATAGGTGGTGGTACATCTACCCAAAGTTTGACTCCTTCATCATTTACCTGTCCAATTCTGAATGCTGTTTTCATCAGACTTTCAACACAATCTGTAAATTAAAGAAAATTTAATATGCATTGTATTGTACAAACCAAAAACTGCAACTTTGTGTTGAAGTTAATACATAAATTAATACTATTTGTCTTTACAATTGTTTGCATATTTTTATTATTTTACCATAAGGCAAAATCTTGATCTTTAAAATTAAAGGAGTGTCAACTTTAACAAATATTTTGCCTTTACTGTTTGAATTTAATATTTAAAAAAATTATATAGGTACTTACACTTGTTACAACAGTATTTATATCTCTAAGTGATATATTCCTTCCTGATAATTAATTACTAATGCATATTCTTACTATATGTTGAGTCAACTAGGATTTTCTTGACAGTGTATTCTCCATTCTTGTACTTTGGATACACTATTTTATATCTGGCCCTCCTATTCTTAGCGCTCACTTGCTCTCTTTGGCTATTTTCATTAAAATGCAATGCAGCTAGCCAAAGCCTATTTCAAAGTAAATAAAGATGCAAAATACAATACACAATTCTATCAAAAACTAAATACTTTATTTGCAAACATTCCAAAACACTAAAAACTGTTATACAATGTTACATTGCAGGATATCAAAAAATCAGATCTTGATATCTATGATTTAATTTGATGATGAATATATTGGACTTATCACTATATATAAAACACTGCAACACTTGAAACAGTATTTTTGTGTGTGCAATAATATAAGTTTACCTTGAAAGCTTTCCATCATAAGAGAAACCAATCATCTTTGGTGCAAAATGACTGATTAGTGGTATCCCTCCAGTGCTGAAGTTTGTTGTCCAGATGACAGTATTGGCACAACTTTTCTCATTTGCCTGCTGGTCACAATCTCTTCAAGCTTTTAAAATACTTTAGATCCTATAAGTTATAAAATATATTCATCTTAGCTTGGTTTTATGCTATCATACATGAAAATTAAAATGTGCACTAACAAAAATATATCTAAATTCAATAAATTACTAGACCAATAAAGTTAGTGAGTCACATGCCTATATGACATGTACTCCATAAGACCCCAATGTGCTTTTGCATACCAAATATCATGTGGGTTTTTTTAAATAAAATGTACTGTCATTTACATTGGGAGTTTAAATATTGTGTTTCCATTACAAAGATAATTTTGAGGTATACAATATTGTGAAATTTCTACTTCATTTGGTTGTTGTTGTTGTTGTTGTTCTTGTGTTTAACACCATTTTTCACCACAGTATAGGCAATACATGGCAGCCAGTATAATTGTTGGAGGAAGAACCCTGGGAAGAACCACCGACATTCCATTTGTAGATTTTTATTAATTGGGGATGGGAATAAACATCATCATGTTTGTAAATATCTATATTTAATCTGATGCACACATTAGTCTGACAATGAAATACATATGTAGGCCTTCTAAATCAACCAGCAGAAATTTTCTCTATTCAAATGGTCAAAATTGAAGGCATCATGAAAACTGTGACAATATTTATAAAATGTTTATATTATATTTAACAAATGTTTATATCTCAGTTCTTGGTTGATTGAATGTTTACTGCATTATTTTGGAAATTATGAAAACGTTCTACAGGGTACACATGGAAATGACGTGGTGACTGATTTAGGGTACACATGGAAATGATGTGGTGACTAATTTGTTGAATATCATAGATATAATAATATGGTATTTGTCATTAAAAACTCACCATTGCTGCTTCTCTCTTTGAATAGCCCCTTCTTATTTTCTTTGGTGGTGACACTTGACAAATAACTTCTTCTGATGGTGACAACATTTGAAGTCTACACAGCTGATGCTTTGGTGTTGAAGGTTATGATACCTTTGTTTACCTTGGTTTGGTTGTCAGTTTCCTCCACACAGTGGATAGACGGGACATCATCATCATTGAGTTTGACTTTCTTTGGTGCCCTACACATATGATCAACCTCAAATCTATACGTAAAAGGGAAGCATTCGGGTGTGAAATGAAAGGAGCAGAGGGCAGAAAACTCCGTCGGACTATCCCAGTTTGCTCTTTTGAATTTTACAAAGTCTGTCCACCTACGACGAAGTGATTGGTCCTTCGGGAAGGAATGCATGGAAAACCCATCAGCATTTGTATTCCCACAATTTGTTGCAATACACCTGACCCCGCTGCCCTTGCTTGTACCTCCACTTTGTGCTTTTGGCATGATTGGGATGATAAAATAACTAATATGGAACGGAAAACGTGCATTGTTTATGACTCGATAGAAATGGCAGTAAGGCGTGTGTTCATAATATGACGTCAGACGATCTAATATGCTCCGGAAATTACCGAGCGATAAAATCAGTCCGGTGTGTAATATTTTCGAAAACACACCTGAGCGTATTTCTCACTTATTATGGAGAATTTTTCCATCGGGTTTGTTTATACCGCTCCCAGACTTTATTTTCTATTCAAATAATACTAAATTTGATTTTCGTTATCTACACTGGTGTGGCACTTTAACACAAATATTGTAAAGGTTCATATTTATGATATCTGCTGCCTTGACGCCGTTAAGCGTAAACTTGGTCAAAACATGGGTCAGTATTAGCTAATACACTATAGTGATTATCCAATTTTAGGTTTATGCTGACCTTTTCTGCTGCCAACTCTATTGTCACCTCTCTTCTGTAATATTGACCTTGAAATAACCTTCAGACCTAGATTATATAGGATATCAGTTCATTCGTCAGGAGAGTGTTCTAGTATGTGTCAATCTTCTTATGATTTAATTTGAATATACTAAGATATCTTTCCTGTTTCTATCTGTATTTATATAGCTTTTGTATATTTTAAATGCGTTAGGTCTATATATTCCCATGTTAGTGTTCTGGGACGAGCCGCCATGAACATTTCCCATTATCGTTTTTTTTCATGGATTTTCGACCGTATATTGCTACATTTGTCCACCAACAAATGAACATTCATCTTCAGCAAGATTCCGGTTTGACGTTACCTTGGCTACCAGATCTATACGAAAACAAATTCTTATATACGCTCAGTTAATTTGTATTTTATTAACATTTCTCTTTTTATCATAGAGGATTCATTCCATCCCTATATATTACTAAAATATACCAATATGTTTATTTTTAAACTTATCAACAGACCACAATTCTGCATTTTCACAAATTAGACAATAAAGGAAACTGTCAGCTTTTGTCCTTTTGTTGCTATCACATTCTAATGACATTGAAATTCCACGCACTTAACCTAATTCTCAAAAAGACTTTTCAGCTTGTGACTTTATAAAGAATGTATTATAACTGACTAAATAACTATCGAGTTAAGCATGATAGATATTATTAGTCAGTGAGACGCGGCACGATCAAACAATTCCTTTTGAGACGTGGCACGATCGAACAATTCCTTTTGAAATCTTGTTAATGCAGCGTTTGAACCACCAATTGCTCTTGATAGAAATATAAATAAAGGCGGCATAGATATGTATTTCAAAATCAAAATTTCCTTTTTCCAAAGAAGAACAGTTGATTATTATGAAACCTTGAAAACATTTGGACTGAAATAATTGTCATTGAAAAAAAAACAACTTAAAAAGGAACTTTTTATGTACACCCAATACTCCATGATTTGACTTTGATCGAACTCGCAATTAAACAAGCAAAACATTATTATCAAAGTATGATCATCTTGGGGAACTTCAAGAAAGACCTAATAGTACCTGGTAGAGGTTGCAATATTGCCTGATCATGTGCACCTGTAATTTAAATCAACCGATCGATAAACCCGCAAACATTACTAATCATAGGTCATTATTACCATTACTCTATTTAAAACCTATTAGTGATACAGTAAATTGTTATGAAACATGGGTCGAATATCCTTTCTTGTGGCAAGGATAATCCCCCTTATCACCTATAACGAAAAGTGATATTCTAATGGTAAACACGTCCAGATTGTATTTGAGTATTTATACATGGGATTAAATTTCACTTCTAAACTAATTTGGACATAAACTTAACAAGATTCTGCAATTCAAACAGACAAGTCTCCACATATAGTGATCAAGGACGTCATTTGGGGAATTTGCTTGTGCTGTAAAATTGCTGTAGCCTATTAACGAAAATTAACAAGCCCGTAAAGTATTGCCCCCTCCCCTTTGCAAAATTAAAACAATGGTCCTGACAGTGAGTATTATTCAAAATACAAAAGGTAATATTTCCGTGACAAACGCTTCAAAATTATGATGCTAAGCTCACACATGTATTAATTTATTCCGCTAAAATTTAAGAAAAAAATATTCACCTTCAATAAAAAGGTACATAACAGGTTTTATGCTAGATTTCTCAACATTCAAGTCGTATAAACTTCCTTTTAACATGAGGAGAATGCGGAATATTATCTCTGTTTCATTCATTATTGTATTTTTTTTTAAATCGATATCTTGAATAGCGTTGGTATGTTACGCCTCTTTGGTCATAACTAAGTAACAGCAATAAGCAAAACAAATAGTTATTTTGATTATGAAAATTATAATAAAACAATTACTTACAGTATTGTGAATGAAACTCAAAATATTTCCCAACATTATATCACAAGTCATAATGACTCGAATGTTCCTATTGAAGTTCAGATCCTCGAATAGACTGGTCTGCCAACACTCCTGCTCTATCACACTAATTATTGTCCAGAGCTCTTTTGAATAAATTAACAACAGTCCCAGAACATTATTCCAGTCCAATGAGCACTGTGTAACTCCAACGATTAATCCAAACGTTTCCTTTCAAAATGTTTTAAAGACAACATCAAAGTTTCAAACACGTCAATAGGTTATGTTGACACCTCTGAGCCCATTCCCAAAACATCTTACTGTTTCGGATTTAGAAGTGATACCCTGTATTCCGAAAAGTAAGTTTAATCTTGGATTTCCTTTGTCTTTCCGTTGTCATCCTATTTTGTAATAATTTTTTCTTGGTAGTCTCTCGAGTCGAGGAAGACAAGTTGTGCACTTTCCTTCAACGGTGGACGCGCATGTGACTCCGGAGTTCGAATTCCGATACACACATGCGATTGCAGGTGGGGCATGGGACACCGGTGGTTGTTGGTATCTGGGATACATTTCTGTGGGTCTCTCACGGGTTGCAGCAAGACGCTGGCGACGGTCAGCCTCAAAGGTGGAACAGGCTTTTCTGGTCAGGGATCGCCAATGCTTTCTGTCTGAGGCAGCGAGCTCGAGCTGGCGTGGATGAAGGTCTGCCCACTTGATGTTTGTCTTGAGGTTGTCTTTGTACCTCTTGTGAGGGCGGCCTTGGTTTCGGTTCCCCAGGGATAGCTCGCCATAGAACAACTGCTTTGTGATTCTGCTTTGATCCATGCGGATGACATGGCCAGTCCATCGAAGCTGGGCCTGGATTATTTTAGCTTCGATGCTTGTTGTGTTGGCTCTATCAAGGACTTCCAAGTTGGTGATTCGGTCCTGCCACTTGATCCCCATGATAGATCTCAGGGAGCGCTGGTGGAATTGTTTTGACTGATGTGCCTTCTGTAGAGTGTCCACGTTTCACAGCCATATAATAGAGACGTGAGGACAACTGCATTGTACACCTTCAGCTTTGTTGACAGACGTATGTCCTTGTGCTGCAAGACCTTGGTTCGGAGTCGTCCTAGTGCTTGACTGGCTTTTTGGGTCCTCGCAGTGATCTCTTTGTCCAGAGAGCCATCACTAGATATTGTGCTGCCAAGGTATTTGAAACTGTCCACATTCTTCAGCTGCGTGTCGACAATGGTGATACAGGGTTGCGAATGGACAGTGTTTGGGGCGGGCTGGAAGATGACTTCTGTCTTTCCTAGACTAATTGTGAGTCCAAATAGGTTGGAGACTTCAGAGAATCTGTCCACGATTGCTTGTAGGTGAGTCTCTTCATGGGCTATGAGGGCGCGGTCATCTGCAAATAGTGCATCAATGATGAGTCTTTCTAGTGTCTTGGTTTTTGCAGCTAGGCAACGGAGATTAAACACTGATCCATCCAGGCGATACCTAATGTAGATGCCAGTGTCGATGTCCCGTATGGCATGGAGTAGTACCTGTGTGAAGAAGAGGTTGAAGAGTACTGGAGCGAGTACACAACCCTTTGACACCATTAGATATGGGGAATTTCTCTAAGGGTTCACCGTCTGAGAGAATCTCTCCATTCATGTCAATGTGGAGGAGCCGGATGAGGTTGGTAAACTTCTGAGGACAACCAAGTTTCTTGAGTACTACCCACAGTGCATCTCTGTTGACTGTATCGAAAGCCTTTGTCAGATCCACGAAGACAGCATATAGATTCATGTTCTGCTCAAGGCACTTCTCTTGGACTTGTCTCACTGCGAAGATCATGTCAACGGTGCTGCGGTCTGGGCGAAAACCACACTGAGACTCGGGGAGGTTATTTTCTGATACTGCTGCAATAAGCCTATTGAGCAAGATGCGAGCAAGTATTTTGCCAGCAACGGAAAGCAGGGAGATGCCTCTGTAGTTACTGCAGTCCATACGTGTGCCTTTGTTTTTATAGAGGGTCACAATTTATGCATCACGGAGGTCGTCTGGCATCTCTTCTTCCGTCCAGATGCTGATCAGCACGTCGTAGAATGCCTCCAGAGACTACTTACTGAGAGTCTTGTACACCTCCGCTGGGATACCATCCTTTCCAGGTGCCTTGCCACAGTTTGTTTGTTTAATGGCCCTTCTCAATTTCTCCATATTTGGCGGAATATCCAGTTGGTTGAGCGTTGGCTGTTGGGGTATTTGGTCAAGAACAGATTGGCTGACTGATGAGGGCAGGTTTAGGAGCTGATTAAAGTGCTCTTTCCATCTTTCCTTAATGCCATTCTTGTCTTTTATTAGTGTACTGCCATCTGCAGCAAGCAAGGGCGTAGAGCTGGACTTTGTGTGGCTGAAGATTGACTTGATGGCGTTGTAGAACTCTTTGGAGTTGTTAGTGTCGGCATAGCTTTGCACTTCCTCAGCTTTCTTTTCCCACCATTGGTCATGCATCTTGCGGATTTCTCTCTGAGCCTCAGCCTGATAGGATTTGAAGCGATCTTTTTTGGGGATGGAGTTTGTGTCATTCTGCCAGTCCATAAAAGCTTTATTTTTTCTGGCAAGCAGATCTTCAATGGCAGCGTTGCTCTTATCAAACCAGTCTTGATGGATTCGCTTCTTTGGACCCATGTTTGCCATAGCTGTTTCTCTTATTATGTCCCTGAGCTTGTTCCATTTTTCAGAGGCGTTTCCACATAACGGTCCGTATTTTGTAATAGGATAATAATAACATAAACATATATGTTTTAAAAAAAAATGTCAAAGTTTCTCCTCGCTCTGTTCTATTACGTTACAATGGGTTTATTTATCCCTAAATGCTCAGGCTAGGATAGTACTCCCTTCCCACCATACTCTTAGTTCCTCTTGTCCCAACATTTGCAGATTTGAACTTGGACTTTTACTCCCGTATCTCTTGACACAAGTATAGAGAGCTTGTTTCCTTGCCGTTTCCCAATCAGGTTGTACTAAAAACAGGGATATTTTACAGAATCATTCGCTTTGTCCTCATGTTGGTGTTAGAACTGAACAATATCTAGATTCATCTTCAAGTTTCAATTTCTTATCTACATCCTAACACATATAGTTTTAGAATATATTTTAGATATAGTACTAATAGGGTTTTAAATGAGAAATAAGTACTAATGTGTATATGTCTACACAGTTGTGTGTGTGCGTGTGTGATTTTTATTTTGGTTGTATTGTTGTCAGCCTTAACGCACGGGTTCCTAACAGATAGTATCTGATATAACAGGTTTTGGTTAGCATATTTGTACTGATGAAGTATCGGATTTAAATTTCACTAAGCGCGGACGTGATTGAAAAGATACCTTTTCCAGCTCTTGGTTTGATTTTTGGTTTTAAATACTGATGCTGAAACAAGTACATAGGAAATAAGAATGCCTTTTTTGTCTAGTTCCATCTCCTTATACATGTATACTCTTAATGCCGTAAAACGTCTTTTTCTATTACTCATCACGTGACATCAAAGAACTCACATGATCAACCAATCCAATAAAATAATGAAATAACACCAAACTGATAAACAGGTTTATTATCAACATTATTATAAATCCTTTGCAATATATGTGCCAGACGGGAACACACACAAAAGATATAGTCATGCACGAAACGTTACACGAAATATAGATATACATTATTTATACATGACTGTGTCTGGCTTGTGTGTAATTATTGTGATCTATAAACAAGATATATAATATAGCTCATGCTTTTGTTTGTTTTCCATTGGCGAAGATTCTTTTTTTATTTCAGTTTTAGATAGCCTAGATTTACCTACCCATCTTAATTTTGCTACAGAGGAACGACGGAAGAATGCCCCACCCCTTCGTCCCTCAGTCACCGTGTATGTATGTATTTGATTTACTGTACCATTTCATTCACCATACTGAAAGTTATTTTTCATTTTTCACTTTGTACTTTAGGGAAAGAAATTTACATATTTCAGTTTTACGAAGTTTAAGATACTAGAAGCGTAAGAACACTAAGCTATTTTATACATGTTACCGACATTTTTTTTTGCATGACCAGAGTGAGGTAGTTGCAAGGCCTTTACCTAACATCTCACCCTACCTCTAATAAAGGCACGATTAACACACACACACACACACACACACACACACACACACACACACACACATATATATTAAAATTCTTATTTCGCATGAATAATATGAATGTTTTTTCTATAAATACCTATATATAACAGTTTGACATTATTACAATATTTCTTTGAAACTATCTTTTAAAACGTCGTTATTATAGTTTAATGATGCAATCATATGCCTTCATTACTCGCATCAGCCACACTACAAATTATAAAAGTAAATATTATTATCATGAGGAATGGGCTTGGAATGACCTTTACTTGTTAGTAAATCTTGCTTATCTCTTGTTCCATTGTTTTCCCCTTATTTACTTATGATGGCTTCAAGATATAAAAGATCCTAATCACGGTTTTGTTAATATATTTAATAAGATAAAACTGTTGCAATGAAAACAAAAATATTTTGTCACGTAAATACGACTAAATATTTGTATCATTAAACTTTATAATTTGATAGCGAATATTCGGTGAAAAGATGCGGATAATTATGAAACGCGAGATTCTTGCGAAATTGCCTAAAATGAGCAACGTGGAAGGCAACTTCATTTTATAATTCATGATTTTGGTATTTTATAAATAAAACTTTTCTTAAGCTTGGTTTATGTATACGGACTAAATATTTATGATCAAATAAGAGACTGCTGTGTAAGATATATTATGCCGACAAATTAAATAAAGCTAACAATCATCATCATCATCATCATCATCATCATCATCATCATCTCTTGACCTAGTGAGGTCGTTGAGGCACTGTGCTACTGAACATCTGACCAGTACCCTCCACTTGTCTCGAGCATGTGCCAATACCTGTGTCTCCGCAAAACTTTTCCTGGTCTATTCTGTGATGTCCAATTTATTCTCTGTCTACCTCTCCTTCTGCCACCCTGGACGCTACCCTGCAGTACTGTTGTGGATATATTGTTGGCTCTAGTGACATGGTCATACCATTGCATCTTTCTCTTTTTGACAGTGGTGAGGAGGTCTTCATAATGGCCTACTTTGTGCCTGATGGTGTTAAGCACTTCTTCATTTGTGATGTGGTCCATGTAAGAGATGCCAAGGATGGTTCGGTATTATGCATGGATTCTTCGTTGTAATTCGGCTGTCAGGGTCCAGGCCTCAGATGAATACAAAAAGATTGAGATGAATAGTGCTCTCAATAGTCTGATTTTAGTTTTCAGACATATATTCTTTTCTTTCCAGATGGGTCTTAGCTTTGACATAGCCGCCGTTGTCTGTGCTGCTCGTCACAACATTTCTGCTCTTGATCCCTATTCGGTGATTATGGAACCAAGATATTTGAACTGACCCACTGTTTCCAGTTCCTGTCCTCTGACTAATTTAATCGTGGCTGAGGTTTGTTTGCCACCGTTTGTCATCAGCGTTGTCTTCTCAACGCTTATCTCAATGTCAAATCTGGAAGATGTTCCATCCAGGTTCTTAACTAAGGTGGCAAGCCCGTCTTCACTGCCTCCCAGACCATCAATGTCGACTACAAAGTGGAGGTTGATTTTTTACACCCTCCAATGATATCCCACAGTGGTTTTCCAGAACTCCGCTCATGATGTACTCTAAGTAGATGTTGAAAATCGTGGGTAACAGCAGACAGCCTTGCCGTACTCCAATTGCTGTCTTGAACCAGTCCACCACTGAACCTTGAGCAATTACTGCACTGGTAGCCTTGGAGTATAGCTGCTTGATGGTATTGTTGTACTTCTTCATTGTGGCCCACAATGACTCATGCCACACTCTGTCAAAAACCTTTTTGAAATCATTGAACACATGATAGATGTCTTGCTGATGTTGTGAGTACTTTTCACACAGAACCCTTAGTTTGAATTCTTGTTCAGTTCTGCCTCTTCCAATCCGGAACCCGGCCTGTTCTTCAGCGATGTATTCTTTTGCTTGTGGCTTTCGTCTGTTCAAGATGATATTCAACATAACCTTACTAGCATGGCTGATCAAACTGATAGTTATGTAATTTTGGCTCAGTTGGAAATTATTGCCTTTTTGGGGTGGTGTTGTAATCAGAGACTGAGTCGACTGTGATGGACATTCACCTGTCTGCCATATCTTGTTGCAGATTTGTGTTAGTAGCGCTATCACTAATCCCCCATTATTGATAAGTTCAGCTGGGATGTTGTCTACTCCAGCTGCTTTCTTATTCTTCAGTGCTTTTATTGCTGACTCCACCTTTTCTTTGAGAATGGGGAAATCATCATCATTTGTTGAGTTTGGAACTTCAAACACCTCTTGGTCTCCTGTGGACGAATGGTTGTAAAGTTCTTTACAATACTCAGTCCATCTTTCTGCAATGTCACTTGCTTCTGTGAGGCATTTTCCATTTTCGTTTGAATCGTACTGACTCTTGCTAGCTTCTGTCTGGGAAGGTCTTTCACAATTTGGAATGCCTTTTTGCAATTATTCTTTATCAGACTGCTCTCTATTTCTGTGCACTTTTGCTCAATCCAAATTACTTTTGCTTTCTTCAAGGTTGTTCTGATATTTTTGTCTATTTCTTGGTACTCCATTGTCCCTGTTGTGTGTCCGGTGTTTTTGAGGTCTCTTGGGCATCACAGAATCTCTTCTGTAACCCAGAGATTTTTCCTTGGGCGATGGAGGTCAATGACGTCCTTGGCAGCTGTTGTCACGGCTGTGTTGAAAGTGTCTCTCATCACTTTAACATCAATACCCATCACAAGGAGCGTAGCAAATTGTCCTCCAATTGTGGCTTGGAAAGACTTGTAGATATTATGGTCCTTTAGTTGTTCAAGGTTGAATCTGAGTCAAAGTTTATTTGGCTTGTGCATTGTCTTCAGCCTCATTCAGACGTTTATAATCACGAGGTTGTGGTCACTCCAACAGCATCACCTGAGAACGTTCTTGTCTTAGCTCTATTGTTGAAAGATCGGTAACGGTTTTTAACCCGTATGTATTCGATCCGGTTATAATGGGTTCCATTTGGTACGTGCCATGTCCAGCATCGTGAAGCTTTATGTTGGCCCAGTATGATGGCTAGTATCAAGCTGTTGTAGCTTGCGAACGCGAGCAGCCTTCGCTCTCTCTCTCTCTCTCTCTCTCTCTCTCTCTCTCTCTCTCTCTCTCTCTCTCTCTCTCTCTCTCTGTCTCCTTGGTAATTTCATTGCAAGAATGTCCACAAGGATCACCCTAGTCTTTTTAGAGCATCTTTGCCAACTTTGGATGCCGAGGATGTCTTTTTTACTGACTATGTTTAGAATACCCTGGAGTTGTTTGTAAAACTCCTCTATTTCTTGATCATTAAGATCAGTAGTTGGAGCATAGACTTGGATAATTGTGATGTTAAAGGGAAATGCTTTGAGACGAATGGAGAGGATTCTACAAGATATGGGGCGGCATTCAAGCAATATCCATTGATATCTTTGTTGACAAGAAAGCGTACTCCATTTATGGAGATGTGCAACTCTCTTCATTAGTAGAATACATTCCCATATTTAGTTTAGTGTTCTCGTAGGGCTTTCCATCTGACTTCACAGAGTCCCAGAATGTGTCTTAAGTAGTGTTCAATCTCATGTCAACTATTGGAGTCTTCCGATTTGCACCATAGTTCTAATGTTCCACGTGACGATAGCGATGATGTCTCTCGCTCTGATTTTATGCAAAGTACCAGTAGCACATTTGTCACCTCCGTCCTGGTGGACAACGGCATGCGCGGTCCTTGTAGACCCTGACGACAACCGATCCGGTATTATAACTTCAAATTTGTCTAGCATTATCAGTGTGTCTTGGGAAAACGTCATCTGGCGGAGCCCATCCCACTCCAGACCAAGGAGTTGCCAGAAAGGGATGCAGTTCATCGTCCAGCTCCCTTAGGGTCTCCACTCCGGATTCTATTATAGTGTTTACTCCCTAAGCTTTTGGCTAACCAAACCAGACCTTCAATGCAGCAGGGGACTCGTGTATGGACGGGTGCATCCACGTTCCGACATTGACTTAAAAAGCACGCACTGCCTACAAAACTCATTCTTATAATAAAATGTGGCTGGTCTAATCCGATGATGAAAATAAAATAGTGTTTTACCAGAATTCCAATAAGTTTGTGACAGACGATTTCATTTCGCTAAGGTCAAGATCCCATACACAATAAATAACAGTAAACTAAACCAGAAGATGAAAGAGGCTGTAATTATTTCTTCTTGCAAGATGGTAACACTAGTAAGAATCTGAAGACGAAAGTATTGCAAGATAAATAAAAGTATAATATCTTATGTAATTGCATATTAAGTGAATGGGTATAAAAAAGAACATCAATTGCAGAGTCTGTTTGGAACGTATGATACAGTCTTGTTTAGAGAATCGCTTGGTTGCTTTTGTTTAACTACACCTTTAATACATTGACTCTTTATCATGAAGACGAAAATATAGACAAGGGCCTGTCTCAAATACACACCGAAGCTGCGCACACGGATTGTCCATAGTGGAGAATGGAACCAGTGACCTTTGCATTATGAGTCCTACGCTTTACCAACCGATCTACTAATGAGATTCGTCCTTTGGACATTCGGATTACACATGGTCTCTTTACGCTTCCAATAACAAAAAAATCGAAGAACCCATTAATGCACCAGTAAGTAACATAAAATGTTAAGATAAGAAACAAACAACATGAGCATGTGTTTATATGTATATTTTTTGATTCAGCTAGAAACCAACAACACCCTGTGAAGTTCACGATCCTTTATTTCGCTAATTCAAACACATAGTTGCCAATTCTTATCAAGCCACTAATAATTTTGTCGAAAAACACATGTGTCTCTAATTGGGCATTATTACGTCTTGCTTCAACATCAAATATGAAACTTTTTACCAGATTCGTTATATACAGAGCAACTGTTGATGAAGTTAAACCTAATGAAGTGGCTATGACATCTAATTTTTTTTTTACCTTATACCTATTGCAGTGGCTATGCGATCTAATGCTATACTCTAAACCTATTGCCGTGGCCATGGGATCTAATGTTATATTCTATACCTATTGAAGTGGCATATGTTGAAAATCTTTTATTTTGACTAGACATAGAGGTTTCATATGTGCCAAGTTTCGAACCTTTCTGTACTCCATTGTTTAACGGCTACACCACACAGACACGTTTCTTTTAAACATTCTCCTACCTGTATAAATTCTGGAAGATGACATTTTATTATCTATACTCCAATCTGCACGGTCAAGTAATTTAGATCTTAGTATTTTCGTACAACTCCCTATACCTGATGGTGATACAATAATTTATTTTTCCCAAGTGAGTCACAATTATTATTTCTTTCAGTTTAGTGTTGTCGTGTCCATACATTAATTGTCTGACGCTTTTATTGTAATCGATTGACAGTGTTATGGAACTGATTCATTGATCTGACGATTTTACTGTAATCGATTGACAGTGTTATGGAACTGATTCATTAATCT
This sequence comes from Unio delphinus, assembly GCA_029339505.1. Lineage (NCBI taxonomy): Eukaryota > Metazoa > Mollusca > Bivalvia > Unionida > Unionidae > Unio > Unio delphinus. The sequence goes on along the minus strand of JAQISU010000123.1, from coordinate 446,051 downwards.
AGACCCATCTTATGACATGTACACATTACTTGTGGCATTCGGACTTGGCCTCTTCAACTACTGAATATGAATATGGGTCGTTATTTTCATAACAGTTTCAAGTTATGGTCCATGGACAAATCCAAAGAAGAAGGGTGGGTGTGTGTGACTGGGGTGGACACGAGGGTGGTAATGCCTACTGCGTAGATGTCTACACCTTTAATACATAGGTTTTTAATACATATATGGTTAAGTTGTGGATATATATTTGGATTTCAGATTAGGAACTATGAATGGCCCATGATAATAGTCCAGTGGGTAAAAGGCATACTCATCAGCAAGTTCTGGCTGTATGCTGGCTGCATGTATCTCAGTTAACCTTGTTAGTTCATGTATGTGCGTGAATGTCCATTTAAATAGTCTCCAAATTATGACCCATAGGTCAGAAGCCAGGAGGACAGGAGAGGCACACAGACTGATGCTAGCTGCATAGAAGACATAACCTTTTTGTACAGAGATAGTGTATTTATAGTTTGTGAGTGGGGATGGTCTAATGGGAGAAAGAAGATACATGGATTCAGGGGAAATGTTAGTTTATTACAGATTATACATTTGTACAAAATAACAAAATTCGAACATTAAAGGTGTGTATTATATAGAAAATGTGCCAAATATTCTACAACACTATGTAACTTTTAAGAGGCTTTGCGTCTCTTAATCACTACTTCGATTTCCAACAAAAACGAGCCAGGGTGGGTCTTCTCACAGGTGCTCGACGCGAGCTTGATGTGAAGAATAAAATAATAATCTAAAGGAAAAAAAATCATGTAGAGTGATAAAAGTACCTTAGATTACCTCCATGACCCTTTGTGACATAGGACCCTCTCTATCATACTATATACAAAGAGAAGGTTCGTAACTTCCAAATACTTGGTTCCACCCATGACCCTAGATTTAATTCTGCCATTTCCGTATTTAAACGCACATGACTATTCTCTATGGCTTGTTTTACTCCTGAGATATTTTTCTATTCATCAAGCCATCGTTGACATTTCTTCGTTGTATCAAACGGAAGTTACGGCTTCCGAAACGTGCGATTTTCACGTATGTTTCATCTTGGGACAAGTGCGAGCTCATGTGACAACCAGTGAAATGTATTATGAATAACCTTTTCAGCCAATCATATTTCGGCGTTGACGTGTGTGCCTAATAGTTTAACTGTTTCGAGCTGATTGCTTACGATATGTGCAGTGAAATAGAAAATGTCTAATTCTTCCTTGGAACAGGATTCCTACAGTTTGATCGAGTTAATATTAAGTAAAACTTACTTTTGCATTTACCACTGTTCTGTAATTAAAGAATTCATGTATCGTAGAGTCAAAAATACGGTAAACGTAGCTGCTTTCACCGGTTGTGTTTTATGCGTAATCAATTACTTAACGACCACAGTGAAGTTGAAATCGGTGAAATTAATCTCTATAATAGTTTTGGTCCAGGAATTCATTGCGTTGCATGAACAACTGATCCAAGCGGGTCTGTTTTTTTTTTTATATATTCGTACGGACTTCATCCGCCGAAAGCATTTATGTTATACACAATATCCTTTCCAGTCTGGTATTCAACATTACCAACACATACAAGAACTGATTCGACAATATGTAGTCACGAAGCCATCGCCGCATCCGACACTGTATCAGAATTAACCAAACCACCCCATAAACCTGTACATGATTACACAAGTAACCGCCATCGTTTTAAATAGATCTTAGAGTATAATTGTATATATTTATGGATGATCTTCCTCTAAACAAACACAAACAACTGATGGAATATCGCCAAAAAATATAATTAAAATCATTAGGGAGGAAATATTTGAATTACTACATCGTGCAAATTTGGATCCAAACAAAGTGGTTGTATTTTTAAAAAAGCCAGGAAAATTAAAAACGAGTACGGTAATCCTTAATTAGAGGATATTATCTTCAGGATAATATGGAGTAATCGAAACAGCATTGCCGTGTTTGATAGTAATGGAATAATTAAGTCCGGTGGTGTTTTATGTCAATGATATCAGATACTATTCGTAATCGAGTACAAAAATCCGGTGATACAATGACTGGTCCTCTCAGTATGACTAATGATACAATTACTGGTCTTTGAGAACCAAAATTAATCAATCACAGTGCAACGAAGAAATACGTCTATGACAGAGACTTGACAACGATGAACTCCTTAACGTCAATCAGTAGTGAAATGACCGCATTTAAAACCGAATGCTCTAATCATGTAAACACGTTCATGAGTTTTCGTAAAAACGCGAATAGAAACATTAACGATTTTTTTTATTAGTCCAGCAGTCTTTGATATTAAACTCGTTGAGATAAAAAGATAACTCACAACATAGTATATACGGTAACTTCTGGAACAATGATGTCACCACCTAATAAATTCATCAAACATCGTGCTGAAGTTACATGTACTGGGTTATACATGCTGTCAGTACTAGGTGTTACATTAATTACGATATCCACCACAATCCATGGCGTTATCCGCTAACAAAATCTTCTGGATTTATGTTAGTATTACGACGACGAAGTGGAACCTGGAGAAAAAACACTCGGCTTGATTTGCTACTGGTGTCTTGAATACATCGCTAAACAACCACCTGCTTAAATAATGAGCTGTTCAATTAACACGCAACAGTATAGGTACAATCAGGCGAGTGAATGATAAAGAAACTAAAAAAAACATAGCGTTGATGAGTATAGAGCTAAAAACAAAACGAATATCGCAGACGTTAAGCTGTCGTTGACATAATTGAATATTCATTGTCAGCGGTTATCGCTGGAACCGGGATATAGTTATCAACAATAACATCGCTAGTGATGGCACCAGTAGTTGTAACAATTTGTGTTTCAGCTGCATCAATAATTGCCGGTGTTCTTTAATACCATTGCAAAAGAAAATATATCATATGTAGCAAAAAAAAACTACACGAGTACATAAGAAAAATATGCACAGCGACTCTAGCATACTCCAAATTATCTTCACTGATATCATCAGGTCTTAACGACGTAATATCAGATAGCGAGTTCAAAGAAATGATTAAGACTTACGACGAGGCAATGACTACATCTGATTTAGAAATTAATAATAATAATAATAATAATAATAATGTCGAAATCGCAACAATTATCGCAACAGATCGTCGTTAATAGAACACAATTGAAACTATCGATGATATCAATAAGGTCCGGAATTTAACGTCAAGTTTCCAATTGCATTTCCATTAAAAGAAATTGCGTTTGCACAATTGCGAGTATATCATAAATGCCCAAATATTAGATCAAACGCATTCGGTGGATTACAGGCGAATAAATCGTTAGTGTTTGCAAATCAAAACAATTCAGATGGAATCCTTGACTGTCAAATTGTTTTTATCCACCGGGGAGTTATCAAATTGATGAAATCAACGATGAATTAAAGCTGTTACAGGAAAAGAATTTTTAAAAATGCTATTACGGTTCACGAACCAACATTATCATCAACGATAGAAATAAACTCATTTGATTATACTGTTGATATATATCAATGATCGATCATATCAGTGCTAGGATGGCCTGAATTTACACCATCAATACCTACAGCAACTACAGAACCGAAACGCAATGATTTTATTACAGATAAACGATCGTATTGGGGGAAATACTCAAAATTAAGAAGAGAGAGAGAGAGAGAGAGAGAGAGAGAGAGAGAGAGAGAGAGAGAGAGAGAGAGAGAGAGAGAGAGAACTAACTCCGACGGTGGTGAATTAGATTCTTACATTAATGATATATGATGGATGTATGGAACAAACAAAAGGCCGTATATTGAGAAAGACATTATGATTACTTTTGACGAATCAGAATGTCAGAATGGGTCATAAGGGTAATCTAAGGTATTTTGTCGCTCTGTATGATTTTGTTCCTTTATATTATTGTTGTTTTTTCTCTCACATCAAGCTCGCGTCGAGCACCTGTGTACGTCACTAGATTCCGTTTGTTAGGAATGTGATGCAATTCCCGAAGAATCTTGTTATGATTTGATTGATATTAAATAAGTGCTGTCATTAGTCATCACAAAAATAGTTCTAAAAATGTTCTTCTTTTCGCATAACGGTTGTAGATGTAACAAATTAATGGTGAATATTACATATTTAATTATATTAACGGTATATAATTACATTTTTATCAGGTATAACCTATGCCAACGCGATGGCCAACTGGATTATTATGTGACATATTCGGGCAAATACAATTTTCGGAAATAAAATTTCGAATTACAAAATAATAAAATAAAATAAAAACAATTCATTTTTACTTGTTATTTACTAGCGCATGTCAGTGTATTAATTGTATGTATTCCTATGAAAGACTGCGAATCATACTACGATTTTCAGGATCGCGCCTGTTGTTTGTCTGAACTTAACGCAATTTCTCAAGTCCACTAAGGTTTTCTAGTTTGACGAGTTGTTCTATATGGTTCTCTCTGATAAATATCTTGTCCGGGTGTTTGCATCCTATTCAAAGTTTCCCTGCCTAGTTATGGCCCTCTCTGATAATTATCTTGTCCGGGTGTTAGCATCCCATTCAAAGTTTCCCTGCCTATTTCATCAATACTATAGCTAGAAAAGTGTAATCAACATTTTAACAGTAGTCTTTCTAATGTTAGAACGACGACTTTACAGTATTGCAGAGACTTAAACATCCCACTTTAGTTACAGCTTTCAGTTTGCAATTTATTCAACAATATACACATAACACATTCCTTAACTACAAGGTACTGACTTCTGAATTTTCACGGGGAGTGGAAGAGGCTGTGATTTTCTTTGAGCTAAAATATGTTAATTTTTTATATCTAAAAATAAATAATATTTGTTCCAAACATATGATTGATATAATATGGTGCTATTTGACATAAATCAAAACAAGCTTATATTCTGAGTTATTCACGGACAGAAATTAAGCACAGGTGACAGTTACCTGTCTCTGATCATTGATTTGTTGGTCTCCAATATAATTGGGGCATACTGTGGTACGTATCGCGGTACGTTCAGAAATGATTCGTTGTATCAGATCGATCAAAGCAGTATCAACATTCGATTATTATTAATGTACATTACATTTTTGTGTGAAAAGTCATCAACATTCACATAACTTGTCTTTTATGGAGCGATTCTGGAAAAAATATGACAGAAAGTCAGAGCCTAAATTACACATGCATAAAACGGTTTCAATAACAACAACAATAGGTTCCGTATGTAATTAACCGAACCTAACGAAAATATGTGCATCATAGTCATGTATACATTGTTTCAAAAGTTTTATCAGTCTTGTCATTGACTCTTATGCATATTGCATTCAAATGCAAATTTAGGATGTATAATTTAAGGCAGTACACGCTATATAAGTTTTAGAACCTACACATATATAATCCACGAATATAGGTTCCACAATGGAGAGAAAAACATATTCAATTTAATTGTGAATTTCCTATTTTAAAGGCGGTCATGGTTAAAAATCAATTACATATTGAAGAGAGAGAGAGAGAGAGAGAGAGAGAGAGAGAGAGAGAGAGAGAGAGAGGGCATATTTTGTTTATTCAGTGTCATTTAGATCTGAGTCTGGGCCGAAAATGACTCTTTTAGTATATTCTAATGGGTTTTGGTAGTTCACCTCTATTGTAGCACACCAGGCATGTTGAGACTGAAAAGATAAATAATTTTCAGATTGTGACTGTCTCCTTACGTCGCTATTTTGTGAACATAAGTTGAGCTAAACTAGTTTTCAATATCAGCGATCAGTATCTGAACGATCGCATCATCGCACAGCAATTTCAATTATGTTTATTTCACGACATGACAAACATAGCCGAGATGTGTTCAGATCTTACATGGAAAATTAATTTACCGCCCTATGGGAAATGATAAAAACCTTCCGAGTGAGCGTATATTTCAAAGAAACGGCCGTGCATTATTTACTGATACATGTACATAGTTTTGATTACGGCATACTTTCAGGAGCAATTCTAAACCCAAAGTTCTGAAGACTCGACCTATTTGCAAAAGAGAATAGGATTTTCACACTTTGCTTTTAAAATTCAAAGTTAATCATATATGAACTGAAATAACGTTGAAATTCCACAACAGTGTAACCACGACCACGTTCCAGAGGTACATATCGGGAAAGGATTGCGGTGCTGGTGCATAGGATTTTCACACTTTGCTTTTAAAATTCAAAGTTAATCATCTATGAACTGAAGAAACGTTGAAATTCCACAACCGTGTAACCACGACCAAAGAGGTACATATCGGGAAAGGATTGCGGTGCTGGTGCATACCACCACCGTCATAAATACTTCCCTAACCATGAAGAGTAAAAGATACCATGACGAAAATATGGCAACGCATCCAAACGAAATATGTCTTTACAGCTAGATGATAAAACCTCTGCCCTAAAAACGCATACAATACCGAAATGAACAGCCGAGGGTTCATCTCAAAGACCACATATCTAGATAATTAACAGCCGAGGGTTCATCTCAAAGACCACATATCTAGATAATTAACAGCCGAGGGTTCATCTCAAAGACCACATATCTAGATAATTAACAGCCGAGGGTTCATCTCAAAGACCACATATCTAGATAATTAACAGCCGAGGGTTCATCTCAAAGACCACATATCTAGATAATTAACAGCCGAGGGTTCATCTCAAAGACCACATATCTAGATAATTAACAGCCGAGGGTTCATCTCAAAGACCACATATCTAGATAATTAACAGCCGAGGGTTCATCCCAAAGACCACATATCTAGATAATTATCCATCCCCTTCCCTTGTGTCCTCCTTATACGATATTTCTGGATCAGCAGCTGTTTGCCATTGTATCTTTTTATTTTCGAACATGTTAGGTATTTGGTACTCGACACTTTGGGACCATTGAGATAAATTATATCTATCAGATGACCTGAGTTTAAGTATACTTTCCTTCGTTAGTTTGTGTGTTGACCAAGGTCGTTTGTTTATCTGGATAGGTGTTGGTATTTTCATACCCTAGTTGTAGTACACTTGATTCGGACGTACAAGGTGTATATATATATATATATATATATATATATATATATATATATATATATATATATATATATATATATATATATATATATATATATAGTGGAGTGGTTATTGGTTATAACGTGAGAATCTCGATGCTTTCCAAATCTCTCTGAAGGACTTGATACCGCTGGCTAAAGATAGATACAGAAACCAATGTTGGCAGATTAATTCAGATCATATGCATTTGCATGTTTCTCCATTGTGGAACTTAATAGTTTCCAAGTTATATCTCATGGGCCATTCAAGAGAGAATCAGGGCAGAAGCCAAGCCATATGCTGATTCCATATGCTATATACTGGGTGATGCCAAGAACGTGTACATGGTTGATTAATGGACATTTTACTTTTACTGGCAACAAGATTGTGACAGCGACCTGTCCCAATACAGGCAATGAGATAATAGGGAATTAATTCTTGCTAGTTGTAATTGTTATGGGGTTAAACGCCATTTTTCAGCACACAATAGGCTTTACATGGCGACCAGTATTAATGGTGGAGGAAGAACCAGATTAAACCCCTGAAAAGAACCATCGGCCCACGAGAAGCTACTGGCAAGCTTTCTCACATACCCACATTGGCCAAATCTGAGACTTGAACCCACGCAGACAGAGGTGAGATGGCAGTGATCCTTAACGGAGAGCGCTTTAGACCACTTGGCCAATCGCTAGATAAATAACCTCATCCAGCATCTACACAAAGTGTAAATATATATATATATATATATATATATATATATATATATATATATATATATATATATATATATATATATATATATATATATATATATATATATATATTCGGCATCTCGTTCTTTTTAATCTTTTTACTCAAGGGATGGTCTCCACAGCATACGGGCCGACTCAACAAGCAATGAGCTAGCCTATTTGCCCTGGTACTTATTTTCAAGATGAAGTTTGTAATAGGTTCCAAGTATAATATAAAACAAACAGTCTCCAGAAGTCAAGAAAGAATAGCTGTAATGCGTGTCTAATAATAAAGGTAAGTACGTATTATGCACTATTCCGAATATATCTGCAGAATCTGTGACAAATGTAAAATGGAATTGCATCAGTCATTCCTACAATGACCAATTAGAGACGAATGATATTTAAGTTTTGTCCAACATATGTATATGTTTGAAGACCATGGAAAAGGATACACGAACAGTCAGTCATTTTGTTTGTACATCATGGCATTCACGTGTTATCTATTTTTAACAAAACTGTCAGCAGCTAAAACTGGGAGGAACGCACACATTGCTTTAGTGCCCAGTTGAAGACTTCGTATTCCTTTGCTTTCATTTGCACTTGTTGGGAAGAGCGAGCTTCTCTGTCTCATACCGCCACTCATTATTATCTACACCGTAAAAGTGAATTCAGTTGTGTTCGAAACTTTGTGTCATTCGAAGACAGAAAAAATCAACAAAACAAAAGAGACAAAACGAGCCTCCGTGGAATTTTAATCTAAACGCATAAAAATGAAACTCCCATAAATGGTAATCTGATAATGAGGACAAATGTTAATGCAACGAAGATTTAATAGCATTTCTCGATAGTAAAAAAAAAAAAAAAACTATGTATTCCTCAAGATCAATATTAGTACCATTACAATTTCGATATGCCCACAAATTCTATCTTACAAACAATTCTCACAATACTGAGTCGGTAAATATGGAAAGAGTTTTTAAACCACATAGATAAAACAAAATCAATTACTCACTTTGCAATGTGTTGAAGTAAAAGAAAACCATAAACCGAGTCTCAGTTTATATGCAAAACAAAATCAGTTTCATATACGAAATACAGGTGACATATTTCATTTTTCTAAACTTCATTCTCTTGGATTGTGCCAAAGACACACGTGCTTGAAACACGACCTAAATAACTGGTTTAAATTAGTAGCAATCTTAGAATCCTATCATTGTCTTCCAGCTGACCTTACTGCGAACCTAGTCATAGTATTACAAATATATTACACTATATTTTTATAGCAAAGATTCAGATAATAAATACGGAACATCATGTAATAAGACATTCTGGCAAAGTAAAGTGTGTGTGTGTGTTTGTGTGTGTGTGTGTGTGTGTGCGCGCGCGCTCTTTGAATTTTTAAAGTAGCTTTAAAAAATACAACAACATTTATACCGCTGTTAGTACCACTTTTATAAGTCTCTGGTATGACCTCATGCATCCGAGGCGTACGCTACTACCAATAGGCCACCGGAGACGTTAACAACATGTACTAAACTGAGTGGATGCATACAGTAGAATATCGTATATCATATTGTCACTTAGTATGATTCCCCAGTGCTAGATATGACTACAAGACTGCAAACTCTAAGATACCGTAGCGGTATGACTACAATTGTTAAAGCTACGTTACAATTCTAAATCACACAGACACAACAAATACAAATTTTCCGGAGTTTGTTTATTCAGATAAAACTCGTGTACGAATGTGCTATTTCATTACATGGGAAAGGACAATATGATTAAACCAAGAATAATATTGATTTGAAACAATTGAATATACTTTGCAAGAAGTCGCAAATTCCTCCTCGTTATCACGGGATTTGTGATGTGGTCAAAATATAGTAGGTCACGTGCACCGATCTCTTGTTTTCCATAAATAATTCGACTGGATGCCACTTGTGTGTTGGTGGCTAATTGTTTGTTTGTTTTGTTTGATTAGGATCTTTAACGTAGCTTAAAAAAAAATTTAGTCATATCGCCACGATGTCTGCAGTGAAGTAGTTTATAGTGATGTATAGCACAGGGGCATCATACCCCAGACATGTAGCATGATGTCCCACCCAGTCACATTATCCTGACACCAGGCCGACCAGTCATAACACTAACCTCTTAATGCTGAGCGCCAAGCGAGGCAGCTGTAAATACCATTTTTAAAAAAGTATTTGGTATGACTCGGCCGGGGATCGAAGCCATGAACTCCCGCTTCCGCGGCGTACACTCTAACCACTAGGCCACCGGAGCGATTGTGTTGGTGGCTAACGATGTCATCTTTAAAAGGCGAGCGATAGACGGCAGAGTTGTTGTAACACTAAACCATGCAAGAAAAGAGGCTGGAGATACACGTTGAAAACTAGTAACGGTGTGACAGATAATGATATATCACGGTTAAATCAAATTATAAGGTTGTATGTAATCTTTAATTACATGCACAAATTATAAAGCAGAAGATATATTACAGTCTGTTTCAAAAGTATTGGACACTGTATAAAAATTAAGAGAGCAAGGTTATGACACAGAAAACAAATTCATGTCAAAATTTAAACAATGTAGAATTGCATATACAATAACAGTTTATTGACATTAAAAGCGTCGCTTAAAATGGGATTAAAGTCTTTCATTATTACTGAAGTAGAGAAGGGTGGTAATTTAAATCGTGATTGCAGGGTGTGAAGTGCCAAAGTTTCGGTCGATTTATTAATAAACCATTAGTTGTGGCCAGATAGCCATTAGTTAGATTTATGAGACACATCGGGCAAGAAGGGTGCCTGTAAAGTCTAGGTGACCACTGGACTAATTGAAACGTTGTTTACACAGAGCCAGGACTGACCGACGGCGACCTTGTAAAGTTCATTTTATCACGAAAATGTCAGAATTGAGAGAATACAGAGATTCTGTTACTTAAAACCAAAGCATGTCATATTGACCATGACGTAAGCGACTTTAGAGGAAAGCAGGAGAAAATACATTTGATTCTGATTGGTCCCGGTTAAATAAGGGGGATGTTTTGCACGAGAAATCTTTAGAACATAATATCGCCCTAGCTAAATTAGAATTTGGTCTTTAAAAATTTCTCTGCAAGAAAGGAAGAAGTGTTAGAATTATTTTGTAAAGGATCCGAATGATATTTGAGAGAAATACATTCCTACGTTAAGCAGTAGACCAGGGTGAAAAGCCGCCAAAAACAACGGTCGAGTGACACACCAAAACACAGAGGTATTGTCGAAATTCCAAGTATAGTGTTGATGCAATATAATGTTTGCTTTGTTCACAGGGTCTGCATGATTTCGTTTGATACATTTGTGTAATTGATTTAATTTAATACATTTGTATAATAATTTGCTTTGTATTATGAATCGAAAGTACCTGACTGATTTCGTTTGATACATTTATTTAATAATGTGCTTCTGAATTATGAATTGGAATTCTTACGTTAATTCTTAGTTAAGAATGACGTAGTGTTAATTTATGTCGTAAAAACACTATGCTGAGTATGAATAGGAAGTGTTACGTTAATTCTTGAACTTATCATATTGTTTGAATAATGATTGTGCTCTAAGAATTCAATGTATTACATTAATTAATAATTTACAAGATTACATGTGAATTCACCGAATTTTGATTTCATAGATGATTTAGCGACAGTGTATAATTCAACGTCTCGCTTTGTAAGACGTTAATGTATTAGGTCAAGGCAAAACGAATTAACACATGGTTTAACTACATTCATTTGAGGACATGTGTAGTTAATTACTAGCAGTAAAATTGTTATCACTGATATAAATATCTGATTGTCCGAACCAGGAATAATGGGCAGTTTCAACTCTAACCATTGTAACGAGAGACTTAGGTTGTTTTAATTTTCTTTTGGAAGGAAGAAAATAGTTTTTGGGAAGACGTGAAGACGGAAATAGAGATGTACACGTTGGAAAAAAAGAATTGAGAGGTGTATACTTGACACAGTGGACAAGTCTGAGTTCAAGCGGAACATCCACGAGGGCAGATTATTTAGAGAGGAACGGACTTCTAGAACAACATCGGATTGAACAGTGAACGTGGTTCAAGGATAACAGGTTATGAAAATCGAACAAAGCATTGACTTCGATTGTGTCATTCGATCCTATGATGAATTTTAACTATCAGTAATAGAACGGCTAATTTGTTTAATTCTATTTCAAATCTATTTGTAATTCGGTGAAAATTTATTTCTAAACCGCGTGTATTCCTAATGAAAGGAAATTTCATGATTGTGTAGGTATTTGATTAAATTGTTTATCTTTACGGGGGATCGGAGTTGTTTTGTTCAATATACCCGCTCAGGTTACCATATATATTCTCTTACTCGAACCGGGCAATTATACCGAGGGCGGTCATCTCCTAGATAACGAGTATAAAATGGGAGTGGGTTGTAGTATTATTATTATATGTTGTACAATACTCCTTGACAAAGTGTGACGTAACACTTACCCTTTGACAAGTGGGGCTTGTACAATATTATACGGATAACGCTCATAACCCGCGAGAACCTGACACAGGGATTGTTGATATGTTCATGAAATAATACAATATATATTTGTATTGGAATATAGCTTCAGTTTCATTGGAAACTCTATATAACAATAGCAGAAATATCCGCGCTGGATGCGGGAGGTCGCGTGTTAGAACCAAGACTGACTAATACCAAAGTCAAATAACAATGGTACATGCAGCTGTTTCGGTTGGTGCTCAGCATTAGGAGGTCAGTGTTAGGCCTGATCGGCCTGGTGTCAGGATAATGTAACTTAGTGGGACATGAAGCTACATATCTGCGGCATGATGCTTCAGTGTTAGACATCATTATAAACTGTCACACTGCATACATCGTTGCGGTATGATTAAATAATATAGCTGACTTATAAATCTAAAACGCACACACGCACGCACGTGCGCGTGCGCGAAATATTTTGGAAAGGACATTTACCATGTGAAATTGTGTTTAACTTTGAAAGGCTTATCACAGCAATCATACCATCCAAATCAATTTATGTTCATCACTTAGGGATAAGGAGATAATCAGGAAGGAATTATTGATAAAGTACTTTATCTTGCATATAGACAAAGTGTTTTTATAACTAGTTTTTTTAGTAATAATGTTTGCAATGGGTTACTATTATGAGCATGGGACCAGTACCCAGCAGTTCTGAGAGACAGTGACCAATTTGTGTCTAATAAGAAATGCTAGCACGTACGTATGTATTATTCCGAATATGTCATCTGCAAAATGTATAGCAAATGTACATGGATTTATATTTTTTAAAGCAGAAATTAGATGGTGACTGTTGACTTGCAGTGCTCCAACCCATGTGAATGACTCGTTCACATAGGTCTTAACTAGACACGCGTATGCCAAAGATGTCAAGGAAACACGAAAATGGTCTTGTTGAGTCAGACTAGAGATTTTACATCCTCCCAGCTTGATGGTCTGCAGATATTATGTACATCTGAGTGAGTGACAGGTGTAGGTGAAGTTGTTTGCAGTTGTAACATGCACAATGGAGAGAAATGTTCGTATACCTCTGTTACCTTCATGTACTGTGGAAACTGTACATGATATAAGCACACAGCTAACAAAAATATATGTTCCTATGCGCTAAAAAAAATCAGTTCGAATTAGTCTAAAGTAAACTATCTTTATCACTTATTAAAATAGGGAAAACGAATTTTCCAGAGGACATCAGCTTCTTGAAAGTATAATAAATGATTGCAAAATATAATGAAAATAAACAAAGCTATCAACTTTTTTTACAATTTAGCTTTTAAGTGCAGGAAGTGAAAAGGATCAAGGGGAGCTAGCAGTTAGTTTTTAATATGTGCACACCTGATATAGGATCATGCTGTATCATGTGTAAACTAAACTATATCCATCATACACCAAATTAAAAAGAATTAAAAGCCTTTGTTTTTTTTTAAAAAAACAGTATCTAAGATAGTCAATGAAATGCCCAGGATAACTCGTGAGGAAAACCTGGAGAAATATTTTTCCTTAAATATTCAATCCTAAGCAGCCGAAGAAATAATAGATCCCAACATTATAGGAGTCGCTTGAAAAGAATTTTATTGCATGTTTTACGGTAGTGAGTAGACACGGAAGTTTTGATACACAGCATACCAATGGCTGGTAGATAACGTCAGTCGGAAATAGTTAGCTCAACAATGTAAAGACAAGATCTAACGGCGGATTATTTCGCCGTGACATATCACCTATTCCATGCGTCTATCAATACGAACCGTTCAGCAATTGCTCGGTATAATTAACATGAACTATTGTTTTAATTATCCAACCCGTTTTCTTAACGAAGATAGAATGTTGAAGTTAGAAATGTACCCATTGCTTTGCAAAGAATATCAACAATTCCTACAATGGCCTGCTAGAGACGAGTCTTTCTTGATACTTGTCCAACATGTATATTTTAGAAGACCACTTAGATAAAGAATACTTGAAAAGTCAAGCATTTTGTTTGCACATCACGACATACACGTGTTAACAAACAATATGTTAAAACTAGGGCATAACCGATTAGCATTTTTCTACCGATTTCCGATTCCGGATTTTGGGCATGAAATTTTCCCGATTCCGGATACGATTCAGTTAATCGGAAATGCTAAATCCGTATTTTTTTTAGGGCATAACCGATTAGCATTTTTCTACTGATTTCCGATTCCGGATTTTGGGCATGAAATTTTTCCGATTCCGGATACGATTCGATTAATCGGAAATGCTAAATCCGTATTATTTTTTTCTAAAAAAATTTCATCTTCCGTTTCCGGGTTTCTGGTATATGGTTTTGCCGCGTCTAGCATGTTACTTAGTACTTTACCATATCCGGCTTCATTTCCGGTTTTCACCCGCTAGTTCAAAAAGATTGTCCCACAGCGTGGTTGTGTTGACCATATTGGACTTTTCTGACTTCTTATTTAACTTTATTAACGCACTATCGAATGACACGCAGTGTTAGACACGGTGCTATAGAAATTCAACTTTATTATTTTTATTATCCGAATCGGTCGTTCCTGCCTTGTCCGACTCCGATTAATCGGAAGTTCATACTATCCGGTGGAATCCGATTTCCGGATCAAAAGTCGGTTATGCCCTAATTTTTTTTCTAAAAAATTTCATCTTCCGTTTCCGGGTTTCTGGTATCTGGTTTTGCCTTGTCTAGCATGTTACTTAGTACTTTACCATATCCGGCTTCATTTCCGGTTTTTACCCACCAGTTCAAATAGATTGTCTCACAGTGTGGTTGTGTTGACCATATTGGACTTTTCTGACTTCTTATTTAACTTTATTAACGCACTATCGAATGACACGCAGTGTTAGACACGGCGCTATAGAAATTCAACTTTATTATTTTTATTATCCGAATCGGTCGTTCCTGCCTTGTCCGATTCCGGAAATGCTAAATCCGTATTATTTTTTTCTAAAAAAATTTCATCTTCCGTTTCCGGGTTTCTGGTATATGGTTTTGCCGCGTCTAGCATGTTACTTAGTACTTTACCATATCCGGCTTCATTTCCGGTTTTCACCCGCTAGTTCAAAAAGATTGTCCCACAGCGTGGTTGTGTTGACCATATTGGACTTTTCTGACTTCTTATTTAACTTTATTAACGCACTATCGAATGACACGCAGTGTTAGACACGGTGCTATAGAAATTCAACTTTATTATTTTTATTATCCGAATCGGTCGTTCCTGCCTTGTCCGACTCCGATTAATCGGAAGTTCATACTATCCGGTGGAATCCGATTTCCGGATCAAAAGTCGGTTATGCCCTAATTTTTTTTCTAAAAAATTTCATCTTCCGTTTCCGGGTTTCTGGTATCTGGTTTTGCCTTGTCTAGCATGTTACTTAGTACTTTACCATATCCGGCTTCATTTCCGGTTTTTACCCACCAGTTCAAATAGATTGTCTCACAGTGTGGTTGTGTTGACCATATTGGACTTTTCTGACTTCTTATTTAACTTTATTAACGCACTATCGAATGACACGCAGTGTTAGACACGGCGCTATAGAAATTCAACTTTATTATTTTTATTATCCGAATCGGTCGTTCCTGCCTTGTCCGATTCCGATTAATCGGAAGTTCATACTATCCGGATCAAAAGTCGGTTATGCCCTAGTTAAAACTATGACGAAGATACACATGCTATGTTGGTGCCCGCTTGAAGACCGTGATCTTTTGTTTTCATTTGCATTTGTCTGGAGAAAGCGATCTTCTCTGTCTCATACCGATACTCAATATTATCTACACTGTGGACGTAAATACAGCCGTGCTCAAAGTTATCGTCGTTCCCTACCATTGATAGACAAAAAGAATTGACAAAACAAAACAGGCTACAAGAACTTTGTGGAATTTTAAAGCAAACTATAAGATAACGAAAATCCCATAAATATTCAGTTAATTATGGCGATAAGAGTTCATACAATGAAAGGTTTATCAGCATTTCGCCACTGCACACGAATAACTATGCATTATGTATGATATATGTATTCGTATTAACAATTTAAATAAATAAAACAATCCTGTCTTAATTACAAACAATTCACACAAAACTGACCAAACTCAGTGAATATTGAAAGAGTTTTAAAACCACCTAGATACAAGTATCCATTACACATTTTGCAATGTGTTGAAGTAAAAGAAAACCATAAACCGTTAATAGTCGCAGTAATGTACAGAAACAAGTTATTTTCATATAAGAAATATAGGTGAACATTGTTCAAGACTTCAATTTCTTGAATTGTGCAAAAGGCACTCGTGTTTGAAGCATGACCGATGTAATGGACTTCAGATTTAAAAGAGTAGCCATCATATAATCTTATCATATTCTTCTAGCTGACCTTATGATATAATCATTTCGCATTTGGATGTAATTTTCAGGGTGAAATTTTGAATGTGTTCTTAGTATGAGCATGTGACCAATCACCGGCGATTCAGAGAGACCGTGTTTCAGTGTGTGTGCAACGAAAACAATATGTACGGTCATATCCAATATTTTTAATTTATCTGTAGCATTTATAGGAAAGGTACATGAACTTATAACAAAATAAATGCAAATTAGATGGATACTTATTCCACTACTCCAACCCCTGGGGTGGACTTGTACCAGCGTGTGAGGAACATTTTGACATCCCGTCCAGGGGGAGGGAATACAATAAACATTCAAAGATTCTTAAGAATCTGACAGTCTCATTTATTACATCATAATATGTATATCAGAGTGTTGACGAAAATTTTGAAATCTGAACAATTTTGAGAGAAAACAAGTATTATTATTTTAAATATTGCATGTACCAATCATACTCAAGATATCGAGCAGCCATACACGCATCAATGATTAATTCAGTTCTGATCCATCATTGGTGCGGATGAATCACATTTCAATGGATTCAGATTCTAATTCGAAGGTGATCTAATGTACAGTAGGCTTTATTTTTCAGGTTCATTACAAGATTGTCCACAAATGGCCAGAAACTGTCAAGGAATGTACTGCAGGTCAGTTTTCAATTAAGTTGGGAGGTGGCACGGGTTCGGTATAACATTTATAGTGTGCTTATAGACGCCGTGGAAAATATTTGTACATGCCAAATCATCTGAATAATATTGAGTCCTGACATATATTGGACCTAAACATCGTTGGGCTGCATTAAATCCAGATAATTTCGACATTTAATCACATTATGAATCGTGCGATTCCTCCCATGAACTGAGATACCATATGAACTGAGATACCTTGCCGTTCTCCACGTGTACGAATTAATCCGATATTGATCGTCGACATCCGTGAGTCAGCATTTATTTTCACGTTGAAAGCCGTCACACAAGATTTGATGATGTCACCATTGTCAACATAAGCTAACACCACGCAATGCCAGGTCGTCTTCAGCTTAAGTTCGCCTTTAGTCTATATTTCAGTTCCCCAGCTGATCACCAAAAATATTCACCTGAGTCTTTTCTTTATCTAATGGATACATTTTCTTCTCCGATCAGTGTTAAGAAAACAGGGGGCTTGCATGTATTCATTCCCATTAGAAACAATTTTTTGGCCATGCGAGAATGTTGTTTTTATTAGATTAGTCCCTAACGGAGTTGTCGAATGGATCACATTACTATTTTTGGGCACTCCATAAACGAATCGGAATTAGGAGCAACTTCGTTTACTGAATTTAGCTGTGGCATCTCTTAAAAACTAAACTGAATATTTGAACGTCATTATTCAAGAACCATTTATATCAGAAAGCATTTAAAAAAAACAAATTGTCTCCTTCAAAACTTTAGTTGGATTGGAATAATGTTACAATTTATGATATTCGACTCCGTTGGGTCTTTAAGAGGTGCTATAATGCATTGGTCAATAAGCACACAATGCACATTCTTGCTATGTCCTCAATGAGATAATGTCAAGCTATCATTACAAAGGTTAGCAAAGAACATATCCAGACCCTCAAAGGATGAAGATCTCACAGAACAACGCGAGAGTTCTAAAGGAACGAGAAGAGAACATTTACATACTCTCAGCTTGGAGAAAAGATCAGTTCAATTGGATAGAAATGTTTGTTTATTGGTAGCGAGTAGGCACGGACAGTTTTGATACAAAACATACCAGCTGGTGAAAAAGATGACCACGCCAATTGCAAAATGTGTCATGGCAGGAAACAAGGCGTATTATTTCTCTGTGAGAAAGCTCATCTGTGTCATTGCCTACTCATAATATTGGCCCAAAGTTCTTCATTATCATTTGGTATAAAGAGCACGAAATATATGGTATCCCAATATTATACCATAGAGAAGATACCATGTTCCAATGAGAATGTTTGCCCATTGGTTTCCCAAAAATATTTGCAATTAATATAGTTGTCAGTCGAGACGAGTGTTATTTAATTTTATTCCAACATATATATGCTCGTTCTCTAGACGGTGGGATAAAAGATACGTTAATAGTCAAACATTTGTTTGCACATCACAACATACGTGTGTTCATCTGGTTTTAACAGAAATCTTTCTGAAAGTTGGGACTAATATAATCTATGGACGGCTTTGCACTGAAACAAGAAAATCCAAGTCAAGGGATAACATTATTTGTCTGCCAACGATTTCTCTACCTCGTGAGGAGACAAAACATGTAACCCCGCCTACCAATACAAGGAAATCCATGTCAAGGAATACATTAGTTGCCTCTCCACGAGACTTCGCCGAGTGGGGAGACAAATAATGTAACCACATGACTGGGATTTCCTTGTCTTGGTTTAGACATCAGCAGACTATTTTCCTACCCAACATTTTCCATCCGAAGTATATAAAATAACGTGCGTTTTGCAATATAATTAGCATATTCAATGAATACGTTGTAAATCCGATACGAATATTGTCTCTCTTTATCTAGAAAAGGTCATCATGCATTATACTGTTTTATGGAAATCTGAAACATTATCTAAAAAACATCTTCCTTTATATGTCACTCTTAGAAAAGGAAAGAAAAAAGAACGAAAATTAATTATAACTGTTACATTTTGCAATTATTGCAACATAAGCGCCTCGTGCAATGGGCTTTTATTTGTAAATACGCATTAATACGAATATATTAATGAGGGCAGTGAGGTGACCAGTCGACTGTAAGTACACAAGTTCTACGTATGTGAACATGGAAACATAAAATTATTTGCTATTAGTATTATCATATTTAATCGATGGATGTCATATGAAAAAAAACAGTAAATAATCAATATATTTTATAAGAAAAACCATCATCAGTTCTAATCTGGAACATTTCTACGGTTGTGCTACATATACAGAGCTTCGTCTGTTTTTTTCTCAAACCCGTTTTCAGATATCCGGTCAATTTCACTGAATCGGAAAGCTTGCCCCTTTAAAGTGTTAACACTGACATGGAAGAAGTTAATAATAAAAGCCAAAATGATCCTTCCCAAATGCTTCCCTGGTCTAAATTTGATAAAATATCAATGCTCGGTGCATTGCACTTTAAGGTTAACTGCTCATTCAAAATTTGATACTTCACACTGGTCTTAATATAATAGCTGAGGCATACATACCATATTGCACTATAAAACTGAGCTGTAGTCCTGGCTGTCTAGTTTCTTTTGGGAATGGCATGTGCATTCTTGGTTAATGATCTGTAATAACTATTATATTTTGGTAGCCACCTTCGGACATCTCAAGAGTCAGACAATCGATGCAGCGAAAGCCAATGGCTTTGTGGTCATTTTGTTGACGAGCGGTGCTCGAACCATCGTTGACGATTTCCTAAGCATGCAACGAGGCATTTTCGGATCCACATTCCTCATGTTTTTGCCATGTTCGGCCAATATAATCTATCCCTCAGGAGAGAAAGTGTCCCGTCTCGGCCTAAATAACCGCATATATATAAGTAGTGAATAGCCTCCTCACGGTGAGACTGGGAAGTACCAGCTATAGTTGATCATGGTCATCAGCACTTGTCCTTCTGTATAGCAAAATTCTTCGCAGGCATACGTTGTCAAAGGTCCTAAATAATGCTAAATTATCTCTTCCAGAAGGTAGAGACTGTAAATTGGACCTTTTCTTTGTCTACTACATGCTTTACATATTCCCTTATAACATGATCCTTGGACTGAGTAACTCTTCAATGTTTGTCATTGTGGCAATTCCGGGACCAGAGTCAATATCGTGAACAACATATGCAGTCACTATCTAAATTACGGAGAGCGTGTAAGATATCCTTGGTGCTGCTCTTGTTCTCTGCACTTGGCAACCATGATAGACCATCCGTGTCCGAATTCCTAGATCCATACGTCTCTGTAAATGGTGTCAAAGTTGAACACTGTAAAGTACTGCGGTAATAGCCAGTAAATCAAAGGAATTGTCTCACTTTCTCAGTCAGGGCTGTGTGGAGCTATCCAGTTTATGATCTTGTCGATCTTGGCTGGATCTTCCTCAACTCCTGCCTTTGATACTACATGGCCGACATATATGACCCGTTCCTTGAACAATTGGCATTTATTTGGGGACAATTTCAAACCACACTCAATAAGCCTTGTAAAATCTCTTCCAGATTTTGTAAATGTTCTTCATATGTTGTACCAAAAATGATAATATCATCTAGATAGATCACGCAGACGGTCAGATGCATATCTTCGAGGCACTCTTCCACCAATCTCTGGTTTGAAACTGGTGCATTGAAAAGCCCAATGGGTAGTCTCTCAAACTCATAGAAACCCAGTGGACCAACTGTAAAGGCAGTCCTCTCCTTATGAGATTGATATAATACAATTATACAATTTCATGATACCCCAATTTCATATCCAGTACTGTAAAGTAATCCAACCAAACAGTCCAAGATGTCTTCAATCTTTGGCATGGCATGAGGATATTCAATTGTCATCTTATTCAACTGCCACAAATCGACGCACATGCGAAGTTTTCCATCCTTTTTTCTCACTAAAACAACACTGGTGGCCCAAGGACATTGTGATTTACGAATCACCCCGTTAGCAAGTAACTGGTGAAGGTGATCTTTCAACTCACTGTACATGGAAGAGGGTATCTCACGGTATCTGTGTTTAAACGGTGTTTTGCCGATCAGATTGATTCGATGCTTTACAGCTGCCGTAAATCCCAAATCAGCTGAGACTTTTGGAACAGATGTTTTCGAATTTCTTTATAAGATATCATCTTTGGACAGTTTATTTGAAGTGATGTCCATCTGACTCAGAATGTCATCTACTTGTTCCCTTCCAACCACATCTGCTGAGATATCAACCACATACGCTGGTTTATAGCTCATAAAAATAGCTCTAGGCAGAATACGATTTGTCCTGGCAGTCACGTTGTACACGTGAACTTCTATTAGACTATTCCTCGTCTAGCTGTAAGTCACCAGCCTGAAGTAATATCTACGTCTTCGTTCAGTGTGGACATCACTGAATTCTGAAGCAGAGATGATAAATGATTAGGTACTTCGTTACCAACGAAGGTTCGCAATATGACATTGCTATTGCGTTTCACAATACTAGCACGTGACGCTGTTCTCTTAAAAACACATAGACAAAATTTTCTCTTCGCTAAATCCTTTTCTAGCTAGGTAACATCTGAATGTCAAATACGACGGAGTTGACAATCGATATGTCTGCTGCATGTTTACTTGTGCATGCCTCTTCAGCATGCAGTATGTAGTTTGTGCCTAGCGGCACGGGAACGCGACTACTGTAGTTGTTGTCTGGTGCGACTAGCATTAGACATCGTTGTATTTCCATATTTGGCAGAATGTTACATTTAATTTCAATATCTACCTATCCATTATGGTAATTTCTCTTCAATCGCATATTCAACATTGTAATGGTCTTAATCAGAGTGTTCTTCAATTCTGGCTAATTGATCATACGGTCGACTCGGTCTCAATCAGTGAATTTACTCTAGTACCATTGTTGACAAGAGAAAACACATTAGCTTGTTATACTAACTCTATCGTGTCTGTTCCTTTATGCTTCTTGGGGCAACCCAATGGAATGTCTACTGCTTGCCCCCACCCCATATGCCTCGTGAAGTTTAAATCTCGTTTAGATTGGTTAAGTCGACCACGACAAGCAGAAGCAATATGTCCGATTTGCTCGCAGAGCCAGTATATTCTTTCTAACCCCTCATCAATATTATCTGTCATAAACTGATTCTTATAGTGTTTCTGTAATAAATGCAAATTATTTCACTGATGATAACCACTATTGCCTACTTCATCAAAGAATAATGTGGTTCAGGTTCAATGAACAAGCAAATTATACACGAGTCAAAACACAATTATCAGTCTATATAAGCTCATGATGAATATCACTCTCAAGTACAAGGTTCAAATAATCCACAGAGTATCAGTGAAAATGCTTACACAAATCCATTTCATGAATCACACGAAGGAAGCAGAGAATAAACACAGCCTGAGTCTCATGGGTATCATTCTATGGTGAAGTTGCTTTTATAAACATATATAGCTGGAGTACCCACATGTAAACATCCACTAGTCAGCGTGATATGAAAGGAATTTCATATCCATCTAGTTTGATATAAACCGCTTCATCCAGTACTCTTTCCAGTCCTCCTTCAATCATACACATATACACAGCCTCGGCTTCATCACAAAAGGCCCCACGGTTGGCGCCAGATTCTACAATACTTGCCATCTATTCACATAATAGACAATCCAATCCAGTATTTGTTAGAAGAGATTGTGTTGCATTGTGTACGAGGTTGGTAAATGGAGATACATACATTTCTCCTGCTTTGTTACACCTGCAATCACGTGACCAACACCCTTCAGAAGCTCCAATGGAATGACCATCACTAATAGGCTGTTCATGCTATGTTGTTCATATATACAAGTAGTAAACTAACTAATTAGAAATTTACTTACCACTTGTTATACAATAGAACAACCCAGTATGAACAGTAACAAAGGTAGCTTCAAGCGTAGAGTAAACAAAACTCGAACCGGTAATCCTAGTTTAATGTTGTCTAAATGGCTAAATATGTGTAAAGTGAGAATAGGAGATACAAATTGCAACTGAAGACTTTATTTCACTCTCATTAATGACCATTAATTACATTAAATAATAAAATAACTACTTCGGCCTAATTAATAAAAACAATTATAAAATATATGAGCCTATTACACTAGTTATTTGTTCGATCAATCACACAGCTCTAACAAATCATGTAATGACTGAGGATATTTTTAAAAGTTGATTTTGTAGGAAATGAAATTTTTTCTGTCCTGTAAAGATGGCGAATATTATTGGTAATGCAGATATACATTGCATGGAAATCTTCTTCTGGAATGGCGTATGGACTGATGTATAAACCACTCCATTGGTAAGTGCATGAATTTTTATTTACAACTGCATTGATATGTCTGATTGAGTGTTTGATAATGTTTGAATGACCTAGATCTGACATGACACATCTCTTGATGTTTCCAGCTTTGTGGAAGTTCTTGAGAAAAATTTGGATTTTTATAGCCTATGTGTTTTGAACAGTGTTTTGTTAGTTTCTATTGTTCGTTAGACATAGCATAGCGAATTTTTCCTGTCTGTAATTCGGTAATTTTTCAGATCAGCATCAATAAATGTAACTAAAAGTACCTAATTCGTTTTAAATACTTCATTGGATGATGCTAACCTGAAAATATGCTACGTCACATAGAAGAAAAGTTCGCGATGCAACGCGGAAGTAACTATTGAATATTACCAAATAGTGTGACTTCGTGTGCATTTGTGCGTCTGTTCTCAAATGTTTTGTATGGTGTGTTTTCAAATTTGGAGACACCTTAAGTTTAAATTTATGAGCGAAGTTCCTTTTAGTTATACGTATTTTGTTGTTGTTGCTTTATTGTATAAAGCACCGTCAGGCACAGCAGAAGACAACAATATTTTCTTCGTTTAAGCAGTAGTTATTATCGCTTTGATACCATGACTGAGACAACCAGACTGAGATAACCAGACTGAGACAACCAGAATGAGATAACCAGACTGAGACAACCAGACTGAGATAAGAAACATAAAGTTAGCAAAACGGCTAGATTCCTCTATCGCATGCTTGAAAAGATCATATACAGTTTGTTAGTGCCCGGTTGAATACTTTGTAATCTTTTATTTTCGATTTCACTGGTCTGGAGAAAGCGAGTTTCTCTGTCTCATACCACCACTCAATATTATCTACACTGTAGAAGTCAATACAGTCATGCTCTAAATCGTTCTTTTCATTCCCTGCCGTTGGTAGACACAAGAAATAGACAAAACAGATTAAAATCTTCCCTTTTGAAAACAATAAGACATAATGGAAGTCCCATCATTGTTAACTAAGTCGTGACGACAATTAGATCTGCTTTCCACATCCACAGAAAGAATATTCAGCAGCACTAATCGACATGACACAAACAATTATGTGCTATTTCCGGATAAAATATATCACCAGTTACAATTTCAATGCATACAGAAATATTATCTAACAAAGAAAAACTAAAAGAATAATAACGAAAATGAGTTAATATAGAAAGATTTTTTAAACTACGTAGGTAGAGTAAAATTTATTACATATTTCGCTGTGTGTTGATATACTAATTTCGATGCTGCGTATCCTTTTCGGAACATTTATCTCATATATATTAGCAGTTTGATTTAAACTACGTCACTGAATGGTACAATAAATATTTGAGGTATACTCTGATGTATTATGTTACAAATGCAACTCGGTAAAAACTTGAGCAAATGGAGATTCGAAATACAAAATATCACAGATTTAAAGATTTCATAAACTTACCTAGAATGAAATAGCAATGTTGTAGAGGAATTTATCGAAATAGAATAAGAAATCAAGATCAAGGTTACTGGCAAATTGAAGAAAGAAAATTAAAGAAATCAAAACTACAGTAACGTTTACAAAACTAAAGACCAGTATCGTGTACACATTACAGGTGAACATTGTTCAACACTTTTCTTTCATCAACTGTGTCACAGGTACATGTGTTTGACCTAAATAATGGACTTTCAATTTAAAATAATAGCCATCATAGAATGTTATCATTATCTTGCAGCAGGCCTTACTGATAACCCTAATCATGGTATTAAATGGGATAAACTGAAAAGTAGAAGGCCCATCCCCCATAGTGATAAATATTTAGTGCGTACATACTATTAATAATTTCATTTATCACAATTTACATCGTAATAACGAGATTTTCGCTGACTTTAGATGACTAAGCAGATTGATGTATTTCATATTGGCAGTTGGAAGAAATCAATGTAGTCAAGTGTTTGTTTAATTTTCCGGTTAGGCCCCAGTTTATCTCAAAAGCATTTGTAAAGCTATTCTTATACATATATTGGGGGCCCGAGTGGCCGAGTGGTCTAAAGCGCTCTCCGTTACGGATCACTGCCATCTCACCTCTTTCTGCGTAGGTTCGAGTCTAAGATTCGGCTAATATAGTTATGTGAGAAAGTTTGCCAGTAGCTTCTCGTGGGTCGGTGGTTCTTTCCGGGGGTTTTCTGGGTTCTTCCTCCACCAATAATACTGGCCGCCATGTATAGCCTATCGTGTGCTGAAAAATGGCGTTAAACCCTACAAAAACAAAAACAATATGCTAAAATGCTTGCTACCGGGCCAACTGTACCAATTAGATATAGTTCACTAATAGCACTACCAGAAGTAGCGGACTGTTTTGGCAACTGCCCATATCATGACTTGCGCCTAACCGGTTATTTTATTAAAGATTTTAAAATAGTTGAGAATCGGAGAATTCATGAATTGTATGCATGCGTCGTGAATCAATGAATCGCTGAGATGGGGGGGGGGAGGTGTCGTGAAAATGACGCCAAATTTTTTAGGGTTGGCCGCTATGAATACATGAATTCAAGTATTCGATCCTATGTTAGAAATTCATGTATCAGTCAAATCCCGTTATAAAACGTGCATATCAAATGCTAGTCCTCGTTAGATTTATATCCCATTGTCGGCAAATATGTTTTAGTAATAAATTCACTCTGATAATTATTATGCAAGTAGTACGTGGCTGTATAGTTGTTTATATGCTTCATGTACATGCACTAAATGTGGCCCAGATCTTGGCCAGCTTGAGACAAATACCATCATACCTAGGATACCAAGGGAAAGAAGCAATTCAGAGGGAAATCATAACTTTAAAATAACAAACAAATTAACATTTTTGCGAGATGTCCCAACATCATTTAACTTGATGCAAAGATATCTATCGTTTCACAATATTGGAACTTTAATCGGGGTTTTAACTGCCGTTAGTAGCGATCGAATGCATGAGCTCTTTTGTTGCAAACAGGAAACTTTCAAGGCACAATAAATATGTTGTAATCAGTATGAAAAATGAAACAATAATTTTATTTAAATTTGTTGTCAACTTTCTTTGATCAAAGGTCTTCGGCTTGCTTTGATGAAGGTTTATGTGTTATTGAAGCACCACATGGAGAAGTGGACACTACGCAAGATAAGACAGAGGTCTTGCTAGGATTTTTAAAACTAGGAATCCATGACTCCCATTTTCGTAAAAATAGGAGTCCCACCAGCAAAAGTTGCAGTCCCATTCTTGACAATGTTGAACGTTGCATATTAGAAGAACTGTTGGTTGCCATTGAGCTTAATTTCCACATTCTTAATAACACTGACATATACATTGTGTCAGTCAATTCGGCGCGTCTAGTAATTCTATTTATAGGCTTCATAGTTACTTGCATGTAAGAAACATGAACGATTGCGCTACTCCATTATCTGATGAAGGCAAATATTATAAAACTACGACTAACATTTACTTGAAACAATGTATTATTATTCTATTATGGAGCAATTCAAACATTGCTCCTAGTTATCAATGGACTTATGGTCCGGGGAAGAATCGATTGCTTCCGCACACTGCTCTCTTATTATCCAACAATGATTTGACTTCTCTGATTTATTACGACTCAATGGCATTGAACTCAAAACCAGAAAAAGCAAAACGTATGTGAACCTTTATCAAAGAAACTGACAAATATCAGGTAGGCCAAGGGTGTTCTTTTCCAGGGGAGAAACAAACAACTGTCCTGACATGAAGTCTAACTAAACATGTAGTTTCCAAACGGTCATTATCAGAATATAATCGTCAATCATGGACCTAAATTAGCTTTGTTATCTGATGTTTGTAAAGGATCATTTTAAAATCTACAATCATGGACAAACGTTAAACACAGTGTATATATACATAACACATGACGTAACTGTTATATGCTTGCTGGTGACAAATAGTGTCGTCTCTTAAAGGCAAACGATATACAAGAGAAATGTTTATAAAAATAAACCATAAGAGAAGAGAGGATGGAGGTATTTCTTCAAAAATAGTAATGGCGTGACAAATAAAGATATTTCATGGTTAAATGAAAAAGGTCGTTTGTAATCAATAAATTACGTGCAAAACTATAAAATAGATAATCTACATAATCTGCTTCGAAAGTATTGGACACTGTTAAAATGTTTAGAGAAAGTATATGACATGGATGAAAACTTCATGAAAATATTTCAACACTATTTGACAGCTTCAGAAATGGAACTGTACTATGTTATTGGCACTGCCGGTACGTTTCTCTTTACCGACTGACACGGTTATGAACCTAAGTAGTATCACTGTATATAATAATAATTTATGAAATTCAAACGTCATTTAAATTACATTGAAACCCAATCATTACTATTGAAAGTAGGCATGAATGGTGTTTTAAAACATAACAGTAGGATTGTATTGTTGTTATGTTCATTAAAGAATGAAAAGATTTAAGAATACAAAAGTATGTTCGTGTGTATAAATAGTTTCAAATTCATTGGACAATATATAGAAGAATTAGAAAAAATATTACCAGCGAAAATGTAAGTTACACTGAAAGAGTTGTCGAGTATGCAAGCTAAATGTATCGGAAGGACTTTTATCATTGGAATGGTTAACAGAAGTGGCGATATCATCCAAAGAAGTTTATGTTAATCCGTTAACGACTCAAAATAGCAAATGAGGACTTTTATCATATATAAGGTTTATTGAAGCAATAATGCCATCCAAAGAAGGCTGTATTCATCAATTAACGCGTCCAAATAACAAATGAATTGTATCATACGCAAGGTTTATTAAAGCAACCATACCATCCAAAGAAGCTTGAAGTCATGTGTTAACGTGTCAATTATATAAAACAGTATATAAAACTATGCTGATCACACGATAAAAATGTCACGGAAAATTCCAGTCTCCAAAAACTTTGAGATCAGTTTGATTGTTATGCTGTGAAATATACTTTACTAATGTGCGACATATTTTACGAGGTTCATAATGTGTGTGAATTAAAAATACAAACTATATCCAGCTAATTAGTAAATTGCTCGTGGATTATCGCATTAGACAAGTTTAAAGAATTCAAGACTAGAACATTATTACTTAAGGGGCTATTACATATTCCCGATGATTGAGAGTGGAATGCGTTGTGAAAGTATAATGGTACGACATAATTCGGACAAATATATTCCGAAGCAAAAGATCAGCTCAAAGTTTTTCATCATTTGCCAGATTCTATTTTCAATTCCCGCACGTGTACCTTTAAAAAGCAGCCAAAACCCCGCCCAATTTGTATATTAAAATCTGAAGAGTAAATAAGGACCAAATACCATAAATTTAACAATATTATAACACTGATAAGGTGATAAAAGTAACTCAGCTCTACAGGCTACAGTTACCAGTATCGATATGCTATTGATATGCTAGCTTAATTGAAATTTGGAATTAGAAGCCCGCTTCGTTTTTCCGGTTCCGGAATTTTTAAAAACAAATAAGTATGTGAGAGACATCTATGGAGATACATCCAGAATACTGGATTCAATAAGATTTTTTTTTAGATATTATCGTCACTAGCGCCAATTTGGAATTGAATGCGGAGAATTAAATAGCAATCTGATGCAGCCCAAATTGCGGCGACACAAATCAGAAACCAGCAGAACAAACCGCAACCCGCAATAGGAAATTTGTTTACGCAATCAGACTTCGAAAGGAGCCCAATTGGGCGAAAAAAACGCGTATCTGGCAACTCTGGCTTTACCACAAAGTATCTTCATACACTAACCATGAGAAAATATGTTATTTTATTATACACTGTTTGTGAAACATAGATACATTAGGCAAAGAAATAAAATTTCCCATCATGCCATACAACGCTTGATAATGTGCGAGTGTCGTAGCTGCAACAACAAGAAAATAAATAGTTTGTGAGCTAGCATAAATGAATAGGAACTGCCTTACATTTCAGACATAGAAATTAATCTTTGATAATGAAATTTTACCATACGTCGTATGCATCTCAGTTGTTTTTGACCTTAGTTTGACAACAACGACAAAACGGCTGTGAATCGGATTTACATTGCTTCCAGTTAAAATAGTTTACAAAATGACTGGAAGGTACATTGCTGTGACAGATCTGTCCAATTCAATCCTACCACTTTCCTAAGCCACGTATATTTATATGATCAGGCAATGGAAAAGCGAGATGGACTTACGAGAAGAGGTTGGTATATATATATATATATATATATATATATATATATATATATATATATATATATATATATATATACGGTATGAATGAACATAGGAAAAGAAAATAACTTCTATTTGTTATCTTTTGATAGGTAAATAATAGACAAATTACACAAAAATATTTGCTATTTGATGCTTATAATATCATGGTCGGATTCTAGAACTGGATTTTGACCTTCATTTACACTTGCTTGATATTTCAAAGACTTCCCATTAGAGAAATTATTTCTAGATCAAAACGATTTATATTTACTTGCACCAGAAAATGGTTTATAAGTCTATACAAAGATACAAAGCTAAGAATACCAAAAACGTTATGCACATCGCAAAACAAGGAAAAATATCTCATTCATATAAGAAACATATCAAGATCCACAGAGTTGTCTTGTCTGATCAACATTCAGCGTGAAAACACTACAAACGGAGAACTGAAGAAAACATTTTTCCTAAGGACCACTAATTGCTAATTCCATATTATGATACCGGGAGGGAGTTGACCTAATTAGGGGTAATGAGATAATAAGGAATTAAGTCTTCCTACATAAACAACGATATTGAATTTAGATTTTTAATACAAGTTATATGATTGGCATCTTGTTACTTTCAAATTAAGGCACGGAATCCACAGCATATAGATGGAACTATATTTTCAGGGTGAATATATGAATACGTTCGAAGGGACCAATCCCCGGAGGCAATGTGTGTCTAATAAGAAAGGCATGTACGTAATGTGATGTATTTCGTATGTGTATGATGAATATGTAGCACATGCACATTGCCTTATATAAAAATAAGCAGAAATGACATTTGAACTCCATTTGAATTCCAGCATTTCAACTCCAACCTCTTGGGAGGCCTCGTACTAACTTGTAAAGAACATCAAATATCCCCTGCCGGGGATAAATACACATGCCAAGATTAGTTAGACTCTGACAGTCTGTGTTGTAACGTTAATAATATATCTCTGACAACCAAAAAAGGAGTTTGCAGCAATGCATACTATACGCGTAGAAGATATCCTCGATTTTAAATTACCAGGATATAATGCACCAGAGTTGAAAAAATTTCTTAATGATACCATCGATGAAAACTATTCACGACGCATAGAAAAAAATATTACAACAAAACAACAATCCTCAAACATAATAATGACCCAGATGGTGGTGGGCGACATATCTCTCCTCAAAACATCAATATATCCTCGGTGATTGAAGTGAATTTAGTATGTGATGTTATCGAAGGAAGTTAACAAATAAATCTCGAAAGATCAAATCAAGCCCAACAAGGATATATTTTATATTCATTTGCACCAACAGCTCCTCCAAGGTTTCTAATTATTGAGGATCCAACTAATCCAGTCTATATGCGATGTCATAATGATTCATTAACGAGAATTAATTTTAAACTCACTGACCAGTCCAATAATCTAATTGATTTACGAGGTGAGGTTTTACAAATTAGTCTGTTTGTAAAATCCTAAATGATTTTCAATTCGTCTCCACAACGCCATCAGTGCCGGGTCTGTAGCGTAAAATCCTAAATGATTTCTTTTTTTTATAGTCTGCGAAATAGTTTCGGTTTGTCTGAAATAGTTTCGGTTTGCTTGAAATAGTTTCAGTATGTCCACCCTCTCTGCTGCTAATGAACTTAGATTTAAAATAGTAACCAGCATAAAATCGCGTCATTCTCTTGCAGCTGATCTTACTGATATCCTAGTCGTGTTATTAAATGAGATAAAAATTGAAGTTAAAAGGTAAACAGTGATAAATATTTATTACGTACAGACTATTAATAGTTGCGATGTAAAATTAGCACCGAGATATTTCGATGGAAAGGACATTGTCAACATTATGTATTATATACCTAACCACGAACAGTATTCACGCTTATATACCTTCAGACAGTACATGTGTATATTAACTTTCAGTGTGCAAAGTAAACTGACAGATAAACGTTTTTTCAATGACCCGATAATTGAAACAGGGCGTCGACATTTAATTCAGTTCCTATAGACCGTAATGTTGATATTCGGAAAACTGACTATAATTTTGTGGTTATATTGGCAAATGACGCTTACTTCGTATCAACGAGCGATCTAAAGGAATAATCAAAACAATGAAAGCAAATATGCTGCGCTTCTTTTTATTCTTCACAAAATTCCCATTTATTCCCACTATCAAAATCCATCCCATTAAAATCTTACCGATACATTTTACTAGAACAATTTAAAAAAAAACATAGACATAGGCTAATACAGAATCATTTTCGATGCTGAAGCAAAGAAGAAACGTTTTCAATAACATTAATGCTAAAATCAAGTTTTCTACGACGTGTATTTACAAAGTTCTAAATATTATTACATTAAAAGTGCTGAGTGACACATGTATCGGACGACCGTATCTTTTGCATCGAAAATTAAGGTAACAATATCTGATTTAACAGTCCAATTTGTCGTCTGCTCGTTTACTCCAATCGAAATTATTAGTTTTGCTTGAGTCGGATTAAAACGGGTAAATCAATGTTTCCTCAACTATGATGATCTCATTTAAACGTATGTATTTGGTCTATTCGATTCATATGTGGCTAGTATCTGCAATTTCAATTATAATTGCGCCAAATTTTGTAGACTATTTTGCTTTACATTCCGTCTGATTCAGCTTGACACTTAAATATAAGTTTGACTTACGGATTAGATTCCGAGGGATTTAATCTGCTCTGCTTGGGCCACGAACTGAATTTTAATTTGGATTGGCTCGGGTAACAGTTAGGCCATATAAAAATGCATTGTTATCGAAAGGTCCATAGTTGTAACATAACAAGAGTTAAGACGAAATACAAAATTATAAGAAGTCCTGGAACAGGTTTCATACAACGATATGTTCTAAAAATAATTACTTATAATTTTCATTAGAAGGATTATGGGAGTGAAAAAAGTTTTTGGCGGTTAAAGAATTGATTCTGACTAATTAGCCTAGCGATAAGTGTGTGTGTGTGTGTGTGTGTGTGTGTGTGTGTGTGTGTGTGTGTGTGATTTGAGAGACCCAGACCCAGAAACGATACGAAAGAAATTATCAGATGAGAAGAGAACGAGAGTCGTGGAGGAACAAAGGCATTGTCTCTAACGCATTCAATGTATGTTCATTGATTTAAGTTTTTAATTAATTGTTGAAATTATTCATTTTAAATCCAAACTTCAATTTTGTCATTGAGAACAGACGTTAACTACTTGATTGCATGCTTAAAATGTTGCATGATTCATGTATTATATGAGTGAGTTCAGATTTAGTTGTTTTGTATGTAGTATAAATCATGTAGTGTAATATTTCATGCATTTCTACTTACAAGACCTATGAGGAGTAAATTATCTGTCTGAAGTGATTGGTGTCATTAACATTTCATGTGTAATATAAGGCATGCTGAGAAGTGATATTTCCTTTACCTGAAAATGTACATCAATGAATCGATCATTAGGGAAAAAAAAACCTGGGTGTGAGATTCATTAATTCCATTCAACCGTGAATCGAGGAACGTGTGATGACTGATATAGTTAAGCTGGACAAGTATTGATACAGCCGGGCAGTAACAGTAACTGAGACGGCTTGTTATGCCATGTTATCCATAGGAAAGCGAGAGCAGCCAGAAATATATAAATTCAAATTAAAAGGAGTGTGTGTGTGTGTGTGTGTGTGTGTGTGTGTGTGTGTAACAGTGCGAATTGACCATAGTGAGAATATTGGTTGTATTTGAAGGAAATTATTCTCAATACCATATTCCACAGTGCACATTCGTCCATCGATTTTGAAGTTAGTAATGTCATTGAGATATGGTTTGGTTTATGGGAGCACGTTACTGGCTGATGAAGCTAATCTGTGTTCCGAACTGTCCGTGGCACACTGGACAGAAAAATGCAGTTTGGGGTTGCTTGAACAACCGATA
The DNA here is from genome assembly GCA_029339505.1 of Unio delphinus. NCBI lineage: Eukaryota > Metazoa > Mollusca > Bivalvia > Unionida > Unionidae > Unio > Unio delphinus. Next base: position 412,084 of record JAQISU010000123.1, on the reverse strand, counting down.
GTGAGCAGTATCACTATGAAGTTTCGAATTTTTTAAATAAGTATTGAACATTAAAGTTGAAAGCATTGAGCACTAATAATTTATCAGATTTAGACCGGGGGACTTTGTGAATGGTCACTCCGAACTTTAATCTTCAATTCTACATTGGTCAGTGTTAAAACTTCAAAGTGACCAGTGTTCGGACTCAATGAAATTGACATGATATCTTAGTACGGGTTTGAGAGAGAGAGAGAGAGAGAGAGAGAGAGAGAGAGAGAGAGAGAGAGAGAGAGAGAGAGAGAGAATCTGAAGAAGCCTAAGAAAAGAATAGTGCTTTCCTCGTTAAACAAGAAATATATCAGGTGTCTGTCTTGTGCGAGAGACAGCGCTTAGAGCTGGATGCACAAGTTCTAGAGTTAACGGCATTAATGTACACAAGTTTAATTACACGCAATATTCTATTTTTGAATGTTTGTTTTATGCAAATATGTTTGATATGACTAGGTTCCATAGTATGTATCGTTTATTCACTTACATGGAAATGTGTTAATGCTAGAGTTATCTTATTCAACTTCATGGAAATGTGTTGATGGTAGAATTGCTATGCAATATATCGTTTTAATTTTACAGTTATTATTTCAGTGGTAGAATCGATTGCATGCGTCCCAAATTTTCATATGTGTAGGATTTCACTGGGTTATATGACATACATATGAAATAAATTCCTTTGTATGTTAGGACGATACTGATTATCGTGAGTTAACGATAATTACCTATATTTGCTTTTGTAATGTTAAATAATCTTTTATATTAAGGATTGAATCGAGTTAGGAATCGTGAATTCTATGCAATAAGTAATCAAACATGTAGTAGCATAGGTAAATATTTGATAGAGAGCTCACGTGGTAATTTATGACCTGTCGCTGTGGAGCGAGGTCGGGAACTACAATAGTTAGGCTTTCGCAGTCCGTTTATAGCTAGTCTGTTCTGAGTAACGTAGGTGAAGGAATTTTATGTACATCTAGAGAGTGGTACATATAGAGATTTATAGATAATTGTGTCCTTTGTGACTAGTGAAGTCCTAGAAGGGGTAAGTGACGAGTTCAGAGTAAAGGACTAGAAAGTCCAAGAAGAATGAGATAGTTAGAATATAAAGACTCGAGAAAATACGAAACGTTGGAAGACTGTAGTAAAGAGGAAGGTGGTGCAATCAGTTTGTGGACATTGCGCTCTTTTCACCACTCGTTTTCACCACTTGAAATAATCCAAATTAGATACTAATATTAAATCTTGTTGAAATCATTCAAGTTGAATCGAAATCGAAATTAACACTATTAATATGTCTGATTACATTTTTATTTTTATTGTCTAAAGGGGCCCGTATTGCTTTATTTCTTCCTAATAATCTTGTCCAGTTATCGGTTGATATTCTATATTTTCACTCACACCGGGTCATAATATCGAGGGAGGTCATTCACTAGATAACGTAGCTAAATCCAACTAACTACCACTCTTACTAAGGGGGATAAGTTACAATCACCATTGTCTTCTTGTGCAATTTTCGACCGCTGCGATGTAATAACAATATAACAATGAGTTTGAGTTGGATTAAGTGAGGGAAGGTTGCACAAATTAACCTGCACTCTCCCGTCCAGGTCTGTCTGGATATAGTAGCACGACACTATCTAGACGTCTGGAGACATGTTTGAATGTAATAGATGGATAATAAGTCCTATTGCGCCTCATTTATTGCACTGTCCACCAAGCTCTTATCGTCTGCATTCATTGTCGGGGGTGGGGAGTGATTTGCATGCCATTTCCCCCCGATCCCGCAAAGGTGACTTTGCAAACGGGGTTAAGCGTATGTGTCTACTCTGAGCCAACAGCTACAAGTGCTCTTCCAATAATGAATGGTAGCAGGCGTAGCCTGACCTGAACACACTTTGGAACCTTGAAAAATAAACCTAGTACAAGGCTAATCTCCTATGAACCATCACTGCTAAAACTAGTTGGTGACTGAGAAGCTGGCTTCCTGTAATGATTGCTGTACTATATTTGTTCTGATAATACCTGAGGGTAGGATATTACTGTAATACATCGAATGATGTAAATGGATACCTTGTCATGTTTCATGCAATAGTTCACTATCCCATTTCTTTTTTCAACAAAGAGTAATCAACATGATTCTGACAAGTGAATTCTGTTCAACTTAAAAATAATTTTGATGGGACATATTAAATAAAAGAATTGTCCTTTTACAAGGGAAATACATGATCAGTATGTTCTGGTAATGAGGAGCAGACGTTGCCTCAGACCATCATCTACTCGTTGCCTGGATGAAGCTGAAGCTCAAGAGAAACTGGACAGGATGCTCCAATCAACGCCGTCGTTACAACACCACGGTGTTGAGAGATAATAACAAACAGGATAAATTCAAGATCACCCTCTCCAACAAGTTCCAGGTTCTAGAAGAGCTGCTTGAAGAAGAGACCATAGAAGACAGATGGAAAAGAGTGAAAGAGGCACTCACATCAACATGCCAAGAAGTACTGGGCCCCAAAACATACATGCACAAAGAATGGATTTCAACAGAGACGCTGAGGAAGATTCAAGAAAGAAGAGAGAAGAAGACTGCCGTAAACAACAGTAGGACAAGAACAGCAGAAGCAAAAGCAAAGGATGAGTACGCAGAAGCCAACAGAAGCGTCAAGCGCAGCATCAAGAAAGATAAGAAGAGCTACGTAGAGAGGCTGGCAACAGAAGCAGAAGAAGCAGCTCACCATGGCAACACCAGAGACCTGTATGCCACCATCAAGAAACTTTCAGGAAAGTTCGCCAAGCCAGAAAGACCAGTCAAGGACAGGAATGGAAGAGCGATCTCAGACGAGGAAGGACAGAAGAACAGATGGGTTGAGCATTTCCAGGAACTGCTAAATAGACCAGCGCCTGCAAACCCACCAGACGTACCGCCAGCGGAAAATGACCTGCCAATAGAGTGCGGTGCACCGACCAGAGAGGAGATTTGCAGCGCCATCAAGCAATTGAAGAGCGGCAAGTCTGCAGGACCCGACAGCATTCCGGCAGAGGCGCTGAAGGCGGACGTGGAAACCAGTGTGGAGCTCCTCTACCCGCTCTTCGGCATGATATGGGAAGACGAAGAAGTACCAGCAGACTGGAGAGAAGGCTACCTCGTCAAACTACCTAAGAAAGGTGACCTCAGTGACTGCTCCAACTACAGGGGGATTACGCTGTTGTCCATCCCGGGGAAGGTGTTTAACCGCATCTTACTGAACAGGATGAAAGAGGCAGTTGACCCACATCTCCGTGACCAACAAGCTGGCTTCCGAAAGGAAAGGTCGTGCACGGACCAGATAGCGACACTGCGCATCATCTTGGAACAGTCTCTGGAGTGGAATTCGCCACTCTACGTGAATTTTCTCGACTATGAGAAAGCGTTCGACAGCGTTGACAGGCAGACCCTCTGGAAACTACTAAGGCACTATGGAGTCCCGGAAAAGATCACCAACATCATCAGGAAGTCCTATGAAAGAATGACTTGTAGGATCGTCCACGGCAGGCAATTCACTGATGCCTTTGCAGTAAACACAGGGGTGAGACAAGGATGCCTTCTATCACCATTCCTCTTCCTGCTGGCCATCGACTGGGTCATGAAGACATCGACAGACCAAAAAAGAAACGGCATCCAGTGGACGCTGTGGAAACAGCTGGACGACCTAGATTTCGCTGATGACCTGGCTCTCCTCTCGCATACCCAACAACAGATGCAGGAAAAGACTAGCATTGTTGCGGACAACTCAGCCAGCCTGGGCCTCCACATCAACAGAGGAAAGAGCAAGGTTTTCAAGACAAATGCATCCAGCAATACACCCATCACAGTGGAAGGCGATGCGCTGGAAGAGGTGGATAGCTTCACCTACCTTGGCAGCATCCTGGACAAGCAGGGAGGAACGGATGCAGACGTTAAGACACGCATCGGCAAAGCAAGGGCAGCTTTCCATCAGCTGAAGAACATATGGATATCAAGGCAGCTTAACATCACCACCAAGATCAGGATCTTCAACACCATCGTGAAGCCGATATTGCTGTACGGAGCAGAGACCTGGAGAACTACCGCTACCACCATGAAGAAAATCCAGGTCTTCATCAACACCTGCCTCAGGAAGATCCTAAAGATCCGCTGGCCAGAAAGAATCAGCAACGATGAACTGTGGCAGAGAACGAAGCAACAGCCCGTTGAGGATGACATCCTTCAGAGACGCTGGCGATGGATTGGCCACACCCTCCGCAAACCTGCTCCCAACATCACCAGGCAAGCCCTCACATGGAACCCTCAAGGAAAGAGGAAGAGAGGAAGACCCAGAAACACCTGGCGCCGTGATTTGGATGCAGACGCAAAGAAGATGGGCAAGACGTGGGGACAGCTGGAGAGACTCGCCCAGAACCGAGACGCCTGGAGGGAGCTGGTTGGCGGCCTATGTCCCAAACGGGGCCACAGGCGGAGATGAGATGATGAGATGAGATGAGATGTTCTGGTAATAGAATTCTCTAAGGTATGCATTAGTGGTCTTTAAAATGGCGGAGACAAGATTTCTCGAATATTTTCTTGAATCAGATCGATTAGCTGTTGACCTACAAATATGTTGTGATATGCATTTTCATGTTGGGCCTTAAACTTAGGGATAATAGCAGTATTAATACGACTTGCACAAATATGGATTATATTTGAGTTGACATAAATTAATGGCGTGTACTCAGCCAACAAGAAAATTTCGCGATGTTAGCCAACGTAATTTTTCTTAGCAAGATAGTATTCTGCTATGAAAGAAATAAATCACACATATACGCACATTTGTATGTCCACAGTTGGTTCGTCTTTTGTATATCCGGAATGATACGCTGATATACTAAATGTGATGTTATCGTATTTATTACAAGAAATAGTCTCAGAAATATTGCAGTCAAAGAGCAAACGTTATTATACAGAGTTTTCACGGGTCTAAAACAATTGAACAAGAGATTTAAGCATGGCCCTGCCATCTTGTAAACAAAATGTACTCTCTTAGTCATTTTTAATTTCTACAATATCATGTAAATTGACAAGAGCAATTATACTTATAGAAGAAGAAATTATACATTATATTCGTTACATTATTTAATCGTAAACAACAAAGAATAGATTCGGAAGTGGGACACATCTTTTAAATCAGTACCCCTTTTGCTTGAATATCATGTATCATATACTGGTACATTATATGGCCTGGAGACATCAATTAAGATCATGAAGATAAATTGTACTATTTTGAAGAATTTACTAAAATAAGTGAAATATATGCATTGACGCTTGATTCAGGCTTCTCGATTTATACTGCTTTGATACTATGTATGAAAAGTGTTTATTTTTTTTTATAGTAATGTTTGAGTTTTTTTTCTGCTTCGATACGATATAAACTAGAGACTCAAGTTATTCTGCACAAGGTTAGAAAAAGAGTTTAATTTGCTTAATTTTCTGTTTTAAAGAATTTTCTCAACGAGCTGATATATTATTGCCAATAAAGTCCTTACTTAAATAAACAATTTTTATTACACAGTACAAAAATTTCATGAAGGGAACTTCTGTTTATATTATCGTAAGTCAAATTTAGTTTATTTTTTAATACTTTAATTCTCTTTAACTACAAAGCTAATTACTGTTTATTTATTATCATCAATTAATAGCCACTATAAAGTATTTCTTACAGTCATATTCAGGTTTATACCATTTAGCAAGAGTCACGCACTGCATATTTAAAATCAATCAATCATTGGAATCTAGAGTTAAATAATGTTGCCGACATCTTATGGCAGGTTAAAATCGTTTTGGCCTTGTCCAAATGAACAGGCAAAGTGTCTTAGATGCTAGTAGTTTCAATAGCTCGAGTTGTTAGAAAGATTTCAGTTTGAAAAGCTTAATCAGCTCCTTAATTCATTAATTCCAGGCATAAAATAAATCACAGAAATCAAGGTATGCGCCTATGATGATTTGTCGACTCAGTACCTTGTGAATTCCGTTTGTACACAAGTATGATGACAAAACCGCATCTTCGGACTAAAGTATTAATTCTTAAAATTTATTTAAAATACTTTTCATATCAAAGTTACAGCAATCATCGAGAGTGGAGTTTATCTCCTTTACAGGTTTGATTTTAGTAAGGCATCTTAGAATAAGCATTCTTCCATGAATAGTTTTCTCTGTATTATTAGCATCTCCTTTTACCGTCATCTAAAACTAGCAAAAACTTCATGGTACAACGAAGCCTTTTAGAATTAGCTTCGTTTTCCATTCTTTAAAGTTTGAAAAGGTTGCATGGCAAACATAATATGATGGACTGAGATATTTAAACACTAGCTGTCTTTACTAGTGTGGGAGGAGTCATCTATTTTGCATTCATTTCAGGGATGTCATTTCAATATTTTCAGGGGTAGGTCTACAAAACTTGATTGGGGGGGGGGGACCTAATGGGGCGGGGTGGGCGACGTACATAGTCTACAGCAATTTTACAGCACCCACACCCCTCCCCAAGGTAGTCCCTGGTTCGTTTATGTCACTGATATTGCTTGCTATAAATCAATACTTTGCATTAGTCACGATTTTTTGTTTGTCCTAAAACTTGTAAGCATCAAGAAAGCTCTTCACACGTGTCAGGACTATAGCCTCTTATATATTGGTATTATTTAAGAATAAGTACAAAGAATATGTCATGGATACAACTTTGTTATTTTCTTCTTTTCTATTGATAATATGTTGATGGTTTTCTGCTGTAATTGCTTGTAATGACTATTAACATTAGACGAAACGTGGCCACCGAGAATGATAATTAAAACAAACTTGCAAATATAATCGATGAATATTGATAAATTTGTACTTTTCAAATATCCGCAAACTATACCACATCAGTGGATGTGTGTATAAATTATATAAATCTCTGACGCTTGGATCCTAAGAATTTTTAATCGAACTTGGTTACTTACAGAGTACAATTGTTACTTGAATGTAGCGTCTGATTTGTGTTTCAAACATTCAACATCTATGTTTTCTGCGTTATTACCATGCGTTGTCATTTCCTCGTTATTATCATGCGTTGTCATTTCTTCGTTATCCTATGCGTTGTCATTTCCTCGCTATAACCATGCGTTTTCATTTTCTCGTTATTACCATGCTGTTACGGCTATTGGATTTAATTTGTTTATTTTTTATTGTTAAATCCAAATTTGTCATTTAGGGTTTAATATTTATTCATTAATTGGGAGATTTTTTCTAGAAAATTCAGGTTGACCTAGATTCTAGTTGTAAACAGGCTGACCTTGGCTTGGTTACCTCTTTATCTGACCCTGCTTTAGATATTGTCAACAAGCATCTAAAACTATTGGTTAATTTCGGGGGCAACTTTTTTTTTTAGTAGTTAGTGGCTGATTTTTCTTCTGGTTCATTCTTTCAATACGTGACTTGGAGAAGGTAGCTTCTTTCTATGACCTTCCAGAATCACATGATTCCTTTTTGTTTACGAGGGAATTACATATATACAGCTGTGCTTTGGAAGCTAACAGTAGTAGAATTTTGGGCTTTAAGATATTAGTTGTGTAATTCATGTTTGAGTGTTAATATTAATTATTTTGTTCTGGACTTTGTGTAAATTCATTGAAGAAAGAGGATTTATTATCTATTTGGAGGAGAAAACATGTGCTCATAATTCATTTGGATGATAAATTAAACAAGAACTGCATCACGTGACATTGTCAGCCATTTTGGATTACATCGTCAAGATTCGAACTGGAACTATTAGAACATTTATTTATCAGGACTCTCACAATTCCATTAGTGGATTATTTTTGTGAATTCTATATTGGATTAATGTTGGATTTGATGCTCTAAAACTGTAAGTTTATTTATTTTATGAAAATAATTGTACTTAATAAAATCATTGTTAAAGTTATACAACCTTGTTAGTTTTCACTCTTTCTGTGTTGCTGCTTATTCGAGCCTAAGCATGTAACAATGCGTTGTCATTTCCTTCGTTATTATCATGCGTTGTCATTTCTTCGTTATTCTATGCGTTGTCATTTCTTAGTTATTACTATGCGTTGTCATTTCCTCGTTATTACCATGCGTTTTCATTTCCTCGTTGCCTTCTTTAGTTTAGAGTGCTCATCAGAAATAGTGTAATACACAGCAACAAAATAGTTTCTTTTCATTCAAATTGATATTGTACCTCTTTTGATTTCAGTTTAATTGGTAAAATATATTTCTTTTAAGGAGACTATCAATTATAATGTAACTCTCTACTTTTATATAAAAAATAAAAATGGAATGATTTGGAGTTTCTCTGTTTAATTTTTTTAAAATATCATTTTCTTGTATAAGTGCGTTTTTTGGCATGAGCGTTTATCTCACTATGACTGAACTTCTTTAAAACGCTTCCCAAATCGCATTTTCCAACAATTTATTCCCTTCTCCAAAGTGTATTTGGTGCAGAAAACTCAATATCCGTTTTTTTTCCCTTTTGCTGTATTATTTGTTAGCTCCTTGTAATTTGATGACCAGAAAAAAATCCATATGGTTATTCATTTCTCTTACTGTTTATGGGACTCATTATCAGAAAATTATATCTTTGTTGTGTCACAAGAACGAAATAACAATCTCTGCTTAAGATCAGTTACCAAAGTTTGACTGACTCTGCGAACAATCAACATCATAATGAAGGATGTACACATAATTCCTTCTAAAACAGTACAGTATAAATATAACCAACATGCCGAATAAAATCTTAAACCTGCTTAGGCGCTCTCTGGACAATTGTAATAAAGAAGACCGCATACCTTATGCTTATACAACTTAATTTAGAATTGCCATATTCAGTTTGCCCCTCCCCCTCAAGACACCTCATTTTGGTTTGGACATTTATCGAAGACATGCACGTGTGCGGTAGTTATGATGAAATAGTTTAATGTGTACTGAAGGAATTTCACGAGAGTGCATGCGTAACGTACATTATCGCATTTGTATCTGTTCATGTACTACACGGACCTAGATGTGATGTTTTTAGCTGATTTTGGAGGAGTAGATGTAGAACTTCTGTGCTCCTATAGTAACGCTGGCTCTGAGGACTATAGTGGTTAGCTCGCGGGAAGGGACCTTAGTTTTGGGAACAGACAGCCTGCGGTAAATAAGGGGCCGTTGAGGGATCCAAATGCAAATTGGTAGGGGCAGGTCTTGCGTGCTGTGTCATTGACATAAACACTGATTATCCATGGTGATAGATTCACATATCAATCATAGTTGCTTATAGGTTCTAAGAGCTGACTATTGTTTGAGTTTTTGTTTAAGTGACATATTCTGATTAGATCCAGTTAGGAAAGATATAATTTTCCTCTTAGGCGATGTACTTCAGAGTGTGTGTTTGCATGTAAAATATTTCCACATACGTGTTTAAAATGTATTTCTAAACGTTCCACGATATTGGCTTCGTTTTGGGGGTTTTCAGGGTTAAAAAAAAATTAATGCATTTTTTCAATTCGTTTAGAAGAACATGGTTCAGATATTTGGCGCCGTTGTATGTTCGCCAACGTGGAGAGTGTTTCAAAACCAATTGTCAGGCTCAAACTAACTCTAAATTTGCTTTAGATCTCAAAAGAACGCCCAAAGCTTATTTTGAAAACACGTCGATAACATAACATATTTGTAACCGCGATTGCCAAACGAGCACCATCTCATAAATCTGCTTGTCATTGATGATCGATCTGACTTCGGGAAAAGCTTCATCGCAAGGGTTTTTCTAATATGTATATGGACTGTTCTTGTAAACTTTGTCGCGCATCCGGTAAACTTAACTTTTATGTTTGGTTTTAGATGAACAAAAAAGTTATTGAACTCCGTAGTAACTAGCAGCATGTGCATAACTGTAGTAACAAAAATGTTTTCCTTATGATTGGGTAACTGTAGCTCTTGTTGCTCCTCAGTGTGTGACAGACTTTTCCTGCTCTTAGATTTTGTGTGGGATTGGTTGGGATGATACTTAACGTGTCGGACGAGCAACAGAAGCCATTGGTGTCTTTTGTTTTTATTTTTTTTTATCTCCCGAGTCTTCTCTTCATTCCTTTATCTTCTACTGATAAAGGTATTTACATCATCCTTTATGACCGAGGCTTGTTTTTATTTTCGTTTTCTCTCGCTGAGGATATCAATAAGGAAACTTTGATCTTCTGAAGTATTCGAGCAGACGGAAATTTAAACACTTCTTCTTGATTATTAAGGCATTAATTCGCTTGATGACTTGGAGATCACTTTTTATTTTCTTTAAATTTATCACTTAGGTTTATTTGTGTTTGTGTTGTGTAAAGTTCCACAGGGAAAGAGTTGAAGACGTTGCAATACTTCGCCGTGATGTTGCGTTCTCTTTCAACAAACTATTTTATCCATCAGCGATTGTAGTTCTTGCTGCGTACTATCTCGGTAAGATTAGGATTCAGAGGCAAATGAGGTATCCATTTTCCTCTTTCCATAAGATTCAAAGGTACAAGTGAAAAGAATGAACTTTTAGTCTTCTTTTTCTTTCTCCTTATCTCATGACACCTTCTAGAAAAAATCCCGCATTGCTAATACAGTAGAAGAAATTTTAACAAGGAATCTATCAACATGCGTAGAAATCGTCCTCGCTGAACCTATACTTTTTGATCGATTGGTATTTTCTTTCTCGCCATTCATTGAAGAACCTTCTGAAATGTTTCCTTTTTGGGGATTTTCTTGTGTACTTTGGACAAAAGTATGGTTATTTTCAAAACATTGTCACATTCACACGCAACAATGATGATTGTTTTGGGTGGTTTTTAAATGATTGATTTCGCATAAGAGGGATTGATTTAGTCAATACCGTCAAAATATCCCAAAATATCGTTTATCTAAACGATGACGAGTTCCTTTCTTTTTCTCTTTTTGGAAGAATGCTCTGTCTTGGGACGACGATGATGGTATTTACTTCTAGGTGACTTATTGTTTCACGAGCAAAAATCTTCTTTTCAAAATGGAATTTGTCTCAATTGTTGGTACGACGTATTAACTTTCACAATGGGCAACAAGCGAAGAAAGGCTATATTTAAATGAGATGATTCTTGGCATCATTGGTGAAACAATAATAGAAACTAATCGGGATTTGTGTCTCTTAACGTGTTTGAGTAGCATTGTCGTTGGCATACTTTAAATAAGATGTCCCTTACTGTTTGGCAAACAAATCAATTTTAGATTTTTCTCATGGACTTTCACAAAATATCACATAATAGGAAAAGAGCATGTGCTGGACTTTGTTGAAATGGATTTTGAGTAAAGTTAATAACACTTTTATTACGATGACGACCTTTTTGTGTTAATCAAGGTTTAAGTTCTTCTTTGTTTTCTTCTAACAGGTCAAATAACTATCAACAACACATCAAATAAAACATTTGCAGTTCAAGAATTAAAACACGAAATTACATAACACATAAATGACTCAATTAAATACATATTAAAATCACCAAAACTGCCATGTCAGTATACACTATTTTCGAACTATGAGCATCCCATGAAATATATGTACACGCTCATGAAATTTTGTTGTCTATGCAAAATTATTTTTTTTAAATTCTGATTTCTCCGATAACGTCATTGTTTCCTCATTCTTCTCTATTTGTACAAGGTACTCACATGAACTTGAACTATTTCTTTCCGTGTTTTGTTCTTCTTTTTCTTCCATTATTTATAACCTTGTCTTTAATTTCAATTTAACTTCTTGCACTGGTTCTCAGTGAACTTCTTTTCTTGCATTGGGTACTCACAATGTATTAGACACAGTTAGCCATGTCTTGTATACAGCTTTGAAGCCAGTCCTTTTCCAGTCACGTACTCTTTACAGTATGAAACACAGATAATGTTCAACTAACGTTATCTTCACAAAACGTTTTTCATCATTTTTCTCAACACTTTTAATACATTATGCGTGCAAAGAAAACGTTTGAATGGTATTCTTTGCATGCATATGTATTCACCTACTAACAATCTTGCTACAATTGGGAGAATTGAACGTATAGGTCCCTGTTAGCACATCTCTCAGAAAAATATTAGGAATACCAATATTTTGTATACATTGTTTTAAAAAAAATGATAAAGTCCACATGATCGTTTTCCTTCTTACACTGGTCTGCATTGGAGTCTTCTTCTGTTTCATGTCCAAATTTGTGGTTGCAGAATTGATGTTCAACGAAAACGATTTGGTCACCAAGGCGACATCTTTTCTATCTTGGGCAGATGGATGTTTTTGTGTGATTGGTTCCAATACGATGTCCACACGTGGATCACAGTTTTCATACTTCTCAAGCACATTTCTGTTCTCGGTTCACTTGTTGTATGTTCATACCAAATAGGACTGACATAAATGCTGTTAGAATCCAAAGGTTTGGACGCTGATCAACCCCTACATCTCTCTCCATATTAAATGTATGTATGTATGTATGTATGTATGTATGTATGTATATATATATATATATATATATATATATATATATATATATATATATATATATATATATATAGAGAGAGAGAGAGAGAGAGAGAGAGAGAGAGAGAGAGAGAGAGAGAATATAGGCATAGTATAGTATGTACGCAGTATCAATAAAATTCTCGTGATGTTTACATTTTTCATTAAAATGAAACACGTATACAAAAAGTGGTATATCATTGATACAGCGTACATACTATGCATATATCCTATTTATATCACATTCAAATACATGTACACATAATCGGATTTTGAATATATGCTTGTGACAAACATGTATTGACGGAGTGAATGAATTCACATCCCTGCGAGTATGTCGGCTACAAAATTACATTTACACGATTTTTTAATTGTTGTTAACAATCACATATGCAAATTGATGAGTTGATTGTTTTGTTTTTCTTTAGTTAATATTTTTATTCACATTTATTAAATCAATATAAGACACACTCATGATTTAAATATGAAATATAGTTTTCATGAACAAAGTAGTGCATTACAAACAAGGTTAGCTTCTTGTATACTGTTCTTTAACTGTCAGGCATTCACGTACTGTCATCGCAAAATTATCGTGGAATAGAATCTAAGAGCAATGACGAGCCAACAAGAACTAATTAAAGTATTTTAATATATTGAAAATTAATCCATTCCATCATTCTGCGTTAATTAACATTTGTAAAGACTATACAAATTCTCTTTTTATGTCTGTCTGTATGTATGTCTCTCTGTCTGTATCTGTCTGTCTGTCTCTCTCGGCCCACATTTTGACATTTTATATTATATAATTAATAATCGATTTTAGAACATTATAACAACAAAGCATTATAATCGCTGCAGTAGGTATGCCTCTTAACAAATTCAACAAATAGACCTATGTATTGATATTATGAATACTGTAAATAGATCCCATGGAAAACGTAATCATATCGTTTCGACGAACCAGATTACTATAGGTTACTTGGTTCAAGTTCAGCTTTAATGTTTTCGTCCAGCACAATGTTTTTCTCTCTCACTCCAGAATTTTTCATTATTTTGTCCCTTACGTACGAGAGGGGAGACTGAAGAGGGGAATGGAAAAAAGAAAGAATTCAGATGAAATTCTGTATCATTTTAATTTCATTTAGAAAACATTGACTATTAATACTTTTATAGTTATTTTCATATGTCATTTATGATTAATGAATGAGTAGAAATTGTTCATTGATCTACAGGTTTACATGTGAAAGAATATTTATTTATTCATACTATTTATTTGCTTTATACCAACATTTTAAGTGCCATTTTAGTTTTAATGTATATGAAATAAATTGATGTGAAAGCGCTCTAAGGAATATTGATATAGTAATAAAAAAGAATACCCAAGATCTCCAATATCTACTATCAACACAAACGTACGCGAAGACACACACACACACACACACACACACACATCTACTATCCATACAGAAGGGGAGCTAAATACCCCCCAATATACAATCCATACAGAGGGGAAGTTAAAAGCACACCTCAAATTTGCTATCCATGCAAAGGGGCAACTAAAAAAACAAAAACAAAATCTACTATCCACACGAACGTACACGAAGGCACACAGACACACACACACAAAATATATGCTAACTACACAGAAGTGCAGCTAGAAAAAAAAGTCTATTATACACACAACGTACGCACACGCATACACCCCCCCCCCCAAAAAAAAACAAAAAAAAAAAAAACTATCCACACACGGGAAGGAGAAAAAAAACACAACAACAAACCACGAATATACTATCCATACAAAGAAATGATAGAAAAAAAAAACACAATATACTATCAAAAATCCCAATATCTACTATCCACACACCGGAAGGAGAAAAAAAAACCACAAAATATACTATCCACAAAAAAGGGATAGAAAACAAACCACAAATGTACTACACACACACCATGGAGTAAGAAAGTGATTTGGGGTTTTACTTGATTTCCGCAAAATGAATACTATCTTATTTGGTATGAAGTAAGGGGCCCTGAAAAGGACCGCTGGGTATTTCTATTTTTTTTAAAACCCTCAGTAATCAACTTTAATTGCAGCTGTTGCCATGGCCAAGGCCTACTTCTCGACATGCTCCTACCGATGCCATGGTAGACATCACGTAGTTTTGTTATCTCGGATGTAAGAGGTGTGTGAACTGGAATTGATTGTTTGGCACGGGAAGGGCCTTTTCTCTTGGGTCTTAATAAAGAATCTGATACGTTTGTTTCAGACACCTTAACTCTGCCAGACTGTCTAGAGTATCATCTCCGTTTGACTTTCACTGTACTCATATCCTAGACCTTGTTTCTTATCTGCTAATTATTCTTACTGTCGTTTCCTTCTCTGCTTTTCTTCTCGCTCTTGTTGTTGAAGTAGGAAATATTTTGGCTTCTTTCAGCTGCTCTAAAAATGTTTCCAATTCTTCTTTCTATCTATATTTAAAATACTCGACGCGTGGTAAGGAAGGAGAAGGTGGTAAAGATGCTGGTACCGGAACAAATTTTCAAGAAGAAGAGGGAAGAATCGACCAAATCCCAATTAAAATCTGTATCTTCTGCTACGCCATCGCTTATCGTCTCCACAACCAATTCATCGTCTTAATAGTTTCCGTCATGTTTGAAACCTCTATCGCATTGATTCACTGCGCACAGTGAAAAGGAAATGTGACGTCACATGCAGCTCTCTTCGGATTGGAAGACGGAATCCAAACTGTAACGGAATTTTGTAACGCGTGGTAGGATTGGCGAGAAAAAGTAAATCCATCTCGATCCGCTTTTCCACAATAAATATCCCCGGTCATTTCATTCCCTTCATCTATTCTTGTCACAAGATGTGGACTAACGTTGATTTCTCATCTACGGTCCTGAAGTGAAATCAAGTTTGAGGATAAGAAAATGTCCTATGCGATGCATTCTATGTTAGCGAATGATTTTCACAAATAATAACAACGGCCGTTTTCAGGGCTACTTATATGACTCGAATAGATATTTATTTTCTTTGCCATATATGTGTGTCGTGGTTTGTTTGTTTACCCTTCCGGCCAAGCGTTGTTTTATTGGTATAGTTTAAGAACTAGCTGAACTTACCTGCCACCCGTTTTCTGATACTTGTTGAACTATCCAGTACCGTGACGTCACCTCTCCTGTTAAATTCCTATTCAGTCCACTTTCCTTTGTGGCTATACAAACTCAATAGTCCCCATGTTCAATCCCCTTAGTCGTTAAACATGCCCAGTGTGATTTTTAAAACCTTGTCGCTAAACGTGCCCAATGGTGAGGGTGTTTGTAATATATTTTCCCATTATTGCTAAACAAGCCTCACTATAGAAATGATTTAACGTCAAACTCCACCACCTATCGAAACGTTGGAATTCGCCGACACCATTTTCTAAGTGGCTTAGCAAACTTGAATGACTTTTTGTCGATTTATATCTGCATGCAATCGATAGGAATATTATTATTTTTTTTAAATTTGCGAGCGTAGGATTTGTTATGTTTTTAATCCGCTGGCAGACGAGACAAAAGTACATTGTTGCTGAAATTTGACCTGGGCCTCGCAATTTGCACTCCGATTCATATGATTATACAAATCTCGCAACCTACATGGTATGACATCAGTAGTCCAATAGTCGATTGATATCGACAATAAACAAATTTGCAACATTCTTGTATATATAATTTGAAAATATTATTCAGAAATCACTTAATGTTTGTTAATAAATGTAAATGTTCTCAACACATTTATTCTGAGAACAACTACCAGAAACGTCTCGGTATCTCAGCAGAAGGAGAAAAACTATTTTAATCAAGTATCGATCACGTGTCAGCTACGTTGTTGATGGTATCACGTGACTATCGCATTGACATGTGCTCTTTACTTAGTGAATCTGGTTTTCTTCATGTTGCTGCAACATTGACAGATTTCCAATCGTTCGTTTCAGAATACATATTTGAGAAATTTTTGTTCTTTCATTTTTCTATAACGATTAGGTGATTTTCATGTATATGTTCGATTTGTATACCCACAACAGTACTAGAAATTGTTTATTGTTGATATGACGTGATAATATGACCTCTGATGTCATTGACATGTAGGTTGAGAGATTTGTATAGTGATGTGACTCGGAATGCAAATGGCGAGGTCCAGGTAAAGTTTCAGCAACGATGTAATTTCGTCTCATCTGCCAGCGGATTAAAAGACATAATGAATGATATGCTAGGCCGGTTAGAAAGCGACTACCCTATGCCGACACCAAATGGTCTCGATAGGCAGTGGAATCTGACTTTACATACCAACATAAATGTCCAAATATAAAAGAAATGGCGTTGGAAGGGTCAGAGGAAGCTCTGACTAGTAGGAGATGTGTCTCTAACATGATTACTAAGTCTGAATTCTGTATGCAGTCTTAATTCTTACCTTAGATTTTATAAGTGATACCTTATCATCCGAGTTGAAATCAGCCCGATTGCTGTATTCATGTTTAATTTGAGTGGAATTCTTTTTTCTTTCAATTATTCACTGAAATTACAAAGATCTCATCAAGCACGTTTTTGATTATGGCATTGTGATATATCAAGATTGTTGGGGCATTAACACATTCGAAAATATTGGAACATCAGCATATTAAAATTGAAATTCCTTCTGATTACTACTCGAATTCATTCGAAATACTCAATAGTTTCGACTTTTGATATAACGTTTAGTACCATTAGGAATTTAATTCACAATGCTGTAATTCCTGTTGATATTTTCACATTATATTCAAAGGAAATTAATTATTTGAATGTTTACAAAACTTTTTGATTTTCTCGCTTTTCTGTCGTAATAGTATGTTTCTATATGTCCATCTTGATAACAACTAAAAATTAAAACAACCTTTACACATTCTCTTGTGATAGTATGTTTGCACGGATATTGGGGCTTATGTTTGGATAAATGTTGAATAAACTTTCCTTGTAACAAGTAATATCGACAAATAAAAGACGTATTTTTTCTCTCGCGGATTTGCTGAATTACGTTCCTTCATCACTATACGAGTCGCTATGGATGCAATAGGATTGTTTTTTTTTTGCAATCGAAACTAAACCCATACCGAATCTAAACATAGCAATTTCCATAATTACTTCAGAAACAAATTAAGGAAGGTGACAGGTGTTGACTTAAAAACTTTGTTGTACACAATGTTTATTTATTTTTCGTTGTAACACCTGGTTTTGTTTAAACAGTTTATGGTCAACATGTGTTTCTTGTTCGTATTCGAGTGTCTATTCTCATCGACAATTATGGCGTCTCACCCCCCCCCCCAAACAAGTGATTATATATCGTTTTGATTCCCTCCGATTAATGTCTGTTGTTGGAGGGTACAGGTGACAAAGCACCATTGAAGTAGCATCCATAATTTTCAAACTGATGTACAATTTATGCAGCATATATGTCTATGCCATCGTAAACGTATTTTCGGTATTTCCGCCATACCATGGATTGATCGTTTCCCTATGTCATCGGAATTAAACTGGAAATGTAATGTATGAAAATATAGATCAAAAAGCACCAAAAAGAAATATACTATATATTGAAGGTCTTTATCTACTTATTCGCCGATCGCTTAACTCTAAGACCCACCACACCATGGAGTTCCACCTCTAATTTGTACACATGTTTTGGACATTTGATAGCTTTAAAATTCGGATTTGTCTGATAAGATTGTAGGATCGCTATAGACACTGAACCTTTCTCGCTAGCCGACACTCTACACACTAATCCTTTCTAGCTGTTATCAGTGGGTTCCGTCTAGTCATTCCCAACATGTATGGCTGGTTAGAGCTTTAAAAGATTTCTCGTAATGTTCAAGATACACGAAGGTTCAGTACGCTTATCTAAATGTTCTGAATTTACAAAGTTCTATGGCTAAGAAGTTTTTGGTTCCGTACTCACTACCCTTACACATATTGATCGGCTTACCATCCTTCAAGTGTTACACCTGTTAGTCGGCTTTCTTTTCCCTTCCTCTCCTATTGAATTTGCAAATGTTTCTGACATTTGCCTGAGGTCAGTTTGGATTTGTATCATAAGTTATGGTTATAATATTGCTTTCATGTGTTTTTGTGTCTCAATATTAATTTTGGCAAAACATGTCAACAAATTCTTAGTTGTTTTTATTATTAATTTCTTACTAGGGGACTTTATATACAACTGAAACCTTTCTCGCTGGAGATCAATATACACCCTGAACCTTTCTCACTAGAGGCCATTACACGCCCTTAACCTTCCTCACGAAAGGCCATTATACACACATAACCTTTCTCACTAGAGGCCATTTCACACCCTTAACCTTCCTCGCAAAAGGCCATTATACACACATAACCTTTCTCACTAGAGACCATTATACGCTCTGAACCTTTCTCGCAAGAGGACAAGCCTCATTTTTTTTTAAAAAAAAACGTATTCTAAACATGATAATTCTACTCTTTTATTGTCCAGTCAGTCAAATTTGTTAACCATACTATCTCTGTTCACTTTACCATTCTCAATGACCGACATTTTGGTAACACGCAGTTCTTTATGGACGACAATGTATTCTCGTGCATGTTCTCCCTAGCGAATGGTTTGGTCACATATAGTTTATTTATGGCCCACAATGAACATTTTATAGGACTGACATTCTTTTTATATGCAAGTTCGCGGCAAAGTTTAGTTTTCTTAAGCACATTTTACTTGGTTGTGTCATCACAGATAAGAATGAGTAAAGTTATCAACAAATAGTCACGATCTAATAGGGTAACCAATGTATCTTGTAGAGAAAGTCCGATATTCATTATATAGACGTACTAGCAACTTAGTGAAGAATTATACTCTTTAATTATAACACCATTCCGTTTTCATTATTACTTTTGTCTCGTATTTAATTGTATACGTATTCATAAAAGCACTTCAACGATTACTAGTATTAAATTGTATAGTATTCATTACAGTCAATTCAACGAGTACTGTATTTAATGGAATGTGTATTCATCCTAAGCACTTCAACGGCTGCTTGTATTTAATTGTATACGATTTCATTACAAGCACTTCAACGAGTATTCACATTTAAGTGTAAATGTATTCCTTACAACCACTTTAATGACTGCTTGTATTTAATTGCATACAATTTCATCACAAGCACTTCAACGAGTATTCACGTTTAAGTGTAAATGTATTCATTACAACTACTTTAACGACTGCTTGTATTTAATTGTATACGATTTCATTACAAGCACTTCAACGGGTATTCACATTTAAGTGTAAATGTATTCCTTACAACCACTTTAACGACTGCTTGTAATTAATTGTATACGATTTCATTACAAGCACTTCAACGAGTATTCACATTTAAGTGTAAATGTATTCATTACAACCACTTTAACGACTGATTGTATTTAATTGTATACGATTTCATTACAAGCACTTCAACGAGTATTCACATTTAAGTGTAAATGTATTCATTACAACTACTTCAACGAAATTTTTGTATTTAATTGTATACGATTTCATTACAAGCACTTCAGCGAGTATATCCATTTAAATGTAAATGTATTCATTACAACCACTTCAACGACTGCTTGTATTTAATTTCATACGATTTCATTACAAGCACTTCAACGAGTATTCACATTTAAGTGTAAATGTATTCATTACAACCACTTTAACGACTGATTGTATTTAATTGTATACGATTTCATTACAAGCACTTCAACGAGTATTCACATTTAAGTGTAAATGTATTCATTACAACTACTTCAACGAAATTTTTGTATTTAATTGTATACGATTTCATTACAAGCACTTCAGCGAGTATTTCCATTTAAATGTAAATGTATTCATTACAACCACTTCAACGACTGCTTGTATTTAATTGTATACGATTTCATTACAAGCACTTCAGCGAGTATTTCCATTTAAATGTAAATGTATTCATTACAACCACTTCAACGACTGCTTGTATTTAATTGCATACGATTTCATTACAAGCACTTCAACGAGTATTCACATTTAAGTGTAAATGTATTCATTACAAGCACTTCAACGACTGCATGTATTTAATTGACTACGATTTCATTACAAGCACTTCAACGAGTATTCACGTTTAAGTGTAAATGTATTCATTACAACCACTTTAACGACTGCTTGTATTTAATTGTATACGATTTCATTCGAAGCACTTCAACGAGTATTTCAAATGTATTATACTTGATTAATCTTGATTCATTAGTAACCCTTATATTTTTGTCAAAACTGGCTTTAATTTTTTTACTTCAACTCTTGGCTTATAAAAAAATGTGGAAAAGAAATACTTAAAGTAAAAGGAAATAGCACACCAGAAAAATTTAATGTCAAATATTTTAGATTTTGCTGAAATAAAATGATATGATTGGGTCAACCGTTTTGCGTAAATTTCCATCATAATGGACAAGCTAACGGGTGTGAAGTTTTTGGTCCATTTCCAACGCATGAAACAAGATTTCCTATTGTACGTGTGCGTGTCCTTGTTATTACGCATGTGTACAGGCTTATCATGGACAAATATATCGCTAATGTGTTAAGTTAGAACGGTGTTAATTGTTCCGCCAAGTTATGTGCTTGTTAATACGCTAGAGACAATCGATTTCGAAGCAGTTCAGGTTATTCGTTCTCAGTACATGTCATTACGGGAACACAAATCATTTCCAAGAATTTCAGGTTATTCGTTCAAAGCACATGCCAATACTGGAAGACAATTGATTTCCACGAATTTCAGGTTATCCGTTCTAAAAGTGCATGTTAATTTGGAAGAAATAGATTTCCAAGTAGTTCAGGTTATTAACACTAAGTGCACGTTAATACGGGGAAGACTCGATTTCCACGTAGTTCGGGTTGTTCGTTGTTAAGTGCATGTTAATTTGAGGAAAACAATCGATTCCAAAGTATAGTATCTCAGTTGTGCGCTCTAACTCGGTTGGCGATAATTCACATGGCAGACAGCGGGAACAAGAACAGGCTTAACGAATGATACAATTGAAGTTTGTGCTGTTCTTACTTCTTCTGTGCTGATTCACTTAGGTGCAATTTTTAAGACCGAGCAATATAGAAAAATATCTAAAGGTACGAAACTTACGTACAGGCTTAATTTATTTCTAGTTTTACGAGGCCAATTGCCAAAGAAGGTTATAATAATGACAGTAAACAACAAGCTACATTGGCGATTATCAGAGTTCTTACCATGAGTCCAGCAAATAATATTTTTTCAAGGGCGCTCAAAATAGCCCATGAGCACCGAGTTTTGAACTCAAGAACTACCAGTTGTGAATCAGGCGTTCAAACCAACTGAGATATCCCGTCCGCCGCTGTCGTTGATGACATAACTTACTAATGCGTGTATCGAATGATTGCTGTTTCAAATATCAAGATTTTACTGTATTTAAAATGCATGTGATTTAAATGTCCTAAAACAAACAAAAAATATACAACAAGTCAGAAAGGTTAACACAACAAGCATTCTTTAAAAGAGTGAAAACTAACAAGTTTTGCACATTTCAACAAATAACTGATTTACACCGAGTACCAAGTGAAAATTTGCAAAGCAATTACAGTATTGTGAAAAAAATCCCAAATTGTTATATAAGTTGGTCAACAAGTCCAGATGTATAAGGTTTATAAAATTTCAACAAATAATTGGTTTACATAGAGTATAAAGCGAAAATTTAAAAAGAAATTACACTTATATATATATATATATATATATATATATATATATATATATATATATATATCCGAATGAAGTAGTGTGCCCCAATTAGTGCTGCGAATAAATCCAATTTTAAATGTACTCGTATTTCAATAGCCTCGAATGTGCTAATGTGTAAAGAGTCTTGATGTTTCACATTAATATAATCCATAATGTGCTTGAATGAATTAAAATAATCCCAAAATAGTGATTTAGTTATAAATCAATACAAATTTTGTAATTCCAGTGAATTATTTATATACATAAATCGTAGCAAATAAAACTGAACACAGCAATAAAATTTACTCCACTTAAATTGTTAAGGGTCGCAACTACCATTTTTCTGAAATTCTCACTTATCGTAATGGAAATTTACTCCAAACTGTAAATACAATTAGTTTCCGAATATCCTTATCTTAATTCACAATCCTACAATGACAGACAAATATTAACTATGTATTATTTTGCTTAGAAAATAAATGTCACTATTAAGGTCGGCCCATGCAATCTATAGCCATGAACAAAATAATTAAACACACAATGCAAATTAAATATACATAACACTTAAGTTTTCAATTGATGTTGCAAACAATAGAACAAAAGCCATCACTTCGTTTTTTGGAACCACTTCTTCTGCACATCCAATGTTGCTACAATACGATTGATTGTAATCTTTGACGAGACCTGTTAACACGTTGGTGTACTTTATGTGCGTGCTGATATGTAAAGTTATTTCCAAATACGTTCATTGAAAGTTCTGGGGATTTGGCTTTAGATTAAGAATTTTCAGTGGTATAAATTAATAGATTGTTATTCCAATTCAGTTTGAAAAGCTTGGTTGAGAAATGAGATGCCTTTGTCTGCTTGACATCGTATGTTTTAAAAACCAGTTGTACTAATTCTGAAATTTTGAAGTCAGAAGAACTACCCAAACTGATGTTTACAAACACGATAATGGCACACACAAAATATTTGAAACCACGATTGTACGCTGCCAAATTAATGAGGGTTTACGTCGACTGTAAGGTGTACGTCCGTTCTTCTTGGAACCGTTGTCACCCATCTTGTAAGCGTACACTTTAAACTTTGATTTTTTTTAGCAGCAATATGCCCCCATGGTGGAGTTAACTGTGCTTGTTGCTGTTCCTCAAAAAGTCACCCAGTATTTTCCACCACTTTTATAACTGGTAATGGTTTGGCTGAGAATTGAAATGAGCACATTGTGAGGGTTATCTTTTTTCTTTACGACTTTTTCGCTTATGTCTTCCCATCTTTCTTTTATACTGAAGAAACAATTTATATCATCTTTTATATCCATGGTTCCAATTTAAGAGAAGGGAAGATGCCAAGAAAGAAGCTAGATATAAGAAAAAACGGGAATTAATTTCAAACACATCTTATATGTCTTCTTCTTTATTCCATGCTTGTGATGTTGGCTATTTTGGTAAAGTTTTGGTCGCTTTGGACGATTTTTAAAAAAAAATCTCAATCTGAGTATTTTTAAATGTCCCGTCTAAAGATTTCAACTGAAGTTTATTCAGAACTTTAGTCATTAGGACTTGTGTCTGTAATTCAATGATTATTTGTGATCTAATTCGTTATACCTTAAGTTCTCGTTTCACATTTTCACTTTATATTCTATGAAAATAAATTCATTGTTGAATTTTATAAAGCGTGCTGCTTTTCATTCTTTACTATTACTTGTTTTAAGGCCATAGAGTCGTGATGCAACATGTCCTTGATGTCCTCTTTGACGAACGGTTTCTGAAGATACTCTCATTTTGCTCAGCTCTATATGGTGCAAAATGGGAAATATCTATAACAAAGGAACAAATCATGAAAATAAGTGAATGTGCAACGTCGACAAACATTATGGTTAATAACTCATC
This sequence comes from Unio delphinus, assembly GCA_029339505.1. Classification (NCBI taxonomy): domain Eukaryota; kingdom Metazoa; phylum Mollusca; class Bivalvia; order Unionida; family Unionidae; genus Unio; species Unio delphinus. The sequence continues at coordinate 387,883 of JAQISU010000123.1, read as the reverse complement.
CCTTCTGTAGCCAATAATCGACTGCCAATTGATTTAAATGCAAATAATTCCACCACATGAGAGTGACCGGTCATGACTTTCGAGAAATATAGATGACATCACAGCACTATATTTCAGCATAAGACAAAAGGTATGAGAACTGCAGTGGGAAATGATGACTTATGCTCAATAATTACAAACAATGAGCACATTTTCACACATATTGTATGTTTTTTCTTCCTTTTTCAATCCATCAGAAAAGTTAACCAATTTTGAAAAACGGAAGCAATATTATATAGTATCATCATCGAGTCTAAGTTATATTAATACCACCCCACCCCCGGGGTCAGACTTCGTTATTGGGTGATAAAAAAAATAACATGAACATATATCTTAGCGTTTGAAAAAGCTTATTGTAGTTCGTATATGTTTCTTCAGTTTTCCATCATGATATTCCATTGAAGTTCTCCAAACAATTATGCCATCTATGTCAGTCTCCACCCAAGGCATATTCGCCAAACACTGTGCCATGAGTTTCTGGAACACGTCTTGAGCAGATTTAATACCAAAAGGTAGTTTCAAGTAGCAATATCTACTAAATAGGGTGTTCGATGTTGTTACTAACTGGCTTTCCTCACCCAGGGGTATTTGTGGGTATTTGCCAGTAACCATGATTGACATCTAGTTTGGAGAAAACCTTAGTTCCAGCTGTCCGTGAGTTTATATCTTCAATTATAGGAAGCTGATAATGCTCTCGCTTGATTGCTTGATTCAAATTTCTCGGATCTAGACAAAATGGTAGTTTTTCCGACTTGGGTTTTTCAACATCTAATAATGAACTTACCCATTCATCTCTTTCAAAGTTGATTTAAATGACAATTTGCCATATTTACTACAGTTAAATAATCTGGAGCCTGATTTCATATATAACATTTCCGCTGTCTTTGGTTGTACCCTTTATTATTATTTTTTTCTTAACTTTCACACCACGAACTTCTGGTGCAGCTCCTTCAGTTTGCACACTTTGAATCTGCTTTTTGGGTTCTTCATATCCTATGCAAACATCATGTGCTTTTTGTAATGTCAGTTTATCTTCTCATAAAAGTCTTTCTTTTACTTTATCAGAATTAGTCCCACACACAATTCTATTTTTAATCATTTCATCCTGTATATTTACAAATTTGCAGTTCTTTGCAATAAATATAAGTTCAGTTACATATTGGTCCATAGTTTCATTCTTTTCTTGGATTTTTGTATTGAATCTGTTCCTCTCTACTGTAATGTTTTGCTTCGGACTACAATAATCCTCAAACTTGCTTGATCAGTGGATCAATTTTTTTCAGTTTCACTTGCCTTAAATGTAAATTTGTTGTAAATCTCTTTACCATTCTGACAGTAATATATAGGAAAGCATTGATTTTTTTTATTTGTCTTCTTTACATGCAAGCGCAATGTTTAAGTAAAAGTGCATATTCTGATTCCACCTCCTCGGGGTTTCTGGTAGATGTTGCAATTACAATTCCATTTCAGGTGGCTGGTTGTGTTTTTCAATGATGTCATAATTATTACATAAATATGGGTATCCAAAGTACAGTTTTTGTATGGAGATATACTTTTTAATGGCATAAATCCAACTTCTTCCAACATTGCCACTTCTGACACCATGTTATGTTTTGCTAAATAACATAAAGCATGGTTGGGTCCAACTATTTTAATGGCTAAATTACTAATGACTTAAAACAGTGAAAATATACGTTCACTAAGTTTTCCATGCTAATTTTATCATAAAGCATATAGGATTACAATTTAGTGAGAGCCTTCCAGCTGACCTTCGGCGACCTCTAACTGTCACACCATTAGTAACAACAGAATGTTAGTTAATACTCTATTTTACTACAGGTTTTCGTTCTTTTCTGTTGCTTAGTTTAAATGTATGAATAAAGATAGATTCTTATTTTTTTAGACTGATTGGGACTGAGGGTGCTGTTTACATATATTCTTTCATGCTTTTTAAAATAACGTAAATATCTCATTAATAGCGTGACGAAGATTTGACTAGCCAGTCGACAAAGCGGTCTAAACGAGTATAAATAAAGCCAAGACGATAACACTACTGAAGAACAGGGTCTTTTGGAAAAGTTATTAATATAGTAAAGCACGTTTGATTTACAAGTCATGCAAATATTAGAAGTCAGTATTGTATAACTCTCCATATATATACATTTTGTAATTCGCGTCATAAACATTATACAGAAGGGATAATTTGATTCTAAATATAGGAAATTTCTGCATGGGATCAAGAACCAATAGGACATGGGAGGTAATTCATTTCTAAGTTGCAGTTCCCCGGATGTAAGCTTTATCTGGAAGTCCGCCATGTTTGACCTACTGGAGAAGTTCCTGATGGCAACTGTCAGTGATCTTTGATATTATTGCCCGTTTACTATTAAAACGCAGGTGAATAAGCATTTATGGTCAATTTGTGTACACAAAACAGTAAGTTCATAATAATATCTTTGTGTTATATTTGTTATATGTCAGCAAATCAGGTGATGGCGTCCGTTGATTGCAGCAATGTTCTGCCCGTGACTCATGGCATTAACAAACATCCAACCATATTTCATCAAGACCATGTTCTGACATTTTAATCCTTCAGATATGTCAATAAAACGCAATCTTCTCACGAAGGGGACCATTCTTGATGGAAATATTAAGAATAGACTTTATGCTTTGAGTTTTTGACAGTTGATGTCAAAGACGTCATCAGCGACAGCGGCCGATGTGATCGTGCTGGATGTCCTGTCTCGAAGTGTTTAGCATTCTTTTATTGTCTTCTATGTCCTGGTTTACGTCATATTCTACACCGAGTTTAGTATATTTAGACGTTAGTCGAATCTTTAAATTCAAAAATATCCACGAGCATAAGCTTGATTCTATTGTTTTGTATTCAGTATTATGAGGAATGTGTTCTGAATTTTGCCCTAAATTACTTTGTTAACTTCACATTTTCTTTCCCATGCAAGCCATATCTCTTAAATTTTTTGTGTATTTCCTGTTGATTGCTGATGTCTTTTCTATGGTTCAGATGTGGCTGTGAGATTAGTACTTGTATCTGTTTTAGAACATGGTTTTATATGGCCTTACTGTCACAGTATGTTTGCAGAATGTATCATTTCATTTAATGGCAAAGTATTATATATATATATATATATATATATATATATATATATATATATATATATATATATATATATATATATATATATTGCCCCAAATTACACTGTTTATGGTAGAACAAATGTATTCATGTAACCTAATAGTTTTGAGCCAGAGATACCAAAGAGTAAATTAGGTTATCATTGCTTTGTTAGTTTTGTCATGTTTGCATCATTTCATTCTTACTTGATGAATGAACAGTAGCACTGGTACAAACTTTTTAGTCCCTTTTTTAAAAATAATTTTAACCAGTGTTTCCCTTTAACCACATTTGCACTTCAGAGGTCCCCAAATTTTGTATTTGACCCCCAGTTTTAATATCAAAGTTTTTTTTTTTACATACTTAGTCTGAACCCCAGTTTTGACTCCAAGGAGATTTTTGACTGTCTTGCAGCCATAGGAGATGCACTGTTAAACCATATTTATTTGAGAAACTTTGTCCACTGCAATTTCAAACCTGATTATGGAGGATTCAGTAGAAAGCATGCATAATTTTAAAAAAAATATTGGTGATTTTGATGCCAATACAAATGGTTATACAGAAAATGTACACAAACTTGCATGCAAAACATAACAAAGAATAAGAACTAATTAATTGCAATTCAGAAGGTTGTGAGTTCAGTTAGTTAATTAAATCCCTTGGTCATCCTATTATAATGTTGCAGTTTAAAATATTTGTGTTATTTTCTACAGTTATCATATGTTGCCAAATAATAATGTTTCATTCATAAGACTTAGGAAAGTGTGTAATTGGATTTGAATATTTAGAAAAATTTTAAAGAAATTGTTTTACATTCGCTATTTTATCACAGGAGCATTTTTCAATTTTAGAATAATTATTTACATATAAATTGTAATTTAAATTACTAAAGTTTGTTCTAAGCCTAGTATGCATAATCAGACATTCTGTCTCCAGTGTAGTAGTAACATGAAGTGTTTTATATTAATTGCAGTTCAGATTAGCTTTAAAATTGTGTGTATGCATGGGATGTTTCTTTCTTCAATGGGTAACGAGTTCCATATTCAAACTGTAGATTTTTAGAAATGAATCTTCACATTGGAGGTTGAAGATCAAATGGAATAGGTCTAGTGTTCTATAAATAAAAAATATAATTATTTCTTGAAGATATGCAGGAGCTAATCTGCAGTAAAGTTTTAATAATTGAAGAAGTTTTTGCTTGTAATCACAAGAGATTAAACTTGCACACTGGTTTTAATGTACAATGTGAAGGAGATGCACTTTTGGTTGCACCCATTATTATTCTCATCATTTCAACATTTTTTTATTTTAAGATTTTTTTTATCATGTATTGTGAATTGTCCCAAGCGTGATCAGCATATTCAAAAATTGGAATACCCAGAAATATTAAAATCTGTTTAAAAACATTCCAATGATAATCTTGTTTGGATGTGAGACTTTTACACGATTTCTCCCAGGTTTTGTCGGAAAGGTATTTAACATGTGCATGCAAGTAAAATCACTGTTTAATACAAGGCCAAAATGTTTGTTCTGAGTAACTGAATGTAAGTTTGTTTCAGCCTAGCATAATATAGGATAGTGGTTCTGTCTGTTTTTGTGTTATAAGCATTGATTCATTTTTATCTGGAATAAATGTAACTACCCAACATCAGAAGATAATTGTATCTTCTGAATATTACTGTTTCAGATTTCACAAGCTGTGGTCTGTTTGTTAACTATTATGTATAATGCTGTATTGTCAGCAAATAATCTGATTGATGATTCTATATTCTTAACAATATCATTGATGAAAGTTACAAATAATAGGATGGGCCCCGAGTGGTCTAAAGCGCTTTCCGTTACGGATCACTGCCATCTCACACCTGTCTGCATGGGTTTGAGTCTAAGATTCTCCTAATGTAGTTATGTGAGAAAGCTTGCCAGTAGCTTCTCATGGGTATGTGGTTCTTTCCAGGGGTTTTCCCAGGTTCTTCCTCTACCAATAATACTGGCCACCATGTATAGCCTATCGTGTGCTGAAAAATGGCGTTAAACCCTACAACAACAACAAATAATAGGGGTCTCAGAACAACGGGTACCCACCTGTTGATAATAACCCAGGGTAATAAAATGAACAACTAGCTACAGATTTTTAAAAAAACTAAGTATTCCAAGTTCAGATCGATACCGAATAACGATAATAATTCGAGGCTCGTGTCATGCTCATTTATGCATCATTACAAGGGCTCGTATGACTGCTTGCATTTTACTTGTCATACATGTACTATATAATAATACAAGGGAGGACACTTCTCTCCTTTCTTGCATGACCTATTTAAGAATTTATGCTGAATATATAGAGCTAGAACATCCTAACTTCGTGCATGCCCATGTTTTGAGATCATGATGACATTAACAATGAAATACCTTTTGTTGGCAGCAACCATTAATACTGTGTAAGAAATATTCGATGAAATAAAATATTAATAGGTACTACAATTCAAATAAAAGAAAGCACAATATAAATGTCTGGTTTAACTAATGCCATTTTTGTCTCAGGTTTGTGGTCCTGTAGCAAATAATAGTTTCTCAAGTATGGAGAACTGTTCACATGTTCGTTTACTGGACCTTTTTTATTAGTGGGTAATTGCAAGACAGTTTTTTTTTTTTGTCGCTGGAAAGACAATGCAGATACTTGATTACCATAACGTGCAGTCTAAATTGAAAATCAATGATTCCAGATATTAAAAAACATGCTGAATCAATGTGACTGAAAAATGTTAGAGAGGAATTTTGTTAAACTTTATAACATGTTGCACCTGACAGTTGTTAATGGATGAACTATGGCAGGTTAAGAATACTGCAACAGTTATAATTTGTGGACTATATGACTTTTCACTAAAGTTAATGATGACTACTTAAAGTTAGTGTTATGCATAAATAATTTATCAATTTCTCTTGTATCTGTACTCCTGTATTAACTAATAATCCACATGGATTTAAGTGACAAAAGTTGTAACTGCAGATCCAGATAAGTAGCAAAAATATGCATTAAGCAACATAAATATGTTTTTCATAGTTGTATGTAATTATTGCATGTAAATGATTGCTCTTTTTATGCTGAGATTATACTTTTTTTGCCACTATGTTAGTAATAAAATATACTTGTACCTCTCTTGGGGGTTGGTATATGTGAACCTACAACAGAGCAGTTCAAGTTCACATTTAATACAATTCCCTTTTGATTGGGTACCCAGGTAACTTGAGGCATCTGTTAAGTGTTAAGGCATCTAACTTCTGAGAATTTTGAATTTACGATATACTGTTTTTATTTGTTTTCTTCACAAAGATATTGTCGCTAAATTTTGATAAAAACTTTTTGAACATTTGCATTTCAAAAAGAGGGGTAAGAAAGTATTGTTTTTTTAATTAAGTTATCTGTGTTATGGAGAAAAAGTTGATCTTCATTGTGAGCAAATTTCATAAAGGAATGTCCATATATATTTAAAATTTGTTTCATAACAAATGTGTTGTTTTAAAGTGTCAGAGTAGTTTGAGACTAGACTAGAATCAAAACTTGGTATGTACTCATATACTCAACAAAAATGGAAACAACTTTGTTAATTTATTTACCTAAGTTAAAACTTTTTTGTTACAGCAAGATTGTTGTCACCCAAGTTGAACTTTTTGGGTGGCAACTATAGAAATCTGTTTTATGTGGCATCTGTATATACCAAAATGAAGGATATTGCCTATTTTGTTAGCCTAAAGTGATTTCTGAAACTTCTAAATATGTGTAGCTCAATGAAATCTACAGCTCAGGATTTTAATTTTACATGCTTATATTGAACTATGCTTAATTTATAACATGCATTGAACGCCAGCTTGTTTTCATACTGACTTGTAGCCATAATTGTGACCACTTTTTGTTATTATGCAATGAATTGAATGGCTGGGGTCGAGAAAATATTTCCTAAGGACACAGATGAGTGAGTTTGCAAAGAGTCACCTGTCCAAGTCTTCATTGTATTCTACACAGTACGCTTCTACAGAACATTTGAAAATGGGTATAAAAAAAAATCATGCAAACATTATGTACTAACACATGGCATCTTCGATAAACATAATAAAAGGTAAGGTTTGTAACTTGAAAAAAAAATGCTGTTGCACAAACAGTCCTAGATTTTTGAAGTGACATCCACATTTACAGGGCAAATTTTTGATAATTTAAACTCATTGAAAAAGAAATTTTGACACTATCACACATTACATCATTAGGATTTAGTTGTGGATGAAGTCAAAAGAGAAATACTATATTATGATTTTCTCACTGAGAAACAAACTTGGTTGCTTGGTCTGATGTCGGAATTTAATTGAAATTTAAAGATTGTTGATGGTGACACTGACATCTTCATTCTGTCAGTTGTAAAGTTGACTGACTTTGCTTACAGATTTTTTTCTTGTCATGATGTTGGCACTTTGGTTGTGCTAAACAGCAAAAAAAAAAATACATTAGTTGGAGGCTGTTTTTCAGAAATGATGCTTAAAATGTTGTTTCAACAATGTAATAGAGCATTTTAAAAAACCTAAGGAAAGCCATATTGGTTAATATTTGAACAGATGAATTAATATTTGAGATGCTTCATTCCTTAACTTTTCCAATTGGTCTTCAGTTATTTTGATTTAACTACTGGTCTAGACATCACCTTTTAATGAATTGATTAACAACTGCCATGCAGCTATTAGATTTTTAAAATTTTGGAGTTTTATTAAGGTTCAAAGAAAACTGTAACCTATGATTAAAAAATGTCAAGTTCAGTTGTCCCTGTTTAAAGATTTTTTAATTCGGAGGCTTTGTCTCTGTGGTTTAATTGCCAGGATCATCATCTTCATTGTTGTTATATAAACTTCTCAATCTTGGTACAAAGTGTAGAATTTTAAATTAAATAAAAGTTCATGTTGGTCATATACTAAGCTTCATGTATTCACTGTTCTACAGATTGAAAAAAGATTAGTTTGACCCAGGCTCACAATATATTTAATGACATAATTTTTTCCAAATTATGTTTGCTTTTTGTTGCAGATTGAATAATGGACTTGATAATTTTTTTTTTTAAAAAAGTCCTAACATTGAAATAAAGACCACATCTTATTGATATTTTCGCTAATATTATCCAGGACTATGAATCAGCAGTCAGCGGCTTGTAATATACTGTCCAATAGTTCTCATGATTTTGATAGTCGATGGTTATGTGGTAAAGACTAGTGAAGATTACGAAAGTATTGTAATTTTTTTTTTTTCATCTGGTCTTTCTGGTTACAGAGAAATTTATCTCTGTATAGGCCGATTTTTGCATATATTTATACAATTATACTAAATAATCACCATATTCTTTTCTGAAATGTTAGATACCTGGTGGATCTTTATTTGTGACAAATCCACCTTTCAATATGAACTATTGTTGGAAGAAAACTTTTATTCTTCCCACCATGAAGTTATTTCTTTTAAAATTAAAGTACCAAAAAAAAAAAATCTTTTTTTCCTCTAATTTTCAAACTGGCTGAGCAAAAAAAGAGAAATTTTTAGAAAACCATTAACAACAATGAATTTCGGTTATGCCTGTCCAAAATCCATTTGACACAAATTGTCCAGTCTTCATTTAGAGCTGAAAAAGTAACTATTATTCAACATAAAATTTGATTATGATTTTTCTATTTTCAAATATAAACAATTGTTTCATTTTTTCCCGTAACTTTTACTTTTTTATGCCAAAGTCTACAATAAGTATGTAAGTAAAAGCTTCCCGTCAAGACATCCTGTTATTGTTTAATAGAACCTAAGCGCTAGTAACATGGCACACATAAATGATGCTGGTTAAACCAGCTGACCTTAAGGTATACAGCTTAATCTTTACTGTGTAAATAAAAATAGTATTGTCCATGAGCATTTTATTTTTAAAAAATATCAAACCAATTAAAATCATTGGTTGATTGGTCATATTGAAAATTGTACCTGATCTTTAAATTATATACATATATGTCCTCACATAAGTGATGTATATGTGTATTTCACTGAATTAAAGTAAAATTCCCATTTGTCCAATATGCATACCAGATATACAAACATTTGTTTGAAAAGCATTGTTTGCATATATTTGTGTAAACAAACAGCAGATTTAATCTTCAGGTCTAATTTTATTTTCTTATGCCACTGAGAAAGAACATTTTTATTATGTTAAGTACGGTAAATCTATGGGTGATTGCTTGCTCATCTATGCTTAAAATGAAGCCTTCAGATAATAACAGAAACTCTGCATGTTGGAAAAGCAAAATCTATCAAAAAAGCTTTAAATTCTTATCAAAATGTTCCAAGATTCCAATTTTTTTCTTCCATTAAAATTAAAGTTCATTCTCATAATTATTAGCTGAGAAGTAGCCTCTCAGAAGTGTATGACAAATCTGTTGACCTGTTTTATTGTTTTTTGTATTGTCCAAAATACATGGTGGAAACGATTTTATCAGAAACATTTTTGATTTGCCAAAAACAATCATTCTCAGATAAACGGTGAGGGTTAACTGCAAGTAAAGTGACAAGATTTAGATATACATTGGTAATTTCCAAGTTTGTGACCATGATGAAGGAGTCATGGTTAAACGCTGGGATAATATCTTCTTGTTCATTATGAAAATGATCATTGGCATTTAAGTTATTGAGAAAACATAATTTTGAACATTCACAAATCCAAAGGCTGAAGTAAATAATAAATTATCAAATTAATTCACACAGTCTGGATGTAATATTTGTTTCATAAGTGTTCCTTCCAGAATCTGATGCAGTTTCAGTCTCACAAGTTCCTGATCATGTTTGACCTTTATTAGAAAAGCACATTTGTTAACTAAATTCTTCAAAGGTTTTCTAATTATGTAAATTGGGATGGTGTTATGATGAGGTGTCTCTGGTTGATGTGAAATATTAGCAGCAACTGGAAGAACTATATTGCCTATATCATAACAAGTTTTTTGATTGATTGACAGAGAGAAGTTTACCTACTCTTTCGCCACGATTGGAGTTTTGTAAACATGTTTAGATCTCACATTTTTGCTCAGTAAAGGTGAAAAATAGTATAATAATGATTTCCAATTGATGAATAAATTTGATTTAAACTGTATTTAGCTTTAAATTCGTTCTGAAACAAAAGGTGTTGTAACTGTTTGAAAACAAGTTGAAGATTTTTGGGCCTTTATTCATGCTGGATAAGCACATGCTGATCTTGTCAGTAATGTATTTTTGAGATTTCAAGTAACATGTTTATATTGGATAACTGAGATGTAACATATAACCAAATCCCATTGTCCCTAGTCTACGGAGTTATAAACTGCAAATTTGTATGACATTTCAATTCTTCCATCCAAATATCTACAACCTTGTTTGTAGGAAAAACATAAAATGGATTAAATATGACACCATTTGCATTAATTTTATTAGATGATGTAATGAGAACAATCATCAAATGGGAAAGAAAAATCCATCTCATGGATGTAACAAAGGGCACATTGTAAATACCTACAGTAAGGATATTAATCTAATAAAATGGCAAAAGGGGCCCGAGAGGCAGAGTGGTCTAAAGCGCTCTCCGTTACGGATCTCTGCCATCTCACCTGTCTGTGTGGGTTCGAGTCTAGGATTCGGCTAATGTAGTTATGTGAGAAAGCTTACCAGTAGCTTTCTCATGGGTCGGTGGTTCTTTCCAGAGTTTTTCCTGGATTCTTACTCCATCAATAATACTGGCCACCATGTATAGCCTATCGTGCTACAAAATAGCATTAAACCCTACAACAAAAACGACAACATAAAATGGCAAACTAAGAATAAAACAATTATGTGAATTTGAATTTTTTGAAAGCATTCTTCATTCATTTTGAGAGTCTAACTTGTCCAAAGTTTTTTTGCATAAAAAATTACCCTTACTGTTAAGAAATAAATTAGACATCAGTTATCTATACTATAAATTGTTGTATGTGTATAGAGAGAGACAGAGATAGTTAAACGTTTATTCATGATTGCAGATTGTATGGATCATTTGTTAACACATGTAGCTCATTTTTGTCCATAATACTAGATTATATTTTTTTAAGATAATGAACATTTTTAAGCAACATGTTAACTTAGACTTGATTTCAGGCCTTTTATTCCTTGGAAACAAAAACATGGTCTACCTGATGTGTGTCTGGTTATTTGCAAAAAATTTAAGAAACAAACCTTACCTTGTTTACGAATTTGATGGAAAATTCCATTTGAAATGACAATGTCTGGGGCATTCTGATTGGTAAAAGTCGGCTGACATTCTTTATACAAGGAAGAAGTCAACAGTTCTTCATTCTATCTTAACATCAGTCTTGTGGAATCAGTTTTAGTTGTGTGCAGTGAAAATGTGAGATTTATTTGTTTAAATTAGTTAGTCGAATTACAATGACATTTGGGCTAAGACTGTTTTAGGGTTATTGAGAATTCATTCAAAGACATTAACATCTTTTGCAGTGAAAATATATTACATTAAAATGCAGACACTGAAAGGAGATTTTCTATTCATAGGAAAATTCTGGCTGACTCTAGAGGAAATACACATCTTAAGACCATAATGCGTAAATTTATACATTATAATTTATGTATTCACACAACACATACTGTATTTTCTTTTAGATAAGTGCAGGCATGCCACAAGAAGGAAGTTTTCCTCATCAGGAGTCAGCTTGTGTCCCTCAAATGCAAGATGTCAGACTTCCTTCAGTAGCAGTAGATGCCGTGACAGAAGTAAGGCACACACAAAAAAAGTTTTTGGTAACCTTACCCACCCAGTTTTAATGGTTCTGACCTTTCTTCATGTATACAAAAACAAGTTACCTCCAGAACATCTGTGCTAAACTGGTAAATTTAGGTGGGAAACTGACATGAACTAACACTAGTTGGATGGGGGAAAAAAATTGAAAAATAGGAACAGAAATTCATGGGTTTTTTAATATTTTTTTTTTTTACTGTTAGCCGAACACATCTGTCTTTTCATTAGGCCTGAGAGAACACAGCTTTCTTTTCATTTGACCTGAGTGGATTTTCATACTACTTTACCAATATAAAATTTTGAAAATGATGATTCTTGGAACTGCTCTGCTTAACTGAGTCATGAGTCGTAAGGGTGCCACTAGCCATTGTTATCTCACTTCTCCTTTAAGGCTCCAGCACAGTGTTTGCTTAATATTCATGCATTTTTCACAGATGCATGCATTTAGCTCATGCAGATTAATGAGCAGTGTCTGGGGTCTTTTATGAATTTGTTGATGGCATTATCATCTTTGAGCAAATTGCCATATTTGTCTTTGGCCTGAAAAATCACAGAGCTGTTTGTCTGCATACTCTTTTTCAGATTACTTGTAATAGTTTCACTTAAATTTTAAAGTGTTATAATATATAGAAACAGACTGACTTGACTAGGCAACTTGCATGTGTCATAATGCAAGGCATCAGTCACATTGTATTTTGATAAGCATCCTACTGTTGTAGGTGATTTAAGTATTGCTAACTGTTCTGTAAAAAAAAAATTAATGATGAGAGCAGTCAAGCACTGGGAGTATATCACTTAATTTTGTATGCACCATCCTGACGCAGCATAAATTATCAAAGGGGGTCAGTATTTTTTTATATTGTGCAATGTGTGCAAAAATACTTTCTACTTTGAACCTATTCAGTGTGGTCTATAATGGAACTGAGAAATTACAGGAAGAAATGACCATAGCCATACGCAGACAAAGAGGGAAATTATATAAAATATTCATGAGGAATTTAATGAAAACATAATATTAGGGTGTGAAACTATTATGTGTGATTTTTGCTCATTCTGTTGAATTTTTCTAATGATTTTCGAGAAATTAGCCTGAATTCCACATTTACGCAACTTAGAAAAGACCATATCTGTGGAAGGAGGTATACGTGTATGAATGTTTATTAGAAATGTTTAGTCCTCGTTATTTACAAAACCTATTGATGTCCACTTTACCTGAAGTGTTTAACAATATGACCAAGATAAAAATAAAAAATAAGATCATGGTGTCAAAGCTTTTCAGGTTCATAAAAATTAGTCCCATCTGTCTTCAAATTCAACCATCGTTTTTTGGAGAAAGAAAATAAAAGCAAAACTGGAATAGAATTAGACCAAATTCAGAAAAAAGCTTCAGAGCTTTTTAAATTTTACAAAGGGTGCATATATAGAAATTTATAAACTTCCTTTTCTCAAAAATCGATCAGTGGAAACAGTTGAATTCAATAAGAATCATGCTAAGATTTTTTTGGCCTTTGGCTAGTGATTTTGGTTTTTGGGCAGGTGTCAGTTGATGTGATTTTGTGCAGGTTGCTGCAAATGTTGCTAATCCCCTTCCAACTTTTAAAGAAAACAGCCTTGCCACAAAATTGTACTGGTAACATTAATGTTTTAATGATTTTAACAAATGCTGATGTTGGTACAGTTTAAGGTTTTGACTAGTTTTCAGTTATTTTTTGTAGTGCAATAGAAATGGTGTGGAATAAGCACCTCTTCTGCCAAAAAAAAATGTGGTCTCAGAAGACCGGTCTCTCATTACAGCTCATAATACTATTAGTATGATAGTACAGTAGTCCCCCTCATGAACGGCCCCCCTGACCAGTGGCCACCCGCTAATTACAGCCAGAATCCCTTGGCACCGATGAGTTTGTATTCAAAAGTACCCCTCAAGAGCAACCACCCCTCTAATGCGACCAGCGGCCAGCATTTTAGTACTAAAAATGAAAATGTCCCCCTCATGAACGGCCACTTTTGTTTCTTCAAATGTATCCAGAACCAATAATTAATTCAAATCTTGACGTAAGGTAAGCAATTTTGATTATCTCTATCGTAGATACACGTCTCCGAGTGTCAAGTCACTGTTAAAAGTGTCAACTTAAGATTTATAGTATATCATTATCTATAAAAGTCGATGTGTACATGAAATGGGCTCAGTAATGTTATGATAGAGTTTGGGGTTTAACACCTATGTCGAGTTCTTCTCTTTGATGATTATAACCAGACGTAATTGTTATAATCATAACAGGGTCAGCATAGACTAAAAATAGATTTTGAACATTGGCACACACAGAGAACCTTAAAAAAACAACAGGGTATCAGACAAAGACCGGAAAAATCACATGACCACACATTATGGCTTCCTTTACGATGACTGTATTTCGTACACTCTACACAAGTTTTGTCTGCATAATAAAATCGCATACAGTCAGCAATAACCAAATAAAACATTACCAAACATTAAAATATTATCACGTTAACGGATACATTATTTTAGAAGAAAGTCGTCATTTATTCTACTCGACGATGTCGGGGAGGGGGGGAATGCCGAACAATTTTATGTAGGAAAGACTCGAAAAAACAAGTTTATGTTGAAATAATTTGAATAAACAAAGTCATAACCGATAAAAAGGTTTTTCAGCAGCAGTGGGAAAATGGAGCAAATGAAAACATAATTATATATGTACCAAGATGTAAATGACGTTTTTGAATCCATTTGCAATGTGCATGACAACAATTCCCGCTCGCATATCACACTTACGCCAAGAAAGATAAAATAGTAACGTATATTCAGTTGAAATAAATTTGTTATTATAACAAAACGAACCTTTTTATGAATGATGTTTCATTTAGACGAAGATATTTAATGTTTTGAAGTATGTAGCTTTCTTACTACGTACATTACATATACATGTACTTCTCATAATAAATTTAGCCCCCCTCTGGAATGGCCACTCATCTTATAAGGCCACTTTCCCGGTGCAGCAGGGGTGGCTGCATAAGAGGGGGACTACTGTATTATGACTGTATGGTCTTACAGAGAAGTAATATAAGCAACAATCTTTGCAAAATTCAACAAATAATTTATTTCCCTAGAATACAAAGTGAGAATGTACAAAAACAGAACTCACAATATTGTGTATTAAATCCCAATTAATCCTAGAATTACAGACACAAGTTCTATATAAACTTTAGTGAAAATGCAAATTCAAAAAGCTCGTGAAGTGTTGATATACTTGTGGCCTGTATAGTGGGGATGTGCCAACTGTCTTTTGTTAGATCACAATAATACATCCAAGAGTATATCTTTATTTGAAATTTCACTATAAATTCAAGTCTCAACTTCCAGGAATGTTATTTTTTATGAACACTCCAGTTCCAATGAATTACAGGACACAACAATAATACAACTGTTTCTGCAAAGATCTTCAAGAATGATTAATTTTCAAATAAGCAAGATTTCTATCTTAAACTAGGCTGTAAAATGAGATCCCAGATAAGGGTCAAAAGTTCATTTTTAAAAAGAAGATATTTGTTTTATTTAAAAGGCTATAATCATACTACAATGTCCTTGACTCAGCTTAACATAATGATTTCACTAAGAGAAAATAGTTATTTACAAATTGTCACTGACTTTGGACCAATTCATCTACAATGAAATTTTACCCACAGCAAATAATGAAACATTAATTTGCCACATAGCTATTATGTGTACAGAGACCTCCCACATAAATGATTTTCTTTGTCCCAGAAAAAACAAAATGCATCCAAATAGACACAATTAAGCATTTCTGAGACCTCTGAATGTGTCCTAAAAAGTATACATGGTGAACTCCAGTCATTTTTACTTGGTTCTGCTACTTAATCATTCTTGAGCAAATACTGATGAGATTTAGGTATCTTCTGATTGGGTTTTTCTACCATTTGATATGTGCGACAAAATCTACAGTATTTACAAATATAACTTTAACTGTTTGGCCTATAAATAATTATTCAAGATCTTGTGGTAAGACTTATCGATCCCTCAATGACTAGCCAAACAAGTTTCATGGGCTAGATTAAGAATTTCCTGTTTATCTGATTTTGGACAAAATAAGAAACAGGTACTTCTGCGGCTTCAGTTTCACAAATAGCCGTTTTAACACATTAACCCCTGAGCCAAACAACTAGGCAGTCCCCTACTACATACTTGCAGAGATCACATAGAACAGTGTTATCTTGTATCGAGAGACTTACTGAGAATGCTTGGCTTGCAGATTTTTTTCAGAGAGAGCTATGAGTAATTAATAAATGTTATTTTGTTATTTATGTTACTTTCAAAAAGCTAAAATCTGGCACAGCAGTTCTTAATAAAATTAAGTACAAAAATGGTATAAATTTCATGTAACATGTACATGCAGAAATAAAAAATAATGCATAAAGATAAAATGATTTTGTTACCAATTTGTTTCTCTTGCCATGAATAAGCTATACAAATTCATGATGAATTCACACTGAATAATTAACACAATCAACACATGAAATTCATTCCATTTTATGTACACAGACATTCCATTTGTAATCTCTATTGCAAACATAACCTTGTGTGAAGAATACTTCATCAGTCAGTCAAGTAAAAGTCTATTTCCAGTGGTCGATTTTCGTAATTTTTTTATTTTCTAATCTAAATATTTCCACTATATTCGCCGCTATCAAAGTCAAATTTTTTACCTTTGTTCAGCAATGTTATCTAACTATGTAAGCTAACGTTTTATCGGTTAAACTGCCTGCATAATTAGTACATGGCTTCAAATCAGCCAGTTGTTTGCGCTGATTAATTCATTTGAGATACAGGTATATAGACAAATACTGCCGCTCAAACTTGGCACCCAGGATACAAGCTAGGTAAACTCAGCCACATTATTGAGGCAATCAGGAGATGAGGGAGGTAAAGTATGGTTAATGTTACAAAAATGGAGATCTCTGGGTCTTTTTTCATATAAGACAACATGTGATTGTAGTTTGACACCCATATTAGAGGGGCTCCAAGTTGCAGAGTGGTCTAAAGCACATTCCGTTGCGCATCACTGCCATCTTACCTCTGTCTGTGTGGGAGTGAGTCTCAGAGTCGGCAAATGTGGGTATGTGAGAAAGCTTGCCAGTAGCTACTCATGGATCAGTGGTTCTTTCTGGGGATTTTCCCGTATTCTTCCTCCACCATTAATACTGGCCGCCATGTATAGCCTATCTTGTGCTGAAAAATGGTGTTAAACCCTACAACAGCAACAGCAACACCCTGATTAGAATAAAGAAAATGAGTATCACTGTGATCAGTACTTTTTGAATAATTCACTTGAGCAAAAGTGACTTCATCAAAAGCCCAAATAATAAATTTGTAAGATAAAGAAATAATTTCCTGATCAACATCAGGGTATAAAATCAGATTTCTTTTTCATTAGGATTATCTTTCTGATCCAAACAAGGCTTGTCAGTTACAAGTTGATTAATCACAATCTTATCTCCAGCTAGGTCATTGCCTAGTAATAATTTGAATACCTTCACTTAATTACAATCTTATCTCCTTCTAGGTCATTGCCTAGTAATAAATGAATACCTTCAATATATCACAATCTTATCTCCAGCTAGGTCATTGCCTAGTAATAAATGAATACCTTCAATGGGCAAAAATGGAACTGGTCCAACTGTCACATGTCCCAAAATTAAGTCTGACAATTACATAGTGAAGAGGAACATTAACAGAGCCACACTTTACTCTCTGAATAAGAACACACTCAAAGAAAACTTCTCAGGAAAAGGCAAAGTTCCTTGAAAATAAAAGACTGAGCAGCTCCTAGTTCCCTAATATTTTGTTTGGGCTAGGAGCTGCAAAATCAACATTTAGTGATATAGATCCATTCAACATGAATGGTTGATAATTCTCCATAATATAATCAGACTGACATTTGTTTGACCCAACATATGTACTACATTCAATACATGACCATGACCTCTTAGAAATAAGAGCATTTGGAATAGCTCTGTCTTTGTTCTGTGGACGTGCCCTTTATTTTTGCAGTAGGTACAGATACGAAGAGATAATGGTTTCTGATCAGTCTTATCTGAAACTTGATTCCTAAATGTTATGCCAGTTTTAAATTTGGAAGTACTCATATACAACTGATATAGTTTTTTTTTTTACCAAAAGAATGCTGAGTGGATGACTTACTGAAAAAAGAAACTTTGTGAGTTAAGGAATACTTATATGTACAAGCAGCATATGCTAATGTTTAGACCTTTTGCTCATTTCAAGGTAGGTCTTGGCATTACTGGATGCAATTCTTGAAATTTTCAACTAATGTGAGTTTTCTGAGATTTTCATCATCTTGACCATCAGTCTTGGCTAAGCACCACATAGTTATTGATCTTTTTCTCATACAGATAAACATGGGTTCGTCCAGTTTCTTTATCATTCCTAAACTTAGTCAATAAGCCTTATGTACTGGCTCATAACTGTTCAAGAGACATTCCAAGACCAAGTCATAACCCTTCAAGATACACTCCTTAACTAGATCATATACATCATTTTGCTGCACTGACAGGGAAGTGTAGATGTTACAAGTCAGTGGTCTTTTGGAATGGCAAAAAAAAATTTCTTCATAAAAGTTTCCTATTTGCTCCCTTTATTGGCCCAATTTTTCATTGTGTTATTTTTTAAACAGTTGCTCTTCATTATCTTTCCTTCTTACAGTACCATATTTACCGTATATGTTGGGACACTGTATTTGTTGGGACACCATAATTTTATTTTAAAAGTAATTTTTTTGTGCACTGTATATTCTGGGACACGTAGCTTTTTTTGAGACGTAAGTTGTGGGACACCTTTTAAATCATTCGAAAAGTACATGTCAGAAAATGTACTCAAACGTATATTTTATTACTGTATATACTCGCGTATAAGCCTAGAAATTTAGGACAAAAATAAGGCCTGGAAGAAGGGGGGGGGGGGTCGGCTTATCTGTGGGTCAAGTTCCAAACCTGAAATTTATAATGCTTTTTCCCCTCGATTTCCAATATTTATTGTTTCCGTCGATTGCCGAATATGAGATCACATGCCTAATGATGCCACATGGCTGATAAGATTTGTCCTAACGTGAAGTAAAACAAATATTTTTTTTCTAACATAAGTGGTAAGATAATGAATGAAAAACATGTTTTTAACGTACTTTACGTCTATTTGACAGATGTCTATCCACCAGAAAATACAGCCATACGTGTTATTTGAACTACGGAATTACGTGTATTTTCCAAAAGAACCGCCATATTAATAATCTCTGGTCAAGTATTTATCCCTCAGCTAATCAGTAATAATTAAACTCTATGGTTTCGTAGAAATGCACGCTAGCCTATTTCAGTGTAAATATGAAAAGAATCTACGTAAAAAGAAATAAAAGAATTACGATACTGAAGGTATATACGACAAACATTTTGATCGAGAGTAGAAATACATGTATGACAGTCTTTGAGAAACAATAGCGAGAGGCTCCATAGGGTTTTGTTGCGCGCACGCTTCGGAACGGCAAATAACAGTGCAATATTCGAGTCAGCATGAATAATTGTAAAACAATATAATTTGTTGGATTTCTTTGACAGGTGTTTTAGAAGTAATCGGGAGCCACAGTTTATATACAACTATTGTTTAGTTGTTTGTAAAGCAAAGTGGTTTGTTAGCGGAAGATTGTTGTACAATAGCTTCCATATGCTGAATCTGTGGTAAATGCCTTGGGGATAATAGGTTTGTTTTGTTGCACAATGCCAATGACTTAAGTAATAGATGCCAACTCTCAGATGTATTGTTTAATGAGATATGGTAGTGGACATGGTTTCTGCTCAAAGTTATAAACTGTCACAATACTTGAATAATGTCCACGCTGAAACCAATCATAGTTTGATCGATTGAATCACACTACCCGTAGTTTAAAAAACACAACACAAATAACAATGATAAATAATTATCAAATACGAATTGAAAACCAACCACACATAGAAATAATTACAGGATAAGGTATATAAATAGTATACTACTACTGAAAGAAATTATTTCAGTTTAATCTCTGTAGAAGTTTATGTTCAATTCAATCGGATAAAATGAATAGTGTTGGAAGTAAAAGATAGCGGTCTGCTTATGATGCAGCATTCAAACTTAAAGTTATTGAATATGCAGAAGCAAATAACAACTGTGCTGCAGCACGCGAATTTGTTGTGAACGAGAAGCAAGTACGGGGGTGGGGGGGGGGACGACGTAAATGATGAAAGCAAGCCCGTAACAGAAGCCGAGTTTCGTGAACTGTTTGGCGAGTCTGATACAGAGCCCGATTTTCAGTCCCGGATTACCCATTAGGCAGAGTAGGCAACTGCCTATGGGCCCTGGGACTTTTATGGGCCCCATCAGGGGTCCCCATGAGACCGTGACCGTGGGTCTGGGGCCCCAAAAGTTTGACTGCCTATGGGCCTCCACGGTGCTTAATCCGGCGCTGCCGATTTTGAAGGATTCTAAAAGTGATCGAACTTTTATATTTCGTGATTTTAGAATGATGGTTAATTAAATTTCCATTAAGACTACTTCAGAATTGTTTTTATTTCAACATATAAACTAGATTTCTTTCTTTTATTTTATTTAATAATGTGATTTACCTAAATAAACGTATTCAGAACTCACTTTGTGCATCTTGTGATGTACCGTTTGTATAAAAATTATGAGTCGACTTATACGCGGGTCATGCACTTTATACCACTTTTACCAATTCAGTTTGGGGGGGTTGGCTTATACGCGAACGGGCTTATACGCGAGTATATACGGTAAGTATAACTTTAAAAAAGAAAACACTGTTGTTTCTTTTCACTTTTAGTAAAAGTATATTCAGAGAGAGAGAGAGAGAGAGAGAGAGAAAGAGAGAGAGAGAAAGAAGGAGACAGAGAGAGACATACCAGTAGATAGTGACTGTACTTTGTTTTCTAATAATTTACGTCGACAAACTGCCAGTTCCGACCCATACTTTGTTAAACAATTAGTTGATCTTGCCGCCAGGCTTTTGATGTCGCGGTCAGATAAAAAAAACATAGCAGCACATTTTCTCACCACTCTTCAGCTAGTTAAGTCTTTGATCTTGCTGCCTCGCTTGTGGGTCATGTTCTTCAGATGTACTCTTACAATGACAGCATGTACATCTGTTGGTCATTCAGCCACTGAATTTTCTGATTGTAAATATCAGCACAGCTAAAAGGATCAATTGATGAACACAATTTTCCAATCAATAGGTGGTCGAAGCCCTTAAATTTGCCATCCAGGAAATTGATGCGTACAGAGAGTACTCCTGTATACGTGATTTTCTGAATCCCATATATAAAAATTGCGTGAAAATACGGATTATGCGTTTCCGAGACATTTGAAAGTGATCAGTGATTAAAACAAGTTTTTTTTTTTTGCTATGAAAGTTTCATTTTTAACTTTATTTAAATTTACGATGGCTACCAACAGCAAGGTAAAACACAAATTAAATTTACAGTTTCTGGAAACTAAATATCTGGCTTGTAAAAGGGGTGAACATCTCGCAAAGAGGTCTGTGAAATTTTTTGATAATGTGATAATGCCGACATTGAATATCGTAATATTTTTCATATCAGGATGTGATCAATGCAATATTTTAATTTGGATTTTATTACACAAAGGTAGCCAAAATGTAATTTGTCAATATACAAGTGTATTTCACTCTGATACTGTCTTCATGTTATCTTTTTTTCAGCCCCCCCCCCCCCCCAACACTTATCTCAACATCCGCCTTTGTCGACAATATTTCCTCGGGCCCGATGATAACGAGATAAATGGGTAGGACTGTACCCACAAACTTTAAACGATTTTCAGATCAGATCTGGCTTGTCCTGAAGCGATTCAACTGCTTTTACAATACAATCCACAACTGTTTGTTTATCTGCACTCCTAATACGAGACGTGTTGTCATTTTCCTTGGCTTCCCTATGTCGGTCGACTTTGTATACACATGCATAGTTTTAAAAAATCTCCACGCTAATAGGAATCCAATGTCAGCTTCTGGAGTCGGCTTGCTTTGTAATAAATTGACCTTTGTATTTGATATCCTGCCAGTAAGTTCAAACAATGAGTTTATGGCTGTTACAAGGTGTGTTTATTCAACACATGGGCTTTCATTTATATGCCATCTGCAGTCATAATTGATATAAACTGGTTTCGAGTTTTTCGGTAAATAGTATATACAGCATTAACTTGCTTTAATAATACTTTTTGTAACCCATGGAATCAAAAAGATTGTCATTTGTACTCACAGTGAATGTATTTCTAATAATGATTTTAGATATTGTCATATTGTTACCCTGGATATAATACACTCTTGGTTATTTTGTACCTTACACCGTATCACACGTAAATGTCAGTTGCTTTCGACCAATGGGGCTGATAATTCTCACTCTTTCTTTCTCTATCTCATTCATATGTGATTTTGCAGAATCCAGTTTTCATTTTCATAACATTCAAACCTTTGAGGACAATTAAACATTATTCGTTTCTCAATATTCACATCAATGATTAAATGTGTTGCGTTGTCTGACGAAAGCTATTACACTATGGATTCATGCGCTACTCATACGGAGTTTGTGGATATATTTTTCCTTTAATAAAATGCTAATGTCGACAAAAAATGTGAATAAATGATAACAGTACAAGGTTAGTTTCTTGTTTCTTTCATTGTATTATCAAATACGCATTTTATTTATCTATTTTATTGTAACATGCGGTTTGGCCAGTTGTTGTTGTTGTTGTTGTTGGGGAATTTAACATGTTTTTCATTTCCTAAGTCTTGGGACACATGATGTAGGTTTAAAAAAAGTTCACCATAAGTTCTGGGACACGAAAAAAATTAATTATTTTTTCGTGTCCCAACATATGCGGTAAATACGGTAGTTGTTGGAAAGACTAAAGATCACCATCATCTTTTTTTCACACCACAAAACACACCTATGCCAGTTGACTTGGCTGTTGTTGATTGTAATTATATTAAGAATCTTTAACATATTATAACCTTCTTTTGAAGTCTCCTCTGCATGGTACATTTACAGAGAATAAGTATTTATTTGGGGAAAAATGTTCTGCTAAGATGTACACCTCAAACTACTTCCTTCCAAGTGCATTTTTGGCTTGTGCAAATGATATTTCAGCATGACAGATAAAAGTATTTTGGCCATGTATGTTGGAATACATACAACACATTGTTCAGAAGAGGTGTTAAATTTTTAAAGCATGATTTTGCAGAATCATAATATAGCATTCTTATCAATACAGTGCAAAGGATAGTTGATCCAGTAAATGAAAGACATCAGTTTACGAGGGAGGTAAATCGTAAAGAAAATTAAATATATTTAATTTTTGTCTGCCTGCTTAGTTATTATCAATGTTCATGTAATGTTTCAGCTTTATCAAAAAGAGGATTTGAGGACCATTGTGAAGAGTTGCTATAAACACATGGGAAGAGAAGAGCTGTTACAGATATGTCATACTTCAAGGACTGCAGCCCCTTTCCGAAAAAAACAGGTAATAATAGCAAGCTATAGATCTCAGTGGTCATATATTTATTATGAAACATGCAAAATCTTGGTGACTTGAAGCTACATTAACTCAAGACTTTGTATATTCATATTTGGTATAGAATTTTGTTTGTTGGCAAATCCCCCAAAAATGTTTCTTTAAAGACATTAGTGGTGTCACTATCAGTTAGCTGTATTAAATATTCTGTTGTGTGAAAAATTATGCAAATATAAACATTCCAGCCTGTGTTCATGTATACAGAGAGAGATCGAGATCACCTACTGCACAAGTTTTTGTATTATGATAAGACCAGCCTAAGAAATTTATAGCAATAAGGTTGAATACAAGTTGCATGATTCGAAACTAACTTTTTTATTAACTAGTCAAGCAGACTAACAGGACAAAAGACATACTTGTCTGCAGCAAAATCCATTAGTCCGTAAATTAGAACATCCAACTACAAATGAGCTTTTTTTTTCATCTTTCGTTTTTAAATGCTCTTTGCAGACACTGCAAAACATGGTATTTACTTAGGGTTAAAGTTAAGCCATGGTCGACCACATTTCCACTTCTCTAGAAACGTTTGGTTCCTACTTTCTTTATCATATTGTTTGTCACGTTCCCTTTTGTCCTCATTATTGTCAGTCTTCTGTCTTTTGGCCAGATTTCCCACACCTTGAACAAATTGCCATATTGTTCTCTTTGCTTTCTTTATTTAACTATGATCCTGGTCAGTGTGACAATAACGCTTTGCACACTGTTTATAATGCTTAATATAAAGTGCCTAGGTGATCTGGATTTACATACAGGAGTTATAACAACTTCAGCAAAAATAGCAAGTTATCCGCCTGCATTTCTGTTATGAAATTCATTTAAAAATACCAGGAAAGCAAACTTTAAAGTAATTACATGCATTCATTTTTTTATTAGTAAGGCGGACTTGTATTGGAACATATTTATTAGTCTGTGAGGAAAACTAATTGATTATATATCAAATATTTCCTTGCTTATACATTTGCCAAAATTAGTCAAAATGGTGACAAGTTATCGTTTCACATCTGGCTGACTCCGATATTATGTGCCCCATTCCCCTTTCCGTTTTCACATAATGAATGCCACCACCTCATTATGGTGCAAGTGATGTTGTGTGTTGTGATGCATCTACGGTTACTGCATTTCAAGTGTTTTGATGC
The DNA here is from genome assembly GCA_029339505.1 of Unio delphinus. Taxonomy (NCBI): domain Eukaryota; kingdom Metazoa; phylum Mollusca; class Bivalvia; order Unionida; family Unionidae; genus Unio; species Unio delphinus. The sequence goes on along the minus strand of JAQISU010000123.1, from coordinate 363,079 downwards.
CCCTACAATATCTGTATACAAGTGCAACTGCATACATGCTAACCATTATGCTTTTGGGGTTATCATTATGCCTTTTCCTACAAATTAAGGTTTAAGCTCACCTATATAAGGATTACACTTTTTTGGGTTCATTAAAAAATTATTAAAAGTTGTTTTGGACATTTTTATTATCATCTTTCATATGTGCCAACCATTATGCTTATGGCGTAATTATTACGCTTTTTTTTCCCACTAAATTATGCCTCCTGCATAACCATATGTGGATTACGCTTTTTCTGTATATCCACCTTCCCATAAACTCGATTATTTATTTTCTTGTTTTTATTAACATTCAATTTTTTTCCACAGACCATATTTTAGAAAAGATGGCTTCTATGTAACTACAGTATAAAAGTACGCATGTCTGTGGACTTTCCTAACAGTATCATGTTCTATTTTAGAAACTTCTGACCTTGTGTTCTATTTTTAGTACCAGTATGGCTTAGTGAGGAGAGAACAGAATGGTTTTCTAATTTAAATCTTTATCACAGATTTTTTTAGTTCTGATTCATATTTGGTAAAGAACCAGTCTAAAGGTATTTGGCGCTCAAACATATATTTTATTTTAGTCAATGCGTATATTAGAGCAAAAATATCTCCTTTCAAAAAATTTCACAGTTAAATTAGAAAAAGGCAAAAAATTCAGGCCATGTGGAAAGAATTTTAATATTTGGTGCTCAAAGTCATCAGATGGATTCTAGTCGATGTGTCTAAAGCTAAAAAGTGCTACATATGAAAACTTGAAGCAGTAAAGGGTGTTAAAAGACGAAAGGGGAAAATAAATCAATGTTCATTAAAATTTTAGCATGTTATATGTGGGTTACGCTTTTTCTGCCTGGATTCTGCATTTTGACCACCTGGATTACGCTTTTTCCTCGTCAGGGGTTATAATGTATGATCTTTTTTAATTCCACTCACATAAATTTGAGAATATTCTTAAATGGATGACTGCTGCATTAGAATAGTGCAAAATTTCTTATAAAGTGAGTGCTGAATATAAATAATGTTTCAGTATATTTTGTGATTTTATTCTGGTTCTAATCCATATGGATTTTGCTCTTTGTGACAAGAATTTTGACTAGCGGCAAAACCAGGTTAGTGCTTGCTGTTATTCTGGGATGTAATATATAAATGACATTTTTGCACCCATATTACACTTTTTTGCATCTTATAATAGCAATAGTTACGCTTATACCTCTTGGGGGAGGGGGCATGTATGCATCTGGATTCACATGTTAAACATATATTTTGCATGGTCAGTTCATAGCACTGGCTACAGGAAATATTCCCTTTTAATAAAATTGTTAAAATTTCTATGATGCCCTATTATGTTAAAGATGAGAGGACTTTGAATATGTAACCAAAATGCACAAGGCTCTTGCTATCATGACAGGTTGCATATGGAATCCAAACTATTGATTGATTTTTGACAATTCAATTTAAATCAAGACAATAATTTTAATACTTGTGGCAAAAAAACTTTTGTAAAACAAGAGGAGAATTAAACTTCAGGGAAGTTGAAGCTGTGGAACAAAGTCCAGTTAGTCATCACAATTGCTTTACATTTCTGTGAAGCAATGACCTTGATTGCTAATTTTAAAGCCCAACATCGAGAGGAATTCTTTCTATATTGCACTAGACTGGGACTCTGCTGGAAGAATATTGATGTTTATGATTTGATTCTTTAGAAGAATAATTATAAATATGTGTAGTTTATCCCAGCCAGGTGTATTGGGATACTGTTCATTGGGTTGAATCAGTGAAGAAGAATACGATTCTAATGTTGCTAGTGCTTCACTGCATTTCAGTCTTCCTTCAATAGATATTATTTATGTATGTACATGTTATACTATTTACATTCCCATAACCCTCGTTCTCCTTAAGAATTTGGTTTCTGAAAGGAAATCTTAGGTTACCATGCTGTTTGCCCCTTTAGGGATTTTGCATTCTGCCCATAGGGGGAAGTCTGTGGACGTGGATCAGATTGGTATCTGGTACCCCATTCCCAATTATCATAACGAATCTTTACAGGAAGTAGGGCCCTCCACCACAGACGCCTTAGTCCTTTATGGTCCCCTGGATCCTACTCTCACAATAGAGGTGATGCTTGTGTCTTGAGATCACCTCACCAGGTGGCATTAGCCCAGAAAGTTAGAGGTGCTGCATCATCCAGGGCAAACAGGTAATATCATCTCCCTTCTGCAACTTGTATCAAAACTACCTTACCACCTTGAATTACAAACTGTGGGGCATGGTGCTGCTATGCCTCTACCACAACCAGGAGGCGTAGTGATGCCCACTTACTCTCAGGTTTGGCATACACTAGACAATGATGATGACCTCAATCCTTGTAGACTCCATTGAGTTTGAGCTGGAAGCAGTGCCACTTATGCCTCCTATCAGATACTCTTCTTCTTTGTTAGATGAGTGGGTCTGGTCCTTGTTAAGGTGGTAAATATTGTTTAATGCTTCTTATCTCCAGACTTTTGCCCAAAACCACCTGTTGCACAGCTGTTGATGATCCTTTCCATTTTGGAAAATATTTCAGATGCGTCCGAAACCAGACCTCTTATTTCATCCTCATTTCTCAACAACTGAGGAAATCTCAGATGATCTCAAGCAGCTCAATATGTTGCTTGGTAATGTTAAGGATGGCCCCTCTCTCAGCGTTTAAGACCCCTAGTCTCTACTGCCAGTTACCAAGTACATTCCCCAAACTGGGCTACTGTACCTCCCCAGTTGGATGCCAGTTTGGCCAGAGTGCGCGAGGTTATGCCTTCCTTCAAGGCAATTGAAGCCATGGAACAAAGTCCAGTTAGTCATTACAATTGCTTTACATGCTAACATTTTGCAGTTAATTTGTTTATCTTGTGAGAGAAGTCTCAGTGAATCCAAATACTTAACATTGTGTGATGGAAGCTATGGACAAGACATTCAAGTAAATACTTTCTGTCACAGTAGCACTATTGTCAGTTTCTGCACATTTGCTTGGACTTTGCATTTGAATACTAAAGTCTTACTTAACTACAATAAAGACCTTCTATAATCTGCTCTATTGGAAGCCAAGACTATATTTAGCAAATTCTTCCCTACCATGGCTTCCATGGCTTCTCAAAATGTGCAGAATCATCAGCATTGATTCTTCAAACTGCTTCTAGCCCATCAGTGTCTAAAATATCCCTGTGGGTGCTGGCCTAGGCTTCTTTTCACAGTTTAATCAAGAATCCAATTTGGTAAAAGGTGCAGGCCAATGTTACAGAAATGTGTAGTTGAAAAGGTCCTGAATGATCAGTCTACTGCATTCATTTCATTATGCTTTCTGGTTACCAAGAAAGGCCACCTTGAGTTCTGCAAAAATTCCACTGCACAAGTCATTCTCATCACCCCATCGTGGTGCCATAGATCATGGTTGAATGATCTTCTAGATCTGTTGATTGATTTATCCAGTTCTCTAACTCACAGGAGGGATCTTTGACCAAGTTCAACAACCGACTTTCTTTAACTCTTCTACAGTCCTGAACCAAGGAGCATCTACTATGGATGCTTTCCTCTTCCAATGGGACCAGCTATTCACATACATCATCTCACCCTCCCAATTGCTACCTCGGGTTCTGCAAAAGTAAGAACTTCCATTGCACAGGTAATTTTCATTGCCCTCAGCAATTATGGTTCAGTGATATTCTAGATGCATTGATCAATCAACTCGGTTTTCTACCTCTCTAGTGGGATCTTCTGTTGCAGTACTGAGGACCCCTCCATAGCAGCCCAGATTCTCCACCTTCACTCTTGACTCTTCTCAAGTAAACTCTTTGGGTCAAGTTGCCAGTTGCATCATTAAGGCCTAACCAAAACCGTACATATGAAATGTATGATGCTGGGTGGAGGATCTTCAATGATTGGTGCAGTAGGAAACATGTTGATCATAACTTTTTCTGTATCTTCTGTTGAAGATTTCCTTTTGTTCCTGTTTGGCAAAAACATGTTTTCAGTATCTACTTTCTATGGCTGTTAAGCTGCAACTTCCAACACTTAAATTCTCCTTGGGCTTGACAATTGATAAGATACACACCATACCAGTCAAATAAGTATTTTTGAGCAGCAAAGACCTGTCACATGCTCTTTTTTGCCCAGATAAAATCTTTTATGTTTTATGGTTTTTACCCCAAGCCCTTTAAGAACCACTGAGGCAGGGCTTCTTAATGACTTGCCACTCGAGGCTTTGCTTTTACTTGCCTTAGCATCAATGAGAAGATGAGGCGAGTTTGTGATGTTATATTGATACTAGCTATCTCCAATTAAATGCAAGTTTGTTTCTGTTTCTCTAGTTTGTGAATTGGGATTTTTTAGCTAAAACTCGGTTAACTTTGGTAGCTCCACTACTTACAGAGATCCCCAGTCTCAGTTGAGTCTGTAATGGAGATGATTCAGATCAACACATATGCCTAACAAGTGCCCTCTGTTTCTATCTTGAGGCCTCTAAAGGTCAATCAAAGGGTAGGAAATATCTTTCCCTTCCTCTTGAGAGATTTGTACACACATCAGCTACTAGTAATGGTTTATCACCACCACTGATTGAAAGAGTTTCAATCCCTTGTTGACCATTCTGTTCTGAAACTAAAAACCCATTAGGCTCAAGCCATTGATGCCTCATGGGCATACCTTACCCTCTCTGTGGAGGATGGCATGAAAGTATCATGTTGACATTCTCACTACCTTTTCAGTTCCTGTCATTTTACCTTTATTTGTTGGCACAACAAAGTGCAGGCATTTTTTTCTGTGGTACCCATCTTTGTGGTATACCGATTCAGATATTATGTAACAGGGACCTTTCCTTTGAAGGTGAATACATGCTATTTTCTGCTTTTCATCACTTTAATGGGGCCATCAGCCTGCCCACCTTACTGACAAATTCAGTCATGCAATAGTGATGGGAAAGTTATTGCAGCTATTAATATGTAGTTTTAGGAGGGTAGGAACTTATTTTAATCATGCATTACTTACTGCTATTGCTGAAAGCCCTCTTCCCACTCTGCTGTAATGTTTTGGTGCAATTGTTGGTGGGGAATAAAAAAGGGCATGTACCATGTGAGATGCTAGGATTGAATTGCACTATACTGTTAATTCTCCAGCCTGTGAGAGGATGTATTGACATAGAAAAGAGTATGGTTTTTCAACACAAAAATGTAAAGCTGCACAATAGTGACAAGTAAGGAATGCACAATTAAAGTCCCCACCAGTAAGAAAACTGTTTACCCACAAAAAGAAACATTACTGGAAGAAATGCAGCTTTAATTTCATTTAAATATAATTGAATGCATTAGTGAGGTTTTTTGATACTACTACTACTACTACTACTACTACTAATAGTAATAGTATTTTATTTATAATGGGTGACTTGTGGTTTATGTTCATTTTTAAAAGTTAATAATAACTATTATTTAGTTTAACATCTCTGTGTATTATTAATGCTAAATTCCATCTTAAGATGCCCCAAACTGGTTTATAAATAATATGATTGAAAGCTTGACTAGTTTTGCATTTTATATTGTATGTTTATTTGGCAAGCACGTCTTTTTTGTGCATATAGTATTTTTTCCATTTGCAACATGAATTTTTAGTGAAATTCAATGATTTTTATGATGTATTCAATTATTTACAGGGTATTCCAGACAATATAACTGTACCTAGTCCTAGCAGATGTCCATCAGGTATGGCAATGTTTTTCATCTCTATATTTTATTTTGGTGAGCCAATTTATAGGTTATGCTTTCTCAAGTTGATGGTTTTCCTATTTTTGGGTGGTGAATTGTCAGTTGCATCTATTGCATACTATATTTTTCATTCAGAGTGTGTTTCTTATGCCAACAATTAATTTTTAAACTAATGAATAAAATAAATTTAGAAACTCTTTTAATGGCTTCATTTTTAAACTGCTTAATAAAATTGAGTCAATTTTCAAAGAAAGCATTTTGGTACAGAAGACTTCAAATTTTGTACAAATGATGCAGATCATAATGATGTGTAGTGTTGCATTTAGGATCCCAAAGGCAGGGACATTGTATTGCAATCTCTAGAAGAATATTGGGGCAGAGAATTTCAAAGCAATGATGAGAACTACTTACTAGATGCTGTGTTACACATAATGCACTTTAAGTGATCAGAAAAGCATATATCTTGTTTGCTTCAAGAGTTTTGCCAGCTGAACTTTCTCATCTCCAATGTCCTTTAATTTTGTCCGTGACTTAGCCAGGGTTAAAATCTGCAACCACCCACATCTGAGGCTGATACTTTAACCGTTTAGGCCACCGAAGCAGACAAGATACAATACAGCTCATGCAATTTATCAAAACCCCCACACATTGCAATGGAGACTTAATTCCCTCCACTTCCGCTCTGCAAGGCAACAATAAATACAGATCACTACTGTTTTAAAGCAGACTCGTCAATGGCAGTTCCACCACTGGAGGTTTAATTGACAAAACTGAGGACATTTGAACAATTAATGAATGAAAATTACTCATGGAAAGACAGATGTCAGGAGTGATTGACAATGAGATTCATTTGCAACAAGTTTACACTTCAACTTTATTCAGAATAATCTAAACAAACTCGTATACTTGACTTCACAATTTGTTGAGCTTCTCCTGAACTGTAAATTTATCCTATTGTTTAAACATGTAAATTAATCTTAAGGTATGAACAATTAAGTTCCAGATGACAATCACTTTTAATTTGACTGCATGTGTATTGTAAATGACAGGCTCATTTAATCGGTGTGGTCAGATTATTTTGTTTCCAACTGGGGAATTTTCATTTGTACATTCATTACACGAAGCAAAAATTGTTTCAAGTGAACAGAAAGAAATGGCATAGTGCTTTTTTTAAACAATAAAATTCCAAGGAAGATCAGGCATTTGTTCCCCCCCCCCCTTTTAAATAATTACTTTATCAATCTCTACTAAAGTCTTGACTTCAACATTTGTTCTGCAGAAATCATGGCAATGGCAACTGTCGACACTGCCATAAAATATTTTTTATATTTCATTTATTTTGTGTGCGTCTCTTTTGTCCATGTTCGAATGTAGTGAAAAGTGTCTGCATACCAGACTTTTGTCATGTTTGTAATTTGGAATAATAAAATGAATACATCACTTTGTCCTGATTTAAGTAGTTCAACTGTTGATGGAAATTTGTATGGAAATTATTAGTTTTCCAGACCATTATTTTGTGACTTAAATGAAACAATTAGAAATAGATGTTTGGTAAACAAATTATTCATTCCTGTTTTAAGATCAGGTTTTGGAGTCATTTACAGTTGTGTTTCGAGATAATTTTTGAGGAATTATTTATTTAATTTATTCATTGGAATTACAAAGTGTTCATTGACTTTTTGGACTTAAACGTTACTTTGGGATCATTGAGAACTTACTGAAATACATTCTGGATTATGTTATTGTGGTGTAACAGGACATTCAGGACTTGGAATTTATTTGGAGCATTCAATACAGCTCTTCGCCATTATAAAATACATTCCTTTGATGTGATTCTAGATATAATGCAGTGGTGTTATTTACCCTAAAATCGCATTTGTTGCTGCACACAACACACTATTACATGCAGCAATTTTAATCAATTTCATTATACCACATAAAGATGGAGAACTGTACTTTTGGATTTGTGATAGGACATTTACAATTAGATTTTATTTAATCACAATGCTTATTTTTGTTACATAGTTTAAGAGCAGTGACACAAAAATTAGCATAAAAATATATCAGTTTCACCTAGTGGAAAAACAAATTTCTATAATAATAATTATTTATATATGTATGTGTGTGTGTGTGTGTGTGTGTATATATTTGTATATATATATATATATATATATATATATATATATATATATATATATATATATATATATATATATATATATACATATATATACATATATATATATATATATATATATATATATATATATATATATATATATATATATATATATATATATATATATATATATATATATATATATATACATACATACATACATACATACATACATACATACATACATACATATTATTATTATATATATATGAGACTAACATTCTAGGCTATCCAGAGTTTTATACACCCCTCCACCCCCATCCTACCCCAGGGGTGTTTGGGTGGGCTTTAAGTGATCTAAATCCTTTACTGTTATGGATCACTGCCAACTCACCTCTGCACGAGTTCGAGTCTTGGATTCAGCTAATATGGGATTGTGAGAAAGCTTGCCAGTAGTTTCTCGCGGGTCGGTAGTTATTTCCATGTTTTTCCTTCTTTTTTTTTCTCTCCACCATTTATACTGGCCTCCATGTATAGCCTCTCTTGCACTGAAAAAAGGAGTTAAACCAAACAACATGAACAACTCTCCTCTCCCCTCCTATAATCCAAGGTTCATATCGTCTTTGAAAGTCTTTGAGAGCTTGGGAAAAATGAGGTAGCATTTAAAAAGGCCTTCCAAATTTGGGAAAATCAAGCAGATTAACCTGAGGTCTTTAAAAGTCTTTAAAAAATTTAAATAAAACCACAGATTTAAGTTTCTTTCCATAATCACAAATATAAAATTGTTCATGTTGTTAGATTTGTATGTAGTTGAGTTGTTCTGGTTTCTTTCTTTTCATGACCAGTTCAGTTTCATTGCAGTCGTAATAACTAACAAGCATTTGTTAGGCTATCCCAAGTTGGCGGCAACTTCAATAACACTTGCACTCTTCATCAAAGCAAGCTTGTTACACCCTTTAGCAAAGGAAGTCACAAATAAAATTGCCTATGGTCGTTAGATTCAAATGTAGTCCGTTTTCCTGGCTTCGATATTTTGATGAATCATTCAATTTGATTAGACGAGTCCATCAGTTTTGTTCAATCAAATTTTCATTACACTAATTGACTATGTAGAAAGTGCATGAAAGTAACACATGTGCGAGAATTTAAAATTTGTTCAGTTGATTTACATCTTCAGTTTAGTTTCACCTATTGTTTAAAATGCCAGGTCTTTGTTCTTTCAACAATATCTGGCTTGAACAAGAACGATACAAGGAATGGCTGAAAAAGGATAGGAACCTACTATATAATAAGCACATTTGTTTGAATCATAAAACAACAAACTACCAATTGAAATTTAAAATTAACATTTTGAAAAAAACCATTGCAAATTTTTTTTTTGATTTAACCCATTTTGAAAAAATTCCTAAGAACCATAATATCTTAGTAGATCTATAACGATTTTGTTTTGAGAAATACCAAGGAACTATTCATAATTGGTTGTCCAATCCAACAAAAGCTGTAATCTCTGATGTATAATTTGTGTCCCATGCTTTTTATTATTTGCAGTTTAGGGAATCTTGCTTGTATGTGTAACTTTAGGCTGAGACTGGAATATGTTACATTACATAACAGGAAATTGAAGGCAGCACTTGTTCTACATATGCCAGTCAGGCACAAACAGCATATTCATCAGAGGTGAACCAGATACTTTATCCTGGTTCACTAACTGTATTTTACACTCAAGTATCTTCTTATATATAGAGGCCACTATTTTTATATCATTTCACAAACGTTTGTCGGATTTCAACCAGATTTGGCATGTAGTTACAGGTTGATGACAGTTGAAATGATTTTGACTTCCACCATTCTGTATTATCATTTGCATGAGTTCTGGCCCCTGATTGCCTGTTCTTGTAACTGATTTTCACAGCATACTTTGACCAAGCTTTATTGCATTTTGGCCAAATTTGGCATATTGCTTTATATTGATGTGACATTGAGTAAATTAATTTTAAGTGTTTCACATTATAATACATTTCAAATTTGGCATGCATTTTTATACAGACAATACATGACAACTTGAATGAGTTAAATTTCAAGTGTTCCACATCACCATTTGGAAGAGTTATAGCCCCTGATTTTCAGTCCATCTAATTTTGCTTTTAGCTGTTAAGATTCTTTGGTCTTGTACTAAGTCAATGAAAAGATTGAAAACCTGCAATACAAAGTAAAAAATCTTTTAAATTATTATATTTTTTAAATACAGTAATGTGAATTCCTGTGGTATTCTAAATTAATTCCAGTATTGAATGCATTGATAAGCCTGTATGCCCAATGTGTACCAATGGCCTGGAGTGTGGTGATGTGATAAGGATTTTTTAATGTAACATAATATACTTCAAAATGTTCTCTATGAATTCGATGTAATTCCCGTATTTTTAGTCCAATAATATTATTGAGCACTTTATAGTTCCAGTGAAAAATAATTTTAATAAAGAAATCAAGATCAAAAACTGAAAACAAGAAGAAGACTGATTCTGCTTCAGATGTTGAGGCCAGAATGAGTAATACTAATGACCTCAAGACTATATACCCCTTTACTAAACTTAGGTTGCAGTTACCTTTTTCTGAAAAATACTGTCTACTAATAGGAAATTTCCATTATGGAACATTCTAAGGTCAGAATCAGGACTAACTTTAACTCAGATTGAGAAAAAAAACATGTTTACTACTAATAGTGATCATAATTTAATCAACACTGATAGGAAAATACTAGCTATGCATTATATAATCATTAAGAAAAACCAACAAATAATAAATAAGTTACTAATGAATATTGCAGTTGAGTCAGAGTTGTAGTGCCACAATCAAATTGATGAGATTGAATGAGCTGGATTTACTGCATTTCACATCACAGGTTGGAAGACTTAAGACTCCTAAATGCCCTTTTCCCCAAACATGGATTTATCAGCAGAAGTTCTTTTACAGATTACAGAGGCGGATCCTCATGTTTTCATCACTATTAGTTCTAGTTCTTCTTGGATTTTATCCAAATTTGATATGCAGCTTGATGTTGATAAGACTTTGGCCATCAGTGTTATGTGTTATCTTTAAGTAGAGCAGTAAACCCAGTAGGGATGTTAATATCGGTTTTTTTCCAAAACCGATTATCGTTTGTAGAAATCCAATTTTAAACCGATTATCGGTTTTTGTCCTACATTGAAAATTACAAGAAATATATTCTTATAATGCAATTTAGTGAATGCCTCTTGCGAATAAATGATATTCATTACATACCATAACGTATAGAAGCGCATCGTCTGACGGCATGGAGGACGAAATTGTGGCTCCACCAAAGCCATCAAATCACGGAAGGAATTGGATTCAACAATCAAAATTGGTAGCATGTTTTCAGTGACAAACTTAGCTACAGCAGCAACTTTTTCTTGATGACTATCAGGACAGTTTCTTTGTATTCCAATAAATGTTGTTAATCGCGGCTGAACATTTGAAGGGGCCGCAATTCCGGGATGTTTGCTACGCAAATGTGCATGCAATCCAGTAGTAGTACCACCGCTCCGACTTATTTGTTGTGAACATAGTTTACAGCGAGCCATGCTTGATGAAATTTTTTCAAAGTTTTCCCATACATCAGATTTATTTAAACGACCAGCCATATTTGTAAACTTGAAAGACACAACCAGCAGAGACCAGACCTCAACAACAGAGACTGTAGCTATTAACAGTCTATTGTTGTCAATTTCGGACATCAAAGAACTTAGCGACCGGTCGGTCGACTAACTATTTACATCCTTCAACAATAAATGTATTCATTTACAAACACACTGCATGGAGTGCTCACAAATTTTAAACAAACACACCTTATCTGCTGGCCGTATTGTATTAACATGTAAACACTAAACAAATGCATGAATTATTTTTTTTCTGGCATTTTTTAAAATTTTCACTTCAAAAATCGTAAACAATATTGAATTCGATTATCGTTTTGTAAAAACAAAAACCGATAATCGTTTTCAAAACCGATAATCGGATTTCCGATTTTCGTTTAACAACCCTAAAACCCAGATTGTGAGACCAACCCACTGGTATTTTTGCACATTAATTGGGTATACATGTTGATACATATGATACCATAGCTCAGTTCTCAGTGTCATTGTCCAGCTAAGTTACAACCTGTGATTGACGGAACCACTGCTTTCCTTCCAACAAAAGGGTTCTTTTTTTGGCAGAAATCTGTTATCAGAAATCTGTGAGTTTCTTTAGCCTGGCTATAATCTGTGTCACACACATCACTTTCAGTTTCCCCCAATCACTCCAAGAATTAATGAATTTCAACAAAATTTTGTTCTGTGAACATTTTATCATTATTTATTTGTTTATTCCTCCAGATTAACAAGCTCATTCATTATTGTTTTTACATAGTAAGTTCCCATATTATTAACTTGTATGGCCTTTAAGCTAAAATAAGCTTATCATATAGCCAAGCTTGTCTTACACATAATTTGTTTCTCATTAAGTGCCATTTCAAACTTTAAGAAAAAGAAACATTGGAGCAAAAGACTATGGGATATTTTGTTCTTTGTCATTCATTATTACTTTGTCTTTTAGTATGAGTTTCTTTTCACTATTCACCTGAACTACTTAGAGAATTGGCTAGAAAAACTTTACATACATATTCATCCCATGGTGTATGTGGCCCTAAAATAAAGTGGCGATTCACAGACATTCAATATGGCTACCACATACCGTATTTACCGTATGTTTTCGGACTGCAACAAATAATTACTTTTTTTGTTGTCCGAATACATATTAAATTCTTTGATTAGGTGTCCGAAAACATACAAGTGAAGATAGAATTATGCCCCCCCCCTCCTTCCCCGTCCGTAATGAAGTTACCGTTAGCTCACATGACAACGTGCTGCCATGAAGTAAAACAAGTATTTTGTCTAACACCACGGAAAGGATAATTAATGAAAAATGGGCATTACTTGCCTATTTTGTATATTTGATACATGTCCATCCACCAGAAAACAAAGCCATACATGTATTAGAGCCACGATTGTGTGCATATTTTCCAAAAGAACCGCCATATTAACATAGTAATCTTGCAATCTAGTTTAACCTTCTGCTAATGATCATTAAAATCTACATTACAAATGCAAGCAAGCTTTATTTCTGTGTAATTAAGATATTAATACAAACTAAATAAAAAGATTTTGGAGTTATAATTCTTAAGATATTTTGGGCAGAAACATTTTAGTATCGAGAGTCGAAACACCGGTACATGTATGATGGCTATTCTTAGAGCACCAAGGGTGAGAGGCTCCAAATGGGGTGAGTTTTGTATGTACGCCTACGAAGGGTAAAAATAAAAAGCAATTTGCAATATACGAGTCGGCGTGATTAATATGTTGATATTTTTTTAAAATAAAGGTGATGCATTTGTTGTGGTTCTCTTTTTTTTTTTTCCCACCTAGCCGAGGGTAGATTTAAAATGAGCAAATCTTGCTGGCTGGAAACGGTCTACCGGTACTGCTCGAAGATTGTAGTGATGCATGTCAGAGATTTCAAAGTGTCTGGGTGTTAATTGTTAATAATATAACTGGTGGGATTTCTTTGACAGATGTGTTCGGAAATAAAAGGCAGCCATCTGGATTTTATTAAAAGAGCACACGATGTACCTAACATTTAGCACCCACAATCAAATATATCGTCTACCAAGAGGTTTATTACCTGTAGAACAATAACTATGTTTAAACCTTTGTATATAATGCCTCAGGGATAAGGTTTTTTTTTTGTTGGACAATGCCAATGAATTTTACTAATCCATACCGACTCTGGTGTATTGTTTAATGATATAAAGCAGGGGTCATGGTTTCTAATCAAAGCCATAACTGTCACACCTGTATGAAGTGGTTTCGTGTGTAACAATGTCTATACTGACAACTAATCATATTTTTGTTAGCTGAATCAAACTATTAAAATAACAAGTATAAATAAAATACCCACCACATACAAAAGTTAGTATACTGGATAGCTATCGTTGTGACACATAATATTGTTAGTACTGTAATAATTTTGAGGGATAAGTTTATCATACGTTATGCAACAAGTGAAGAGGCACTGCCTAGTTCTTGGAGGGACTCGCCCTTGTCAAAATCGACTCCAAAGAGACCAGTAGGCCGTCCACAGAAGCGATCTCGAATTAATGATTCTGAAGAATACATACATGTAATTAATAATTTTAAATTATATTAGTTCATGGACGTTCATGATCGCATTAAATAATTGGTGACCAAATGAAGCGAACTTTGTATCAGTTAAATTAACAGCAAACACACTGTAAATTTTACATTAAAATGACGAAGCAAATCCTCCAAGATTGTGTCCGAAAACATAAATTGTAGAAACAATTATAGCGGAGCAACGTCCGAAAACTTACAAGGCATTTAAATATGATTTTTCCCCGAAAAAAACGGTGTCCGAAAACATACAGTGTCCGAAAACATACGGTAAATACGGTAATCTATAATGATCATCTTATCACGACCTCTCTCGAATGGATGGTTTTATCAACATGGAGTCTTCACTATAACCATGACTTAACTAATCCTCCTTGACAAAATGTCATATTGGCATAAGATTTTCACATCAAGACTAGATATGGCATATGGTTGGTCCAAAGTAAAAAAGATGTCAATCTTATTCTAGTATGGGCACCAAATTGGTAATCTTAAAACATTACTATCGCTAGTCTTTTTGAATGGATGGTCATATTAACATGGGGTTTTAACTAAAAGACATTTTGTCTGCTTGGTCAAAAATAAAAATGGTGGCAATTTGAAATCAGATAATACACTTAATGGCCATCTTGAAAGTTTTTATATTGCTACTCGTTTGAATGAAAAGTAAAATTGCCATCTAAAAACTTATTGGTTTCCGTCAGAAAACTTCTTGTGGTTCAAAATAAAAAACATTTTGCCAAATTTGACATACACAACAACTAATTTGAAAATCTTTATTGCTGAAGAATATCAGAAATGGTTCCAAATATTTACCAGTTGGAAGGAAAATGCTCTCATCATAAATTCCAAGAAGTTCCTTTCGATCAGTAGAGCATCAGCTCTTAGGAGTGATTCTTGTTAGTACATCTGACCATACAACCATGGGAGCTTAGGATAGCTCATCTGGCCATGAACAATTTCTATTTTAAGCTTTTACTCAAAAACCATTACACAGTTTTGAACCAAATTTAGTACATCTTGGCTTGAATATATTTTAAATGGTCACTATTCCTGAACTTTAAAATTTTTAAAAACAGCTCAACAATATTTGACCAAATTTTACAGAAAGCCTCTGAGATGAAGTGCAATCAAATTTGTACAATGGTGCTTATCTACCATCAAATTTGGTGACTATTACTAAAAACGGAAAAGTTTAAATTACTTCTATATAATTCTGAATAGAATTTTTAAAAATTGGCATTCATCCAGGCATGAAGTGCTTTTAGGTTTAGGCGCTAAACTTGGGATCTACTTATCAATACTAAACAGCTGTCAAATTTTGGTGCAGTTACCAGAAGTAGAGAAAATTTGAAATGATTTCTCAAACACCTCTAAAATTAACAAAATCCTGGCATAAAGGTCTTTCAGATTTTTGCTAATTATGCTGATCTATTGAGATATGACTATTGTTTCTGACTGAAGAAAAAAATCTTGAACGAACCACTGAACAAAATTTGACTCAAATTGACAGAAAATATTCTGACTTTGAAGGCCTTTTAAATTTGTACAAGTCAGACATGGCTACTGTTACTAAATATGGAAAATTAATTCTTGAAAGAACTTCAAAAACACCAATAAACATAATTTGACCATACTCGAATCTTGGCAAGAAATTCATTCAGTTTTGTACAAAATGATGTTGCTCTGCCATCAGTTTGGCGACATTGCTTCCAGCAAAGATGAAACTGACTTCATCTCCAAAACTGCAGAACACAATTTAACCAGATTCAGTAGAAAGTATCATTTTATAAAAACCATTATATTTGACATGATAGATATTCATTATTTTATATGGTATTAGTCACTTAAATAAGAGAAACATTACATGACTGCTCAAAAACTAGTGAACATAATTTTACCAAATTTCACAGAATGTACCCAGGCATATGGTCTATCAGGTTTGCAACAGTAATTCAAATCCATGATCAGTTGGACTATTTTTAAAATTAAAACCCAGATTTCATCCTGAACACACATTTGGTTGTTGGGTTGATGCTGACCAATTGAGCCATATCAAAACCACTCTGGGTTCCATTCTTGAGGTTACACAGCCATAGACCAAATTGGTTGATATAGCTCTGTGACCACTAGCAATCATATTTTCTGTAATAATGGGCCCTCAGCAGCAGGTGACATCTGTCCGCAAGTTGGCCATCACTTAACAAAAATACTAATTGACTGCTGATTAGTTTGATTGCTAAAAATTATGTCCAAAGTCAAGTTCATTGTGTAACTTTTAGTTTTATATTAGTATTGGTTTTAGCATATCATTTTTTCCCATTATTATGTGGTATGTATAATTGTATTTTGTACTTGACCTTGTCCAAAATCTAGTTAATTGTGTACCTGACAAGCAAATTTTATTTTAGTAAACAACTAATTTTTCCTATGAGGGTGGTATTATAGGGCTAAATCTAGTTAGTTCACTGCTAGATAAAACATCACTTGGGGTCAGTGTTAGGCATTAGTTGTTATTCTAAGGCTAGGTGTCAAATTACAAGTGCTGAGAAATTGAAACAAATAGAGCTGTATCTGTTTTAGATTATGTGTTTGTAAAGCATATATCATATCGGAACTCTGTAAGAACATGAATATTAAACGATTCCATACATCAAGCTACCATCCCGAAACCAACTCTACGTGCGAGAGATTCAACAGAACATTAGCTCAATCTATACGCACCTATATTGACAAAGCGCAACAAAACTGGGTCGATGTGTTACCAAGAATCCTAATGGCTTACCGCAAGACACCATGCACCAATTCAACTGGATTTTCCCCTTACGAATTAGTCTTTGGGAGAGAAATGAGAGCTCCACTAGATGTTTCTCTTGCTAACCCTTTAAATACAGAAAAGACGATAAAAGATACAACAGCAACCTATTTACACAAGCTCAAAACACAAATGGAGATAACCAGACAAGTTGCCAGAGACAATATTCAGAACTCCCAGCAAAAATACAAAGAATATTATGATACACACGCTCAAGAACCCTCTTTTCACCTGGGACAACGAGTATGGATGCACAATCCAAAAGTACCAAAAGGGAGATCATCTAAATTACATAAGAAATGGACAGGACCATGGTATATCAGTGACATAGGACCCAATCATACATACAAGTTACGTGATTGTGATGATCACAAACTACAGAGATCATTAGTCCACGCAAACAGACTAAAGTCATACTTCAGCCCTGACAACAGAAACGAGTATTTAGATCATACAACTCAGATAGCTAAACCACAAGAGACCACAACGTCAACAGAGACACACACCTCTGTACAGACCAAAACATATGATAGCAGACCCTCAGTTAAACCAGCCCACAACAGGACAAATGATGTTCCAGCACCTACAATAGATTCATCTTCCAAGTCCTTGACATCAGATGAACCTGCAACAGCACAGTCAAAGGAAGAATGGGGTATTGTGGATAAAATTCTAGCCTGCAGTCGACATCATGGCAAGCGTGTTTATAAGGTTAAGTGGCGAGATTTTCCCAAGACAACCTGGGAACCTGAGGAAGGTTTATCACAGTTTTTGCTCGGGGAATTTCATGTCACAAGAACATTACAAGGAAAAAGAAAAAAGAAAAGGTTTTCAAAGTGAATATTCCAAATGGACTTCATTGATTCTTAAGGTGGACTCATTATGTTTGTTTTGCTATGCTATACTTTCCTATCAACCTTTTCTTCCATATCTATCCTGCACATCTTCCTTCCTATGGTATAGCAGAGCAAATGTATAAATTCCACAATAAGACTATTAATAATTATGTGCATACATGTATATCAAATGGATTATTCTTTGTAAACAAATCACTTCCTGCAAATTTAAAGCAGCTTATGGCATAGTGTTGATGCCAACTCTTATTAGGTTCACAAACATTTTGATAATCCTTGGGATACCTGCAAATTACACTCAAAGGATGTGACAGTCATAGAACATTATAAAATGTACAGTAGATTGAAGTGAAGTCAGACATTTATAGAACTGTCATTATGACTTTTGGTAGACAAACATGATATAGAAATTATTAGCGTGGTTAATATTTCAGTGTTTGAAACCATTTAGCATATATATGTATCAAGTTATTTTTAAAAGATTGTAACAGATTGCATTATTGGTATATTACTACCCTGCACAATGGAATGTAAATTTAAGGTAGTATATTTGGTAGGTTTGTAGTGTGCAAGGAGGTATGTGTGAACACTGATGCCATGTAAAACACTGAAATTCATGTTTAACCCAATTTATTCACTAGTTTGGCCAAAACCATCGTATGTTATAAAAATTTGGGGACCAAATTTTGCTAGGCCGGAGGGACATATTATAGGGCTAAATCTAGTTAGTTCACTGCTAGATAAAACATCACTTGGGGTCAGTGTTAGGCATTAGTTGTTATTCTAAGGCTAGGTGTCAAATTACAAGTGCTGAGAAATTGAAACAAATAGAGCTGTATCAGTGTTAGATTATGTGTTTGTAAAGCTAATTAAAATCAATTATGGCAAGTTTGCCTTAATACTTAAACATTGTAACTAGTAACTAATTAAAAGGATATTGGTAGCTCTTTTAGAAGGTGTAAAGTGCTTAATATATAACTGAGTAGCAATAGTTTAATTTTGAATTAATTGGCTCATATAGGTGAAGTTTCCAAGTAATTTCTTATTCTAAATAATATTTTTGGATTTTCTTGCATACAGTATCAGTGAGAAAAGAGTGTGTATGGAGAGTACATTTATGGCTTTATTGTGGATTACATAATTTAGATTATATGCATTTTAATATGTAGATTATAGTTAGATAAAGTGTCTGCAATTAACACAAGCAGATCAGAATTTAGTACTAGGGAAAGGTATTTAGGGAATGCTCTCTCTGAAGTCCGTTAGGTTGGTATATATAGCCAGTTCAAATGTTGTGCTGGGAGTCAGCATTCTATTAAAATATACTACAAGAAGAAACCCTCTTGCATTTGTGACTAATTCCCCATACACCCCAAGAGGGCACTACAATAGTGGACTAAGTATTCAGATTATTTTTAATGTAAGCATATTTAATTGGGGCTGGGTTTAGGACAATGGTATTCCCCATAATAAATCTAGTTTGCCAGATATTTACCACATTTTAAAAATTGTTTTGATAGATTTTATCTTGTTAACAACTTGGAAATTCTAGAAAAGAAAATATCGTTATGTGGCTATTTACAGAAAATGGTGGTTGCAGCTTTACTAAAAATGGGTTTATAATATTGTCTACGTGAAAATTACTCATTCTTGCTTTAACATCTAAGCAGAATCATTCTTACTGATCAGTATTTGATTTGAGTGGAATTATTTATTCATATTTTTATCAACTGAATCCTCATCTATAATATTCTTTGACTCAAACATTAATTTGGAATGATTATTGTTTTAAACAAGGCGATATTGGATTATATTATTGTGATTAACTCGTTCAACCCTAGCAGCACTAAGCTCTGTCTATCTGTGTGCCACAGATCATTTTTTACCTGTTGGGGAACTTTTGTAAAGATCATGCACATGCATAGACTCTTAATTCCAGTAAACATTTTTAGAAATATCATGTCATCAGCCTTATCAGCATCATTTTCTTCTACCAATTCAATCTCAGAAACTTCTATGTCCAAATCTAAATCTCACAAAATATCCAACTTCAAAATATACCTTCTGCATGTATTTTTTAGATCAAACCCGAGAAACTCTTCATTTTCACTTTTATTGTCATAAAAAAAAATCACTTTCATCCGCCATCATGTGATTTTTCAGAAAACTAGTCAAACTACTCACAATTAGTAACCCATGGCATCTAAACAGTTCAAATTTGCACAAAGGAAAGTAAATCATTTCTGAATGGTTTAATATGGTCTGATTCTTGGAAAAGACTCATTTGTAACCAATCAGACATGTATCTAACGCATCATTCACCACAGCTGGAGACGGGATCAGCATTTGAATGCAGCCAACAGACCTCAAATAAAGGTAGGATCGGCCATTAAATGCGGAAACCAGATCACGCATACATACGGGATCAGGGCGGAATGAGTTAATTGGATGACTTTTAGCACATCATCTCACTTCAGGCTACTAGTTCATTAGTACATGCAATACTACAGGCACATCAATACCTTCAGTGCTGCTTCCTATTTTGAACACTGCTGGCATTTAATTAAAAAGTTATTCATTAGGACTGGTGATTGGACTATTGTGAATTAATTCACAGTACTGTAAGTTCTTTTTAAATTTTCTCTTTTTAATCTAGGAAATAAATTGTTAAATGATGATTTAAGTGATTTTTCCAGGATTTTCACAAAGGGGACTGCTCCAGTGGCCTTGTGGTTAGAGCATCCGCCTCTTAACCAGCAGGCCATAGGTTTGAACCCCAGCCGAGTCATACCAAAGACTTAAAAAGGTTGTGCTAACAGCTGCCGCGCTAGGCATTCAGCATAAAGAGGCTAGTGTTAGGACTGGTCAGCCTGGTGTTAAAATAATGTGACTGGATGGGAGAACATGCTACATGTCTGCGTCATGATGCCCCAGTGCTAGACATCACTATAAACTGTCACACTGCAGACATAGCTTGCTATGTTACAAAAACCCTGATCACATACATAGAAAGGGCAGTGAATTCTGCATGGGGGTGGGGATTGGTTGAACTTTTGCACAGGTTCAGAATCAGATATTAGATCCCATGTATGTTTCAGTTAACTCATTTAGCCCCGATCCAGTCAATATGCATGATCCGGTTTCTGCATTTAATGGCCGATCCCGCCAATAGTTAAAGATTGTTGGCTGCATTCAATGACTGATCCCATCTTTAGTCGCTTTGAATCTGTGTTAGATACATCGTCTCTGATTGGTTACAAATGTTTTTTTTTCTTCTCCAAGAATCAGACGAATATTAACCAATCAGAAATGATTTACTTTTTTGTGCATATTTGAATTGTTCAGAAACCAGGTTACTAATTTAGGGCAGATTTACTAGACGTGTTTTGTTCATGAAAAATCGTAAATGATGGTGGACATAAGACTTGAAGATGGTGAGAGTGAAAATAAGGAGTTTCTCTGGTTTAATCTAAAATATATTGAGCAAGGAAAGGAAAAATATTTTTGGCAGTTGGATATTTTGCGATATTTAGATTCAGACTTAGGAGTTTCTGAGACTTAAACATCATCAGAAGAGAATGCTGATAGCAATGATGATAGAGTTCTTGTAGATCTAGCAGATGATAACGATCATGTTAATTTCGTAAATAGTGCATAAAAATGTTGTGAAAGACTTTGACAAATAGAGAGACAAAAATACATCACTGTGTAGACAAATTCATGAAAAATAAATAATTGGTGAAAACTTTGGATTTTTATGGGATATAAGAAGAGAAATTAAGGTAAGAGTGAATGCATGTGCATGATATTTACAAAATTGTCTAAACAGGTAAAACTATATGGGGTGAAAGCAGCTAGACACAGCTTAGTGCTACTGGGGCAGAGCACCAGTATACTGTAAACAGTACTCTGGCTGAATGAGTTAATGTGTATGTGTTGAATAACTTTAATGAGTAAAGATCAAAATTACTGTTGTTTATTTGTCATTACTGGTTCAGTGGCAGCAATCATGTTATCACAATGCAACTGTGTAGTTTTGGCAGCAATTGTATTGTCACAATGTCACTTTGTGGTTTTTGGCATCAATTGTGTTGTCACAGTGGAACAATGTAGTTTTGGCAGCAATTGTGTTATCACAATGGCACTATGTAGTTTTGGCAGCAGTTGTATTGTCACAATGGCACTTTTTAGGTTTTTAGCATCAATTGTGTTGTCACAGTGCAATAATTTTATTTTAGCAGCAATTGTGTTGTCACAATGGCACTAGTTTTGGCAGCAATTGTATTGTCACAATGGCACTTTGTGGTTTTTGGCATCACTTGTGTTGTCACAGTGGAACAATGTAGTTTTGGCAGCAGTTGTGTTATCACAGTGGCACTGTGTACTTTAAGCAACAGATGTGTTGTCACCATGGCACTGTAGTTTTGGCAGCAGTTGTGTTGTCACAATAGCACTATAGGTTTGGTATCAACTGTGTTGTCACAATGTCACTGGTTATGGCAGCAATTGTATTGTCAGTGGAACATTGTAGGTTTGGCAGCAGTTGTGTTTTCACAATGGTACTATGTAGTTTTGGCATCAGTTGTGTTCTATCAAGGGCACAATGAAGTTCTGGCAGCAATTATTTTGTCATAATGGACTTTACTTTTGGAAGCAGATACGAATCACAGTGGAACAATGTAGGTTTTGCAGCAGTTGTGTTTTTACAATGGCACTATATAGTTTTGCAACAGTTGTTTTTCACAAGGGCACTATGAAGGTTGTGTTGTGCAATTGTGTTGGTTGTTATAATGTCACATTGTAGTTTTGGCACAATGGAACTACATAGTTTTTTCAGCAGATGTGTTTTCACAATGTCAATTTGTAGTTTTGGCAGCAATTGTGTTGTCACAATGGCATTTGTAGTTTTGGCATAAATTGTGTTATCACAGTGGAACTATGTAGTTTTGGCAGCAATTGTGTTGTCACACTTAAACTAGGTAGTTTGGGCACCATTTGTGTTATTACAATGTCACTTTGTACTTTTGGCCACAGTTGTAATACTTGTATTGCCACAATGGAACTGACATTTTGGGTACCAGTTGTGATATTAACATTGAATGTGCACCATTGAGCAAATTCACCAAGTATAGTTGATAGATGTTTTTTACTGAGATAATCAGTGAAAAATGTCTCCTTACTCAGTTGTTAAAAGTAGCTTAGTAAGCACTTCATTATATTGGTTAATCTAGAAGTCAAGCATAGGTAATAAGATCAGTATTTGCTAATATTAACGAAAATGAAATGTCTCATTGTGCAATATTTGCTCACTTGTACATTTTTAAGGTGAGATTCATTTAATTGTTTAGGTTGGGGAATATTTCTGCTTGTGCATTCTGGAATACATTGCACCCTTGTTTACCACAGATTTGATCATCTGATCACTGAATCAGATAATTAATCCATGTACTGGCAATTTGGCAAATATATCCATTATTCATTCAGAGCAATTAAATATCTCTGTTTAACAGTATATGCACAGACCCACTCGTATTCTCTCCAACATGTATTGCACTTATTTACATTTACATCTGAAGGCACACTGAACTCAGTGAACTGAACTTACTCCATTGTCTTGGTCACCAAGATTTTTGTCATGAATATAATCTTTATTTAGATTAAAAGTATGATAAATATCCTGGTGGCCAAGTTGAAATCCCCCCATCCTGCCCAAACCACAGGAGAAAACATGCAATACCCACAGGACAATGATTTGCAAGAAAAATACATATCACAATACTTGCAACTGTAACATTTCTTGTATTTTGATGTGTATTTCAACTTCTTTTTTTTTTTTGTCTCATGGCAGTGTCTTCAAGCCTCTAGAAACTGAAATATGTGAAATTTCGTTTACTATATCATTATATGTATTATGCCACAAATTTTTAAATTATGCAACAGTTTTAACCCTTATTATGTCGTCTACTTTCAGTATCTTGCTTCAGTTGAATTCTGGTTTTATTGTTAATGTGTGTTACATACTTTTCAGGTACTAGGCTTCCATACTCTGAGATCTTTATCTGCTACTTTTGTGAAGAGGAGTTTACATCCAAAGAGGAGGTGCGAAAACACCAAACAAACTGTAACAACCGACCACCAGAACTTCAGAGAATCCTATGTTACACTAATGACATGGAACCAAAAGGTGGTCCTCCCACAAAAAGCCCAAAGTTGATGGAACGAGACTCAATAAGCAAGATGCCATTGGAGAAATTCATTAAGTTCTTTGATCTTGTTCCAAAACAAAAGGCTGAAAAAATTAGATCTCGGACTAGGAGTTTGGAAATTGATTGTGATGTGCTTGATATCAGTGACAGTCAAGGACCAAAGTCTCCTTGTACTCCACGAACTCCCAGGTCTCTTATTTCACAATTAAGTCGAGAGGAACCAACCACCAGTAAAAAACGCTTGAGCTACTCAATATCAGTCGACAAGTCTGTTGAACAAATGAGTGAACTGAGTGATGCAAGTGATAGTAGTGAAGAGATGGAAGAAACAGCTTCTACAAAGGGATCATTGTCCCTGTTACAAATTGCAATCTCTTCCCTGCTTGGACAAAGGATTCAGAAGCACTTCAAGTCAGAACTGAATCTACCTATCGTGACAGATTCAGAGAATTTCTGTAGAACTCCAGTAAAGAATGCGTTTTTGGAAAAATTAAGATTTCGTCCACAGGGATACCTTGTTTCGTACAAACCTAGACGGAAGACAATGTATCTGAATCATGCATACAAATTTAACAAAAAGCATAAGAGAGAATTTCTAGATAGACTTTCTACTGGTCTTAACAAGAGAAGCCAGGAGCTACTTTCAGCAATGAAAGATCTAACAGTTGTGCTGGAACCAGTATCTAGAAAGGATCTGTTGAAATGGATTCCTGCTACAGTTTTGAGTAAGCAACTTAAAGATAAGGTAAAAATAACAAAATCCAAGACAAATGAGGATGCTATTTGTCAGTTTCCAACAACCCCAGCCCTCTCAGCTAGTAATATTGATAAAATTCTGGGTTTGAAAAGAAAGTCTAGTGAAATTTCCTCATTTACTATGAGGAATGGTCTTTCCCTAACAAATGTTGTGTCTGAAGATGTTGATGCCGAAGTTTCCAAACAAAAGCTAACCTTGTATCGGAGTCTCTTGACAGAGCTGTCAGTTCTTGGGGCATCAGTAACATCAGATGCTGGAAGGTTAGACCAGATACCATGGAAGTTTGATTTGAGTGCATCCACCCATGTGCAGCCCATTCCATTTGTGAAGATGAGAAAGTCAGACAGCTTATCTGTAACAGAGCATTTGAATAAGTCTGCTTCTGTGGTCAAAAGCAAGAATCATAATAGTGATGAGAAAATGGGGAATAAAAACAGTGGAAGTGTATTAAGAGCAATTCTGAATGACCAACCTTTCAACCCGTTTCATCAAGTCAACTTGAAAGCACAGTGTACATGTGTGAAGGCTGCACTTAATAGCTCTTCATTTCGTAATTGCAAACAACATGGATTTAGAAATAAGATGAATCCCAAGGATCAGGAAGTGCTTTCTATCAAGTCTGTTTCCTCTGATGATGAGTCACTACACTCAGATTGTTGTTCAGCATGTAGATATAAGAAACAGATTACCAGTTCTCCAGATTACACACCATTGTTTAGTCCAAAACCAGGTGCACAAATAAAGAAAAAAGAACAAACGAATGGCAGCAGATCTGATGACAGAATGGAGCAGGCACAAAGCAAGAGTGCAGAATCAACCCCTATATCAATTTCAATTCCTAAACTTTGTGACCTGACTTCGGTGTCTACATTGTCCCCTCCAATAAGTGATGATCAGGAAGGGTCAGTCCACTCGGATGCCAGCAAGGCTGCATCAGCTAGCAAAAGTCCAAATGTATCTACATCATCCAGTCCCTCTCGTCCAGATACAAGGTCAAGGTCACAAAATCTGGCATTGTCTGTTAGCAAGAGCCTGGGAACTTCTTGGTCATTGATGTCAGAAAATCAGTACAGCCTGCGATCTGGGAACTTCCTCATTTCAACCCCCTCTGTTAGTCCTCAGAAATCTGTGATGAATGAATCATCAGATTCTATTGGTCTGTCTTCTAGTTCACCAGCCAGAAAATTTAAACGTAAAATTTCCTTACATGAATCAAGTGCACCTGCGACTCGGCAAGCTAAGTTTAGAAAAAAATGACAGACCCCCAGTTATCTTTTTGAAGAAAAATTACATGTTTTTAAAGGAAAGATAATTGTGTGGGTTTGTGTACTCTCACAATTTGTGAGGCATTCATAAATTTCCATTAAATAAGAGCTGTTTTCAGCTGATTTTATCATTAGAATGTGAATGCAATTCTTTTTTCTATACTTCCGCCACTGTTGAAACTGGCAATAAATCAGGAGTTAAATAGAAATTATAATATATGCTGAATCAGGATGACAGATTAAGTCAGGGTTTTTTTTGTCAGCCAATGTCACAGTTTTTTGTGTGGGTGTTTTTTTTCTACTTAATTTGAAAGAGCCTTTAAATGGGCCAGTTTTTGGTGAGTTTCATAAAGATTTTTGGTTTTATCTGTAAATTTGAATGACTCACATTTAGATATATATAAAACAATTGATACCACATCAGAATTGTTACTGAATTAGAGGTGTCTTGGTTTAGTCGTGTCAGTTGTTACTCCTGTCCATCATTTCAAAAAACTTATTAGCAAAGATTGAACCAAAACCACTCACTCAATTAAATTTTACTTGTAGGATATATGTAGGTTATCTGGTTAGATTTTCGGGGGATCACAATGATTTTTCCATTTTATGAAAATCATTTTTTAATCACTTTTTTGATAAATTTTTTATATATTTAATGAGACAACTGTATTGGCCATAACTGTATAAATTTTAGAATGAAAATTTAATGCCAATCAGCAAATTATGAAAATTTTTTATTGCTGATATGCTGAATGTGCAAAGATTGGATGCCATTAATGTACAGTGTATTACAAATTAAACTTGTTATGTGACATGCACAAGGCCAAAGATAATACATAAAACATGATTAAAATAAATTTGCACAATAAAGATTAAGTTGGATTGTGTTAAATATAGCCTCAACAGTATTGCATTGTTATGCATGAGAGGCCAAATACTTTATATATTAGCTTATAAGTTGGTTCTAGTTGCAAACAAAATAGACTCTGATTTGCCATGGCAAAATGCAATGATATATCAGGGTCTGTATCATTTGTTCTACTGATCAATCACATCAGGTTGCATAGACCCAGATCTGCAAGCCGATTGTACAGTTGTTATACATGAGAGACCATATACTGTATAAACTCAGTTAAATCTTGGGTCCAGTTGCAGGCAACAGACCCTGATCTGCCATGACACAGTGTGATAGCATAACATTGTGTGCATTTTGCTGATTACTTCTAACCAAATGGCAGATCTAAGTCTATGCAGTTGACAGTTGGATCTGATTAATCTACGAGTATACACTATGTAACTTTCTCTGCATTCTTCACTGAAGGCAGATTTATTGGTTTTATTAAATAGAACCTAATTTGGGTTGTATTTTTGACAATTGCTACAATCATGTACAAATTCATTCAGTTCACAGAATCTGTATTTTTAAATAATGCTGTAAAAGTATTATTTCACGTAGTTCATTCTCTGTATAGATGACACTTGATCATTAATTTTTCTCCAAATTAATATACATGTAGTTGAGTAAAGACTGTAATCAGTCAATTAGTATTTTCACCAGCTGTTTTAATGACACATGTGATAGTGCTTATTTTCATTGCAAAATACTTTCATTTGATAATAACATTTAATTTGTATGGGATATTTGTGTAAATTAGTGCATAATGACATTAATCTCCTAGCTACTTATAAGATCTGTCAGATTTGTAACTTTAAAATTTATATCTTTTTTGCAATGTGCATACCTCATTTTATATTGTACAGCAATAGTTAAGTGATAGCATTTTATGTCCCCACTACTTGCATCTGGGCATCTTGCTGTCCATTTGTCCATACATTCATATGTATGTCCATCTGAAGAAGCTTGTTTGGAAATTTGTGCCAAAGCCACTTAACATTGACAAATGTAATTTGGTTAGCATATTTTTATACACATGTAGTAGAAGAAAATTTCCATTTTTTTAAAAACACAATTGTTAACTGTTTTTCAATTGGTTTTTGGTCAAAAACTGTTAGCATGAGTAACCAAAAACCTATGACCAAAAACCAGTTCAGGTAGACCAATAAAATTTGACAAGCTTATTTGATATGTTGACGGAACCAGTTAGCATTTTAGGCCTTTTTTTTTTTAAAAATATTGTACACATTTTATAGAAGTTGTTTTGGGGAAAAAAACGACTAGGTAGTCAAATGAGATTTAACATGTTTATTTTGATTTATATGTACATGGCTTATTAGATTTCAATACAGTTATAGCAATATTTCACTTTTTTTTTAATTTTAGCTCACCTGCAAGGCTGTAGTGCCAAGGAATCAATTGCGCATTACCAATCTGGAGCCCGAATTTCAGATTCATTGTCAGTCTGACCTGGTATATGGGTTTATACCTTCAAAATCTCAGATAAATTCAATAATGAGCAAGATTGCAAATAAATAGAATGATCTTGTACTTGATTGGTTAACCTTGTTACCACTCTCGAGTTTACATTTCTGTTCCAATGATCATGCGACTTACTACTCTGGGGGCCATATTTCTGATCCAGTTTTGAAATGCTTAAAATATATGAGATCTCTGACAAATTTGATAATGGGTGAGATCAGTGCAAACTAAAGAGGTGATCTTCCATCTGATTGGCTGAGTTTATTACCCATCTAGAAACATTTTTTATCAGATTTTGTTAATAAAACATGCAATATGGGTTATGTCATAAAGATCTTAGATAATTTTATAACAAGTTAGACCCATGAATATTAATGAGGTTATCTTGTATCTTACTGGCTGAGCTATATATAGGTCATGTTTCTGATCCAGTTTGATCCTTGACTATACATGTGAAATCGATGCATATTGATGAATTGATCTTTCATTGGATTGACCGAGTTTGTTACCTTTGGAAGCTATATTTCTGATCTGATTTAGATCACACTTAGAATACATGCTTAAATTATCAAGATCATGTACAGGTTTTTGAGCGACTAGCATTTATATTGATGAGTTGCTTTGCTCTGATTGGCTAAGTTTGTTACATCTCTGGAGTACATATTTTGGATCAAATTTTGACCAACTTGAAATAATGGCTTACATCATCAAGATTTAAGATGGATTTGATAACTAGTGGGATCCATACTTGCATGTAATCTACATGCATAGTAATCTTCTGGAAGCCATATTTGTTGTCTTATTTGGAACAAACTTGGAATATCAATCATCAGTATCTTAAACTGTTTGAGTGAGATTGATGCATGTTAATGAGATGATCTTGCATATACTTTACTGGGTTATATTGCCACTCTTAAAGTCATATTTTTTTTTTATCTGTTGTGTATATTATCATTGTTATCTTGAATGACCTTATAATGAGCAAGAGATTGTGCATATCTAGTATGCCTTATTGTTTATGAAGAATTTATATATCAGAACAAGAGTAAAATTGGTCCAGTCAACATGGTATAAAGTTTATATTGGATGTATTCTTATACTACTACTTATGTCTGCTTAGTGAAACAGTCAGCTATAATCCAGATGAGCTATATACTTGGACCTATTTTAAGTAACATTTTGATCTGTGTGTCAGCAGTGGCAGCATGTGCATTTTTATTATTCTGTTTATCCCTCATACAAAGAAGTCGGAGCGCATGCCTTTTTAATATGGCATGGTATGACATTCATGTACTTAAATCCAGGTTTTACCTTCACTTTGACTAACATTATACTGGTCTGCTTTATCAATCTTAGTGATAGTTCACCAATATACTCTGTATATACTAGGGCATAACCGATTAGCATTTTTCTACCGATTTCCGGTTCCGGATTTTGGGCATGAAATTTTTCCGATTCTGGATACGATTCAATTAATCGGAAATGCTAAATCTGTATTTTGTTTTCTAAAAAATTTCATCTTCCGTTTTCTGGTTTCTGATATCTGGTTTTGCCGTGTCTAGCATGTTACTTAGTACTTTACCATATCCGGCTTCATCCGGTTTTCACCCGCCAGTTCAAATAGATTGTCTCACAGCATGGTTGTGTTGACCATATTGGACTTTTCTGACTTCTTATTTAACTTTATTAACGCACTATCGTATGACACGAAGTGTTAGACACGGTGCTATAGAAATTCAACTTTATTATTTTTATTATCCGAATCGGTCGTTCCTGCCTTGTCCGACTTTGATTAATTGGAAGTTCATACTATCCGGTGGAATCCGGTTTCTGGATCAAAAGTCGGTTATGCCCTAGTATATACTATCCTGATACTTCCAACATGGTTGTAATACAAACAAGTATTAACTAGTAAGAAAAAGTAAAAGACAAAAGTAATATCTTTATTGGTTTTAAGCTAAAGTTTGATTTACTAGCTGCTTGCCTTTTATTGTTTTGATTTCTTAAGTTGATATGGTTATTAACCTAAGCATTCCAGCTCTGAATATGGCAAGTAAAATGTTACTTGGAAGACTAGTACTATATCACATAGTCTAATCTGAAGAAGCAACGACTGCTACTGTGATAGGTTAAATGCTAGCTCATTTATATGGTTCATTGTAGAGATAAAATTTAATATTATGTTGTATGTGAGGTTTTCACTATGTCCAAAAAGTCTTGAACAGAACAGATAGATCCAGAAAAGTCTGAGAAAATATTACATGTGTGTATATCAGCCTTTATAATGTGAAACCAAGCCATGAACTTAATATTGAGTCTTTGATTAAAGCTAAATTTAATAAAGTGATTCAGGTTTTGAAAAACACAATTTTGTTACTAAAACACTATTATATTATTAAAATATATTATTAAAACACAATTGTAGTGTAGAATTCTGGTTGAATTTCCCTTTTATTTTAGTGATTATGAATTGCTTTCTTCTGTAATATTTATTGTTTGTTGCAACTTTGTGCATCAAAATCTTTATTTCCATGGAAGTTTTAAATGTTTCCATAGTATGATTTTTTGTGATGATATATCTTAAAACATTTCATGTAATTTACTTTGAAATTTCTTCTTATTCATGAAGAAGCCTTGTTTGTGTAGAAATCATTCTAATTATTCATTAAAAAGCATTGTTTTGTAGAAATCGTTCGATCTTGAAAGTCACATGAAAATGTCTAGAATCTGATAAAATCTGACAGTCAACTCTTTGCAAAATGAAATTATAAATTATTGATGTCTAGAAATCTTGACTCCATACATTTGTAAATAGGAGCAACATGTATTAATAAAAGAAGGTAGCAAACATAATACAGGTAAATTTTAGCATGTACTGTGTAAGTGTGCATTGCTTCCTTTGATTCTTAGGTTTGTATCAGAGTTTTCTCAAGTTCTTCCTCACAGTTATACATGTTGCCATGTGTAGTCGATCTTGCATTGAGAAATGATGTTGAACCCAAATAACAACAGACGTACATTGCCTTTATCTAGGTGATATTTCTTGTTATATGAAGTTGTGATGCTTGTACATCATTTTTTAGATCAGTTATGATTAAATCAAGGTAACATTGAATTATCCGTCAGTGTTAAAAAAATATTGCAGATATATTTCAGTTTTATGTCATCTGGTTTCAGTACATGTATATAACAAACTAAAGTTCACAAAAGTGACAGTCATAAGGTAATTTTTAACCTCAAATGCCTAGAATTCATCGTTCTTGGGTAATATCAACTTTTTGGTAAAAATATAGATTCTGAAATATGGCATTTGTTAGAATAAATACAGGCACATAAACTGATGGCAGTAATTGTACACATGGATTTTTTGTTTCATTATGAAAGATAGTGGAAATCTACATGCAATAAATATACAGATCATTCTTCATCCAGAGACATTTCATTCCTAATCGGATAATTTGAATGATCCTTGATTGACTTTCTAGTTTGATATTTTTCTTTCTGTTTTATTTTAGGCCATAATCAGACATTTTCTACACAGAAACAAGAAAATGTATCTTACAGACATTTTATTATGTATTGGGTTTTGCTTTCATGAAAGACTGTTGAGTGAAAATTTCTAATTTGCACAGAATGTGTGATATTACTAGGTCATGTTAATTCTTTCGACCACCTAGAAAAGTATAAACAAATAAAATTCTTGTTAATTTTTAACTGCTGCTTAGTTGATAGACGATGCATGTAATGGAGAATTCATGTTCCTAATATTGAAAATTGAGAGCTCAAAGATATTCATGTGCAGTCTATATACCAGGTTATTCGTTTTACTGTTGATATGATTCCATTCTTTTTTCTCTGAACAAAACATCAAAATTTTGGATGCTACTCACTTTAAGCATATATATATATATATATATATATATATATATATATATATATATATATATATATATATATATTCAAATGGTGAAATTCCTCATTTAATGTGTCATATTTGTGCTGATCAATCCCGTTTGCTGTATGTAGTGTGTGTTAAAATATGACATTAATTCTTGGGCAAATGAGAATAGTAAAAGCATTTAAGGAAGGGTTTTTGACAGTAAATATACATTACATAGTCTTGTTTTATGGAACTTGCTTTTGTACAGTGCCTTCTAGATAAGTAAAATATTCATGTTGTGTAACCATTGGTTAAAATGCATTTATGTGTATGCAAATAAATGCCACACCATGAACCTGTACATTGTGATGAGATATGATTGAGATACAGTTATCCATTTGTTTTCCCTCACCGTTGTCCAATGCTCTTTAAGTTTGGCAGAATCCAGGTTGTCAATTTTTGGACTCAAATTTTTCAGTGTGTCATATAGGATACTTATTAGTGTTTTGAAACATTGTATAATGGGAGAATTATTGGTTCATGTGTCGTGTTCCACTGCTTCTATTGCTTGCATAATAATTGTAACACTTTGGCAATCTGAAAAAAATCGTAGCAAGTTTACCATATTTCTGAAATTATGTTGTTTATGTAAATTGCTCATCTAATTAAGAAAAAGCAGCAAAACCTAAGGTTTCATGATTACAATACTGTGTTACTTTCCAGACAATATTTTTCTTTTGATCCAGAATAAAATTTCTGCCAAAGAACAAACATGTAATTGAAAAAGAAACACTTTTAAATAATGTACCATGTCACCAGTTTGCTCATTTATTTTGTAATCCAACTCATTTCTTCACATGCACACATAAACATTAAATATTTCAGTTAATTACTATTAGATTAAAGATTGATTAACAATTAAAGGTCAAGCAGTTTGATCAGTATGGACCCTAAAGCAAAAGTTATTGCTTCCATTCTAGATCCACCACAAATGTTGGCCTAACAAAACAAAAATAATTAGTTTTTATAACTCCTGTTTGTCAGATGTCCCAAAACACTTATAATCATATTTGTTAATAGGCATGCTACCAATTTACATGGAACACTCGTTTAACTAGCAAAAGTGGGAGTGTGTATGTATGCCTCAGTTATGGTAGCATATTTTGGAAATCTTAAATCCTTGTGGAATGGATGTGAAAAATATGTATGATTATGCCATATTAATATTATAGGTTTCATGTGCAAAGGCTGTTATGTTCTGTCTTAATGTTTCTGTTTTTATGTATCTGATTGAACAACCAAAATAAAACATGGTTATCTTCTATTGCTTGACAAGACTATGCATGGAGGGTATGCACCCGACACCATTTCTGATGCCATTTGAAACCCAGATTTTGCAGATATGTTCTAACTATAAACGGTTTTCATTTTGAAACAAACCCACAGCATATTTTCAGTATTGCCTAAGCAGGGATAATCATCACCCGCCAACATTGCTCACAAGACATCCTTTTATCCCTTTTTTCTCAACAAACTAGTGCATGCAAGTTTGAATATTGAACAAATTTTGTAACATTATCCTGTGATTATTGTATTTTGTATTAAGCGACTTGTCAAAATCAGCATTGTCTGGTTGTTGTTAAATGGTATGTGAATTGTTCAGTATTTGTTGGGGGGTGGGTGTTGTTCTGTAAATACAAAGATTTTTATTTTTTACATGTAATCGCATATAGGAAATGAGCCATGTATTAAATGACCCACCTTACTCTGTACACAGCTTGAAGCAATAAATGCAAGTTGCACTACTTGCTTGCAATATATTCTCTCTCTCTCTCTCTCTCTCTCTCTCTCTCTCTCTCTCTCTCTCTCTCTCTCTCTCATTTGCTCTTCCAATTACTTTTACCTTATTTCTAAATCTAACTTTCAAACCATATCATTAGTAAGAAGAAAAAACATTTAAACAGTATGTAATGAAGGAATGCTTATTTTATTTTATTATTATATTTTTTGACCCAATGGTATTCACTTGTTCATCCATCGGTTTGTCCATCAATTCACCGGTCTGTCCATGTTTTGAAATTTGGCTTCAGTATCATACAATGTCAGGGCCTAGTGGACTAAGGCGATATTTCTTCTTAAACATTTTACTCTTGATAGTCCGTCCTTTTACGCATTGGGCAGTTTCTGCCGCATAATTGTACTTGGGATTAATTCATTTTAAACTTATTTCGAGGTCTCGAATTGAGTTTGATCTGCATCAGCAGTTAGAAGAGGTGGCACAAGTTATTGCATTGCTGCTCTTCCTAAAGTTCTTGGAATTGTACGTACATTCATCACATGGCCTCATGCAGTCCTAAATGAAAACGGTATTACTGGGACATCATATATGGCAAACATAGTGGCCATCTTGAAAATATTATTATCGCTGCCTTTGATGAATGGATGGTCATTTTAAGATGGTGGTTTTGTTAAAGGTTTATTGTCATGTCCGGTTGGTCCCATATCACGCTAGTACCAATCTGACGCGTTATGTGGCCGCCAGAGGAACCATTTTGAAAATATTATAAATAATCAAGATCTTTAATTCATTTTGAAATTAGGTTTTCACCAGAAGACTCGTGATGTTGGTCCTAAAAGAAAAGGGTACCTATCTGATGTATAATATGACCGTCACTGCGAACAGTTTGCAGATCGTGTTATCGTTATTCCTGACAGGATGGTCAAATCAACATGGCAATTTACTTATGACCTATCAAGATGGTCCTAACTGAAAATGGTTCCATTGTGACATGCAAAATGAGCACAACAGCAGACATCTTGAAAATCATATCACTTTTCCTCCGGAGCGAATAAACGTATTGACACCTGACTACGATATGAATCATTTTTATAGCTTAAGTGAAAAATCCAAATCACACACGCTTACATAATTAACTACATTGTTTTACAGTTGCCTAGGTTAAAGTGAGAAGTCAGATTGTGAGTTATTGTCAAACTAAACGTGTAAACGCATCGCTTTTTTTTTCAGTGTGTGTAATTTGGATTTTTAATGTAGCTTTAATAACTTTTCAGTCATATCGCTACGGTGTCTACAGTGATATTTTTAAATGATGTATAGCACAGGGGCACATGCCGCAGACATGTAGCATGACGTCCCATCCATTCATATTATCTTGACAACAAGCCGACCAGTCCTAACACTAACCTCTTTATGCTGAGCTCCAAGCGAGGCTTTTAGTACCATTTTTTTAATTATATGACTCGGCCGTGGATCGAGCCCACGACCTCCCGCTTCTGAGGCGGACGCTCTAACCACTAGGCCACCGGAGTGGTTCTTTTTTTCTTGTACACAAGTCCTGCAAATTTAGTCGTTGTAGATGTGTGTCATTTGGATTTTCAGTAGCTTTAACAATTTTTCCGTAATATCGCTACAATGTCTGCAGTGTGGCTATGATGTCCAGCACTGGGGCATCATGCAGCTGGCACGAGACCGACCTATCCTTACAGGCAGCTGTAATTACCATTTTATAAGTATTTGGGATGATTCGGCAGGGGTTCGAACCCGCGACCTCTCGCATCCGATGCTGACGCTTTAACCACTTGGCCACCAGAGTGTTCATGTAGATTCGTGATTAGGGGCAACTGAATGGTCGATGGCGATTGCCTATATACATCACTAACATCACGCGTTTTGTCGGCGTAGGTTCGAATATCGGCTCGGCAAACGGGTATGTGAGAAACCTTGCCACGAGTTTCCCGTTGGTCTGTGGTATTTCCGGGTTATTCGCGGGGTTTTCCTGTACCAAATATATTGTCTGCCATGCATTGTTTATCATGTGCTGAAAGTAGTTGTTAAACAAACAAAACAAAACCACAAAAAGATTCGTAATTGTATGCGGTACGTGCAGGGATTCGTACCTAGTATAATGTTCTTCAATCCTATCCAATAATCTTTTTGCCTAATCCGATCTTTATTCTCTCCAGACTCGTGTGCCTGCAACTTCCAGTAAGTTGTATGCATTTCTGATTCATAATTACTAATTATTATATAATTAAATTTGATTTAAAAGACATGAAGCCTTTATACGTACACACAAAAAAACACGTCCAGATGGCTAATTGTTATTTGTTTTATCCATCACTCCTAGAAATATAATGCATTAGTTGTAGTTCATAACACGATGTTTGAAAACCACCCCCAACTGTAGCAATTAAGAAACTCCTGACGCTGACATAAAAAAATATATGGGAAAGAGGAGTATTTTTCTTACGTCATAGAAATCAGCTACCATTTGACTACGTTTTTTTTTTTTACTTGTACGGCGTTTGTCCTTCTTTTCTGAATGTCCTAACATTATTTGATAAATAAACTAACACTATATATCAGTGTTCACTAATTGATGCATGTGAAACCGTTTCAGCTTTCACGATTGGTCTAGCTGACATCACGATGCTATCGGAGTGGACAGTAAAAGATACGGGTACTGTCAAGGACGGATATAAATTAAGGCTGCATAATTTTCACATATATTCTGTCGTGTTACCAAATACAAATGCTGTGCTACTGTTACATTCCATTTGGGGAATTTCAGTGGTTTTGCTAAATGTGAATAATATATTTGTACAAAATGAGTCAAATGTATATATAGATGGCAGGAATTACCAACGGTAATATTCAACAGATTACTTAGATATAGATCAACTGTTTGATACCACGTTTTCAATTCTGTTTCAACAAATACGACCCTATTTAAGTTAAAAATTACAAGTAGCCTAATTCTCTTGTACTTTAAAATTAATGTATAAACTGCTCTTTGGTCTGAAAAAAAATCCGTTATTCTTAATTGTCCTTGTCCAGCAATTGAAATGCGGGACTACCATTGATCAGTTTTCTAGAATATTCTTTCACGAGACATTCATGAAACTGCTTGCATGTATTTTGATCGATACAGTTTAAGTCAGTCAACGTCTAAAACTTAATATACGTTGATTTTAAACAAAGCATGCAGCATTATTTTCTGGATCAAATTTGAACTTAATACTTTAGATCGTTGTGAAGCCCAACTGGTTCTGCAGCTAGATGGTCTTGGAAATGCCCTTTTCAAATATTGATTATAATTTATTTCCTAATTGCGACCTAGAAAACAAATACATTTTTTTAAAATATTTAATGAAATATTTCCAGTAACTAACAACTAACGGTTCCATAGGAAAAGTTAACGTTGTGTTTTTGTAACCTTAGAAAACATTAACGTGGCTTTGACTCCCGCGGATAAGACGATAACTGCTTAAAATATGGTAAAATTTATGAGCGTGTATTGATGGCCAACATATGTCCTATTATGACCTATATAATGTTAAAGTGTGACAAGGAAAAATAAAATTAGAAAACTTAGAAAAATATATGGAAGAAAAACAAACATGGTCAGAGCGGGTGAATTCAACCTTAAAGATTTTCATCATCTTTTGGTATGCAATGAGACTGAAGGGAAACTTTAAATTGATGCGCTATCATTATTATAATTATGTACATCCTTGCAGAGAAACCAATTTAATTGCAAGGAAATTTCGTGTTCATCAGTTAATCAATGTTATCCTGGTGATGAAATTGCAACATGTACAAATATAGAAGATCTTGTTCTACTAAAAATGCTGTAACATCCTTTGGACCAGCTTTCCATCCAGATGGATACTACGCTTCATACAAGAAAGATAGTAAGCTTCATTCGCGGATGAATGTTACACTTCATACCAGAAGGATTGTACGCTGCATCTAAGGTAGATAGTACGCTTCATCCAATATGAATGGTACGGTTCATACTAAATAGTACGCTTCATCCAGGATCAATGGTACGCTTCATACAAGATAGTACGCTTCATCCAAAATAGTACGCTTCATCCAGGATCAATGGTACGCTTCATCCAAGATGGATAGTATGCTCCATTCCAGGATCAATGGTACGCTTCATCCAAGATGGATAGTACGCTTCATTCCAGGATGAATGGTACGCTTCATCCAAGATAGTACGCTTCATCCAGAATCAATGATACGCTTGATCCAATATGGATGGTACGCTTCATCCAATACGGATAGTATGCTTAATTCCAGGATGAATGGTACGCTTCATCCAAGATGGATAGTACACTTCATCCAGGATGAATACTACCTTTCATATTCCAGTGAAACTGGGCTAAACACGGGCCGTATTGGTCACCTATAGGCTCAAAAAGACTTAAGGAAAAACTTAAACAAAAGACTACGTTGAAGCTAGAATTTTTCAAAACAGAAATAATGCAAATATGTCATATTTTGGTGTCGTTTGCTCAATACCGGCAAAAGTTGTAAACTTTATCCCACAACGAGACAGGAAAAGTCATCCTGAGTTGAAATCTAGCCTCTTTATTTTAAACAGTTACTAAATTAAGGTCATTCTTCATAAAACTTTCAATGGTAAAACAGTGAGCGGTAGTACTCGCACT
This sequence comes from Unio delphinus, assembly GCA_029339505.1. Lineage (NCBI taxonomy): Eukaryota > Metazoa > Mollusca > Bivalvia > Unionida > Unionidae > Unio > Unio delphinus. The sequence continues at coordinate 324,331 of JAQISU010000123.1, read as the reverse complement.
GGTGCCTCTACGTCATAGACGGGGTTATGACATCGTAGCTATGTGGGTAGGTGTTGCCAACATAGACAATATGAAATTATTCATTAATGCCTCCCGTTATTGAATACCAATGATGATTGGTGTCATTCCCGCATACATTTGATATTCCTATTAAAAATTATCATGAATCATCAATTTAACTTTTTAATTTCACGATGTTATTATGCGAGGAATGCATGTGTAACTTTCATATGTAATAAATAGCCTCGTTTCCACTTTGGCACATTATGAACACTCTCGTCGTTACCTCGCATACTAGTTAGGGGTCGCTTGCCAGGCGCAGAATTCTGCAGAAATCTTTGGGAAGTATAAAAGGCTTGTCAGCATCTCTACTGCGACCTGTTCGGGTTTCCGAGGGTCATGTTAAGAGCTTACATAGCGTGAGCAAATCTAATTTAAGATGTGTGCAATAAAAAGGCAAATCATGCTTATTACTTTCCGCAGAATAGAATGCATAACCATTTCACGATACCTACATAACTAAATGCAAAGAAATAATGTCTTTTGAGTAACTTAAATCACATCAGTATTTTTTTTTTTTGCCTACCACGAGAAAATATCTGAGCTGGATTTGATTGTTTATCAAGCATAACATTATCATAAACAACTAAATTATTAATAAATCCATCAAATTCATCGACGCTCGGAAATTTATCAATATCGGTAATAAAATTTATAATATCATCACCTTTATTTAATAATACTTTATTTAATAATTTTGCGTTTTCATTAAAATCTTTAAACATATCGTAACATTTTTGATCATCAACTGACGGAGATACTAAATTTTACTTATCCCACTTGAGTCATCTCATTATCAAATTTAGCAGTAATTGTGTCTTTCTACTTCTAGATGAACATATGATAATTTATCTGATGGAATTCGGTAGCGCTGGATGATGTTTTACTGGTTCTTGCTTTCGTGTCGCTGAGAAATCAATGACATCCATGTTATACAAATATAATAATAACCGCTCCGGTGGTCTACTGTTTAGAGCGTCCGCCGCTGAAGCGGGAAGTCATGGTTTCGATCCCCGGGCAAGTCATACCAAAGATATAAAAATGGTACTAACAGCTGTCTCGCTTGACGCTCAAAATTTAGAGGTTAGTGTTAAGACTGCAGCGCCGGATTAAGCACCGTGGAGGCCCATAGGCAGTCAAACTTTTGGGGCCCCAGACCCACGGTCACGGTCTCATGGGGGCCCCTGATGGGGCCCATAAAAGTCGCGGGGCCCATAGGCAGTTGCCTACTCTGCCTAATGGGTAATCTGGGACTGTAAGACTGGTCGACCTGGTGTTAAGACTGGTCGATCCGGATAATGTGACTGGGTGGGACATCATGCTACATGTCTGTTACATGATGCCCAGTGCTGGACATCACTATAAACTGCCTCACTGCAGATATCGTAGCGATATGACTGATTGTTTTTATTATAAAGCTACGTTAAAATCCCTAATTACACACACACACACACACACACACTAAATAATATTGATCTAAATTGTATAAAATGTAGAGCACCCATCCCTACAGATGGAGTAACAATAATACTAATAAAACAATAAAAAGCGTGCGGTCGTCGTCAACTGTGTGAAATGTAGGACAAAAAATATATATTTATCTCCCTAACTCAGGACCACAAAAAGGTGGTAATATTGACTTCATTAAGAAAATTACAAGAAACTCAATGTGCTTAATACCCAGGATAAACAAAAGAGCAACTTATCCAATCTGGAGTATTACGACATATACAAGTTCTAGCGTGATTACAGCCAAGAGTAGACCTGCAACATCCAAATTAGATTCAACTGCTCCTCAACGAGGATTTACACCTGAACAATTACAAGTTGTTCCGGAAGACAGACAATTACCACCGCAGTCACTTTTGCATGGTGCCAGCACCTTTGCGTCGATTACACTCAAGACAGGTCAGCATCACATCTTCTCGTGTATGACCAAGACTACTATCTTTTCTATCTACGGTAAATTGTCTTGAATTATTAAGAATACTGTTCCACAACCTTGCTGTGTTACAGTCAGCACGATGATTATTCTGTTGTTGTTTTAGTGTCATGATAAAGTCGGCGTCAAGATCAAAGACGCTCTTATTTTTTTTGTCACATTGTTGATAACTAAAATAATCTTACTTTTTCATTGTCAGTAACATCACCAACAGTTTCTGTAATGTCTATGATAACTCTCCGCAACTCAGACATTCTTCTGACTCGAGACACTATAAGATACACTAAACTTGACTGTTCGATACGATCATCGACGATCCAAACTCGCGTATCAGAAATGGTTAATCGTTGTGATGAATGGATCATCATTGCGTATCCTAGCGTCCATTTACTTTTGTCCGTAGTTAACGCTTTCTCGAAAATACTGACGTCAACTAGGACAATATCATTTAAAACAAGATTTCGTTTTTCTGACAATCCTGGAATATCAACGTTAATATTCTGTCGTCGTGTATCTGCTGTTCGATAACACAACGGTATGGGTAGATCTGAATTTATTGTCTTAATGTAATATAAATAATTTCTTTGAAGCGTATTACGAACTATCTTTTTATTTGCCACTATCAAATCGTTTGGTCTCCATTTATCCCAAAAATCGCTCGTATAAGTTTCTAAAATTGTTTCATGCATTACTCCACATTGAATATTTTTGGTTTTAGTCTGATTAGTTTCTTAAGCTCATTGTTACCGCAGTGTTCTTTAACAGTAAATAATTCAGAAACATATTTAACTCATCTAATAAAACGGCAAATGTTCCATCCCAAATTATTATTATTTTAGGTAGATATTTCTCACCCATTTGATCAAAAGTCCATTTATCTCCCTTCCGTCAATATAAGATGTGATAAGTATATGATATTACACCTCTCTTTTTCATTTCTCTCGCAAGTATATGCGTATAGTGTTAGCACGACTGAATCCAAACCCTGACTAAATCATTTAAAAATTCGAGTTGTTTTACCACAACCACCAGATTCGAATAGATACAGGGCCGGACCTGCTATAGGGGCCCAGCGGGCCCGCCCCCCCCCCCCCCCTTTAAAAAAAAACTATTCACTGCTTTTGATAAAAGATGCAAAGGGGGGTCCGAATTTTTTAATTTTTTTAATTTATTTCTTTTTTTTGTATCTTTTTTTTAGTGTTTTTAAAACATTGCAGTTTTTAGTGACTTTTGTTCGATCCTTTTTTCAAAGTTCAGATAGCACCAGATTGCACCATTTTGCATCCTTGAAAAAAAAAATTTGCGGTGGGGCCTGCCCCCGGCCCCCCCTCCCCTCCCTAGAAGGCTCGCTTAACCCAATAACAAGTTTGGGCCCCCCCCCCCGAAAAATTTAGGTCCGGCCCTGAGATAAAAAGTCAATATTATGGATACGGGATCATACACAGATGGCGCTGATGATAAATATAACTTATTTTTTTTTACGATACATATCTTTAACGGTAACATCAGCGGATTCGGTATAACCGTGTAACATTTTTTGTTTTATGAATGAATAGTTGGATTTAAAGTGAAACCGGCCACTAGGGTCATATGTTCACTATTTTGCACTGCCATTTATTTACATGGCAGTGATTTAATTTATCCAGGAAGATGGAATGGTGCCACATCTTCCTGGCGTTTATGCGCACAGAGTGCGCTATTTAATTTGGTCGTCATATCATACCCCTAAAAAGGGGCTAATGATATGAGTGTTAGACCTGGGTGAGTGGGAATAGACCCATCACGCACTCAACCTATCAACCAATCGAAAGTACGTACGCTTATTCCAAATTCAATCCAGTTTTTCTAGTGGATTTCCCTATGCCAAAATTGTGTAAGCCACCGATGCAATTCATCAAATGGTAGAGTTGAAGAATTAAATTACGTTCCTATCTATGCCAATCTTCTAGTACAAAAGTGTACATATTATATGTCCCTAACAATTTCTTTTGCTGATATGACTAAACGTCATTTGAAAGGTAGCCACTGTCAGAGAGAATTAGATTGTTAATTTTGAGCAGTGGGTCCGAAAATGATCAAGTTAGGCTTTTTGGATAGAGCTTGTCAAGGAGGGTTTCCGAAACCAAGTGGAAGACCCTATTAAAACAATGAAAGTCAATAGCTCTAAAAAGGACTTTTTTTTTATTCTCCACTCTCCCTAACCAGTACCTGTAAACGTAAGTAAGTTTGAACATTTTCCTTCGTTATAAAATGATTCTGTGGCAACTCTGACCGTGGTGTCAGGAAATATATTTATCACCGATCATAGATTTATTGAAACATTCGAGCATTGTTGATCTTAAATGGATAAACTGCGATGACTCACCATCAGTATAACTTACAATTGTACCTAATTTAGTTCCATTTGACTAAAAAGCTGTTTCTTGACTTATAAACGTATTCTCGCATGCGGTATCAGCAATTATAAAACTGAGTTCAACATCCACTATAATTGATCTTGTACAATATGATCACATGATCCACCTTGAGTAACTTTACCGATTAATTTTCTGCCAATATCTTTCGTATATTTTCCTTCTTCTTTCTCTAATTATTTCCAGCTCGTTTTCCTCGAATCAGAATGTATAATCGATCTACGTCGTCAGAAAGAATATTATTAGGACATGAACTATGACCACTTCCTTCTGACTTAGACAAAGAAGAAAAAAAAAACAATTTGAGTAACATCGCGAAGATCTTCTGGATCATATTCGGTTATTTACTTTTAAATTTATAAATTCTTCATCATCATCTCTGACAGGCTGACGATCTTCAGCAATAAGAATTACATCGTTTGATCCAATCTTAACGTTTAATAACCCCAACAATTTTAGATCTTAAGTATTGTTCTGCTTTATCGTATCCATATCCAGAAAAATTTACTGTTTTATCCGGATTCTTCATATTCTTAATATCCTAAGACGTAAAGACATCTTTAAGACCAGATTTAACTTTTAGCGGTTGTTGTTGAGAAGGTTCGCGTTGTTGTTGTTGTAACGATAATAAATATCTATTCCCCTGGAAAGATTCTGAACAATTGGATTTTATCGCATCTGGCCTAACTGTCTTTTTCATTTATTCGAAATCTCCATTTGCACCAGGAGTAGTAATATGGGGCACTCTAGCGTCAAGGGAAAATCCAGTCAAAAACAGCTTGGGCTAATCTAGCGTCAAGGGGAATTTAACATGGTGGGCCTATCTAGCGTCAAGGGGAATTTAACATGGGAACTATTTGGGCCTATCTAGCGTCAAGGGAAATTGAACATGGTGGGCCTATCTAGCGTCAAGGGGAATTGAACATGGTGGGCCTATCTAGCGTCAAGGGGAATTGAACATGGGAACTATTTGGGCCTATTTAGCCTCAAGGGACATGGAACATGGGGAATATGATTTGTATGGGTATAGGGAAACTGTCTAGGGACAAGGGAAAAAAAGGGTGGCAATGAAAGCTACTATCTTTTCGAGACTTATGAGTGGCCCTGAAAAGAGCCTTTGGATATTTCTTCTTCTTTTATTTTCTGGCATTGTTCCACCACCTTTTGATTTTACCAATGATTCCCGTTTTCTTCTTCTTTTCTTCTTCGGGAATCCAGTCAGGATGCCCCATAGCTCTAAACTTCTCTTGTATCTTTATCCAATTGTTATTTAATCTTTCAAAGTCCTTTTTCTTTTTTTGGTTTTCATTGTCCTTTCTTTCCTTTCTCTCCTTACTCCAGTTATCTTTGATCTTCTTCACTTCTTCTAATAGTTCCTTTCTCATCAGTTCTTCAGCTTTCTTGAGCGGGTCCAAACCCTTTTGGACATGGGGGTACTCTGTCAAGATATTATCCAAAAAACACTTGACGTTTCCGACAATATCTATTACTTGCTTCAATGTCCCCACTCTAACATAGGGTGGATTAATGCAGCCTCGTAACTTTTTGGCTTCTTCTTCTAGCATTCCTCCTAAGAGCTCCCTGGCTATTTTCAGTCTTTTTGCAAAGTCCAAACTCTTCGCAATCTTCCATTTATGATGTAGTTTTTCCACTTCATATTCCCCGTCTAATATCCAGAAATAGCTGTGTCTTAAATTGTTGAATAAACTTGATGCTTTTGCCATCTTCTATGGTTATTCCGTGGAATGGTTCTAATGTCAGTCACTTTGAGTATATATATCTTAAGCACGGACGTGAAAGTAAACACCCCCTACATTCACTTGTCATATTAGATACTATCCACAAATCCTATTATATACTATCCAAAATCACACCCTATACTAACCACACACACGGGGAAGCAGCCAAAACAAACCCTACTATATACTATCCAAAATCACACCCTATACTAACCACACACGGGGAAGCAGCCAAAACACACCCTATTATATACTATCCAAAATCACACCCTATACTAACCACACACACGGGGAAGCAGCCAAAACACACCCTATTATATACTATCCAAAATCACACCCTATACTAACCACACACACGGGGAAGCAGCCAAAACAAACCCTATTATATACTATCCAAAATCACACCCTATACTAACCACACACACGGGGAAGCAGCCAAAACAAACCCTATTATATACTATCCAAAATCACACCCTATACTAACCACACACACGGGGAAGCAGCCAAAACAAACCCTACTATATACTATCCAAAATCACACCCTATACTAACCACACACACGGGGAAGCAGCCAAAACACACCCTATCATATACTATCCAAAATCACACCCTATACTAACCACACACACGGGGAAGCAGCCAAAAACAAACCCTACTATATACTATCCAAAATCACACCCTATACTAACCACTCACACGGGGAAGCAGCCAAAACAAACCCTACTATATACTATCCAAAATCACACCCTATACCATCTAAATAGAGTCAGTGTTTATAATCACACTACTCCTCTCTCACACCCATTGGCAATTGACATAGTATTTCTTTTCTTGTTATTTGGGTAGCCCTGAGAAGGGCTGTTTTTTTTAACTTCAAATTGCACCTGGTTAATGCTGGCATCTCCCAGGTCTAGCCCCACACACACATCTCCTACTCCAATCATTCTCCCAATTCACCCTTGTGACTGGGAGTGCAGAGGGAGAATGAGTGGCTTCACTATCCCAATCTTCTGTTTGAGGGATAGTGAAAGCGTCTTCATATCTTCGCCTATTCCGCAACTGTCGTTGTTGCGGCTGAGGCTGTGGTTGTTGCGGCTGAGGTTGTGTTTGTTGCGGTGGGGCTTGTGTCTGTAGTGGACGAACTGGTTCTGGTGGTGAAGGCGTCCTCACCATAGGAGTAACTTGACTTGTTTGTCTCATCATACGGTGAGGCAAGATAGGTCTTCTCTTCTCCTCCTCTTCTTTCCTTTTTCTTTCCTCCTCTTCTCTTTCAATCCTAGTCTGTTCTTCTAAGGCCTCCATTGCCAGTTCGTCCAGGAGACGCCTCGCATTCTCCAAGTGCATCTGAAGCTCTCTTAGCTTTTGAACTCTACTCATCTTTTGTGTTGATGCGTCAACGATAGGTAGCCAGACTGACGAGTGCTTCTTTATATAGTTCAAGCGCGGACGTGATGGAAAACACCCCTACGATTACCCAAAAATCTTACAGTATCCCTATCATTACCAAAACACGCGGACGTGATGGAAAACACCCCCTAGATCCAAGAAACTTACATTATCCCTATCATTACCAAAAAACAAAACAAGCGGACTTTTAAAATAAAACACTCACTCACTTTTATACTTGACTCCTATTAATTATACATTGAACAAGTTATTTTGAAAAAATACGTTGTGCTTATAGACGCACTTCAAAACAAAAGTAAAATGAGACAGTGATTATAGACTCACTTCTATTTTTTTCTAACTTCCTCACATACCATAAGCAAATTGAATAATTAATTCTTTTCTAGAATATTGGGTAGCCCTGAAAAGGGCTGTTTTTTTTGTGTTTGTGTGTACGAGGAAGGATGACAATCTTTTATCGTCTAAGATTGCGTCCTCGTTTGGCTACACGATAGGGTCTGCTTCTTCGGAAAGAGAAAGAGAACTCTTTCGTGTCCACACGACAGTCGACAAAACTTCTGTCTGGTTCCTGCTGCTGTTGCTGATGCTGCTGATGCTGTTCTCTCTGCTCTCTCTGCTGCTTTTGAAGTCGATACTTCTCAGTCCATTCTTCTTTCTCTTTTTGAATTTCCTCTCTGAAGAGTTCTTCTATGAGGTCTTCCGTTACTTGTAGCATTCTTACATTCTCAATCTCTTCAGGCTTTGGCATCAGATTGTGTCTGATACGATGCAGAGTGACATAAGCTTCGTTCAGCTTAGCTAGTCTTGAGCACATCTTCGTAGGAGGATGAGTCAAACAATGGATGGCCAGACTGGAGACTACCCCTGCTTTATATGGTTCAAGCGCGGACGTGATGGAAAACACCCCTCTGCGGTTTAGGGTTTTGAAACGTTTAGATAGTTTGATGTGAGGGATAGAAAGAAAAGTCAAAGAGCATTTATATGAATACAAATGTAAAACAAACGACAGACGCATTGGTTTTCAAAACACAACATTTTTATTCAAATAACAAACATTATTTCAAAGAACAAACATTATTTCAAAGAACAAACATTTTTTTTCTTCCATAACACCAATACATTATCTTTGACATGGTTGACAACGTTGTGAATTAAATTGAGATTTCCACTGTTGGAAATCATTGGGCGATTGATGTACACTACGTTTCCTAGCTAAAGACAACAGATAACCATAATGGTCACAAAACCATCGATCTACTTTGTCATCGTTTCGAGACGAATGACGATCAAAATAAGTCACTAAATGTTCTAAAGAATATCCAAGACTGCGATGATGCAGATAATAGATACAATATTGTCCACACACCATAGAATCTGTGCTTTGTAATTTCACATTATTGAATCGTGTCGTCTGAGCATTTCTTCTCATAAAGTCAATGATATCATCTTCGAAAGGAGGCAATCCATACGAATCAAAATACTCCGCACAACCCTCTTGAGGAAAGTAGACAGCTACCCAGTGAGTTCCTGGAAGATGACTGTCATCTGTGTTGATGACATAAGCTTGATTCTCTTGAGGTTTGCGATGAGGTAGTTCATCTTTAGCACACACGACAGGATTCCAAGAAGCAGTGTACGAACTACGGTTCAAAAGATAATAAAGTTCCCAGGTATCCATTTTTTGTTGTGTCGCCTTGTGTTTTTCTCTCCTTTCTTCACAGGTGATGATAAGTCATCAATTCAATCCAGACTTTTTGTTTGAAACGGTCTGACAAGTAACTGATGGTTTGCTTCGTCTCTTTACTTTTGGCCAAGAGAGCTTCGATGCGATCGATTTCTCGAGCAAACAATGGAGGAGAGGAATGATCACGTAAGCCTTTATACCACTGAAGTAACACGTCTTCTTCGGAGATGAGACTCCAAGCTTCGTTCAGATAATCATCCAATTTTTCTTCTTGACTCATCATCATACATTTATCGTGTTGAATTTGACTGGGATGATCGATTTGACATCCATAACAATCTTTTTTAATCAGGTCCCTCATTTTATCTTCCAAGTGTTGTGCAAAACAAGCCACTAACTGTTGTTCCTGTTCTGGCCATCTGGATTGCATGATCACTACTTCTTCTTTTTGGTCTTGGGGTTCTGCTTTTTCTGTAACCTCCCATTCCATGGATTCTCCACTATTCAAAGAAGGACAAGGGTCTTCCATAATGTCTAATAGTCTAGAATGACTTCTCTCAAACTGTTAATTTCTATGGTATTATCGAATTCAGCATACAGAATGATATTCACCGTTTCGGGAAGAGGTGCTGCAAACTGAAGTTCCACACGCAGTTGCCCAGATTTTATAGGGTGGAAATGTCCCTTGTCGCTGCCTTGGTCTGGAGTGAAATCAAAAGCCCACAACGTGTAACCTCTTGCATAGTCGTCGTAGGAAATACCGTGACTGGTGTTGGTTCCTAACTGTCCTGTGGCTTCGTACAGTGACAAGTACGACCTCAAGTAATTTTTCTGTTCGCCAAAGTCGGGTTCGAAGGGTCTGGTACACAAAGTTTTGCCATCGCGACTGACTTCAATTTTGGATACTCTGCAGTGCTTAAACTGGAAAGGATTTTCATCGTGGGCACCATTGAGGGCTGCATTGCTGACGATACCAATGAATAAACGTTTGGGTAACTGTCCTTGGAACAGATGATCTTCGATCTTAGATCGGAGTCCAGCGGCAATGGTGAAAGTTTTGACTTCCACGCGTCGTATCGGATACTTGGCTGTCGTTCTGCTCAAAGTGTGACTGATATCATTTCCCACTTTAGGTAACACTTCCACGCGACGTACGTATAACCTGGCTTCTTGGATAATGGTTTTGTATTCGTTGGCATGAGCCATCAAATGGAAAGCAGTACTACTTCGATTCAGTCTCAAGCGAATATCTACTCCGTTCAGCAAATACTTCTCTTGAAACCACATGTCCAAATGCAAACGATCGAACAGTTCTAAACTACGTCCTTGCAAAATTTTCTTTCGACGCTCGTTAAAACCTTCATTGTGAGGATCGGCAGGATTGCCATCGACTGCTGCTGCGGGCAAGGCTGTGTCGTTAAACTTATCTGCAGTGTCAGGTTTCCATACCACGCAAGCATCTAGATGAGTGTTCTTGGCTTCTTTTCCGTACGTCAAGAGATTTTCGAGGTACGCTCGGTAAGGGTAAGTATCCATGCTACTGCTGATCAGTTTGTTATTCATGTACAAATCCACATCGCTGAACAAGGAATGCATGAAATTGTTGACAGGAGCTACTCTATCATTGGCTCCTGGATTGGTGTTGTCTGTTTTGGTTACTTTCACTTTCAAATACAAGTAACTGTTGTTGAGATCGATGTAATCTTCGGGTTGTCCTTTGATTTCAAACTCGATGGGAGCTGAATCCGTCAAAGAGGAGACGGGATGAAATTCGACCCATTGAGCTTCTTGCATGGTCATCATCGTGGGTGGCATGGCAAAGAGATCCAGTTCCGACTTGGAACAGGCACAAGATTCTTGGTGCATCATTTTTTCTTTAGGTTTTTTTCTTCACTTTTAATAATCAAAAATGTCTAAGTCTCGAGCGGTTCTTTTTTTCTTTGTCTTTCGAACTTTTGAGGTACGGAGACTTTTGAAAGGGTGCCTTCGTCGACGCTTTCTACCTTGTCCTTGCTGTGTCGTCAGGGAAGTAGGAATGTCAGACGTGGTACCGTTCAGAGCATTTATAGGACTTTCTCGTCGACCCAAAAGCTCTTTACCCGTTTGAAGCAAGGCATTTTTGCCTGCTCTCAAAAAAGCTTCTTTTGGGTTTTGTTTGTCAATGAGAACATTGTAAAGAAAATCTTTGCCGTGAGTCAATGCGGCATCTTTTAAGGTGTGCAATCCTCGTGTCACCATTGGTTTTAAAACAGGGACTACGGAACGAAAGGCTGATTTAAACATATCTCCTAAACCATGTCCTCGTTGTCGAGTGACTCCTTGGTACACAGGATACATCACTTTTTCAGTTGTTGGAGAATCGTTTTTGAAAATGGAGTTTCACTGTGACTTTCCCTTTGGTAAATGGAATATTTTGACCTAGTTCTCCTTTTATAGTAATGTTGACACTGTCGAAATACGACTTACTGACGGGTAAATAATGAGGATGTACAAATTCACGGTGAACGTGATAGGTATTTCCACCTTCCTCGTCAGCGGTAGTGGTATCCACTTTGAAAGGAATGACACGCAGTAACGGTACAGAGGTGTGTCCTACCACGTTGTACTCCACCACATCGGAGTACACAAACATCAAATTGAGTCCTTGGTTCATTTCTACAGGGGATCGAAAATATTTGGTAAAATCCAAGTTACTGGATATGCCTGGTATTTCTTTTTTTTTCGGGAGCATCTTGAGGTCTCCACCTAAGATATCAAACAATTCAGGACAAAAGGTAATGGCTATTATTTTCTTCTCTGAAAATTTGATCATGAAGCGGCGAGCCACTTTAATGTACTCAAAGGTAACACTTTCTCTGATTTTGTCCAGGGGTTTACCAAACACAACATTGAACCTGCTTGCAATCGTAGTCACTAAATGTTGACCGCTAAAATAGTAGCCTGCAGGAATGGTCAACACATGAGTGGACAGTTGTTTAGTTGCGGGTCCATCTGATTTCTTGTTGTCAATGCCAGTGATGCCTCGTTCATCTAAGGCTTGTTGCAATGGCTTGTCGTACACTTCAACTGTGAAAAAGTTTTGATTTTCGACGATGTTTTTGATTTGTGTCGGGTGTATTATTTCCACTAAAGCTGCTTCCCAGTGATCATCTTGATCCAAATGCATAGCTTGAGGTAATTTAGACGTGTAACAACACAATGTGTTGTTAGGAAACACCTCCATGGAACTGTCACTGGGTAACGTTAAGTAAAATTGGTTAATAGTGTTGTTCATATTTCCAATGTTCTTCTGTCCGAGGAGTCACTCGAGGTTAAAGGAGTATCTAAAAGAGGATTGTGATTGGAAGGGTGACTGTCAGGAGAAGGACTAACGTTGGCCGCCAGACTCCCAATATTGTTACTGTTGTTCCCGTTGTAAGAGTATTTCAGGGAAGGATTGGGAAGAAGATACCCGATGCAACTGCTGAGTAAAATGGTCCACAATTGTTTGTCTCCTTGTTGCAAACTCAAATTAGCAATGGCTGCACCAATGACACAATATACCACAAAGATTTGACAGAAAAAAACGATTTGCGTTTTAGGGACACGTTCTCCACACCACACCCACAAGGGTTGCTTTTGTAAATCTTGCAGAGATGACGTGGGTGAAGGAGTAGTCACTGTGGTTGCTGAAGCTGTATTGAAGGGCATGATGGTCACTTCTTTTTATAGTCGATGACTTGCGAAGCGTCAATCCAAGAATCAAAACTAGGAGGATATCCTTTCCAACGTACTTTGACTTCTTTGACACGACGTTTTCCTACTTTACGGGTTCTTCGTTCGAGAATGCTTTCAATGTCGTACACGTCGTCTTCTTTTTTGGTAACACGTTGTAACTCAGGCAAGTAAAATGTTCCTTTTAATACTTCTCCGTTCATGTCTTCCAATTTATAGACGGTAGGATGACGATCGCGCACTCGTCCAGTAACACGAAACAATTCGGTGGTCCAGTTGGGTAAGTAACCTTTGTCGAAAGTGCGTTTGGTTTTGCCAATGCGTACCCAATCTCCCGGGGTTAACACTTCTCTACCTTTCTTGGGGACAGCCCTCGTCCGGGACGTACCAAACAGACGCTCAAAAACAGTGACTTCGTTGTCAGGTGTCACCTCTTGTGGGGCACGTCCAATGCTTCTATGGTAAGATTGATTGTAGGCTTGGACTAAGTGTGGTAAGACGTCGATGTACTTGAGAGTGTGTTGATGTGTAAAATATTTCCACATGCGTTCTTTCAAGGTACGTTGAAAACGTTCCACGATACTGGCTTTGGTTTCAGGATTTTCGGTGGTGAAAAAATGAATGTCACGTTTTTTTAATTCTCGTTGAAAAGCTTGGTTCAGAAATTCGGTGCCTTTGTCGGTTTGCCATCGAAGAGGGTGACGACCGCTTTGTTTCAACACCAGTTGCAAAGCTCGTACTAACTCTCCGCTCGATTTGGATGTCAATGGTACGACCCAGGCAAATTTAGAAAAGACGTCGATGACACAAAACAAATATTTGTAGCCACGATTGTAGGTGGCTAAATAAGAGACATCAGCTAAATCGGCTTGCCATTGATGATCGATGCCTTCCACTTGAGTGCGACTTCTGTGAAATTTTCGTCGAATGGGTTTGTGTAAAGTGTACGTCGCTTGTTCTTGTAACCATCGTTGTACTGCTGGTAAACGGAGCTTTTTCAGGCGAGTTTTGGCAGCACGATACAATTTCTGAATGCCTCCGTAACCTGCAGGGTGAGCTGGATCGTAGTAAATGCTGGCTAAGACCTTCTCCATGGTTTTTGTTAATAAGGGACCCACTCTTCGAGGATATTGCTTTGGGTGGGACGAAATGCGGGTTGTTTGGAAACGGTTTTACGTGTCCGATGTGCCACAGGAGTTGACGTCGAGGGTAATGGTGGTGGCGGAGGTAATGGGATAGCTTCTTTGGCCTTCTTTTCTTTTCTCACTTCTGGTTTCCTTTCTTTCTTTTTCACATCTGTCGAAGAAGGAGTAGCCATCATCTTTTTAACCCAAGTTTTGAGTTCTTCTCGTGGGGGAGTGGGGGAAGGGGTTAACAAGGAAGTGGCAATCTTACTCGGAATGGGAGTAGCAGTAGGTGTTTGAAAGAGATCATGGGGTTCTTCTTCCTTGGGTAATGGTGGGGTAACGTCTGTTTTAACTGCTGTAGAGGGTGAGGGTGAGGGTGCCGGGTTATTCATTAGAGCCTTAAAATCGGACAAAGTGGGTTGAGCTGTTTGTTCCACAGCTTTCTGATGAAAGAGTTGTAGCCGTTTCAAGAGTTGACCGTACTTTTGTGATTTTTCGGTTTCGGATAAATCGTGGCGATGGATCAAGGATTGCAATTCGTGTTGTAATTGCGACATCTCAGCCAAATTGGGATTGGGTGGTAAATGGGGGGATCGTTGTTCTTGCCAATGATGGTATTCCATCCATCGTTTGTAAGGAACCAAAGTTAGTTTTCGTCCTTCCATGGGCTTTCAAAGGTTATGTCTGAGATTGTGGTGCTCCATAGGGCCCTTTTATCTTCTACCCATCCCTTGAGTTAACCCTTGGGTCATCCCTTGTATCAAACCTGGTATTAAGCTTGTCAACATAGGAGCAAGAATGGGTAAAAATCCTCCGCGTTGCACCAACATCTTTTTCTTTTGACGGACGGATATTTTCTTTTGGACCATTTGACGAAGAACGTGTCGATGTTTGGCGAAGCATTTTTTCTGGTGTGGAGACAAAGGTATCGTGCCTTTCAAAACATTCAAACAACATTCACACACGGTATCGATGACATCTTTGGAGGCTGTTTTAATGATTTGTTTTCGCATGGGCGGAGAGGCTTTGGACAGGACGGACAACACGTCTCCGTGTTTGGCTAAACGAGGAGGTAGTCCTTTCCTTTTCTTTCCTTTGTGGGGTGAATAAGAATGTTTTTTGCGAGGTGACATCTTTGCTTGTTCGTTCCAGAAATACACTGATGTCAAAGAATTGGTACACACCCTCTTTTATCTTCTTTTTTCTATTGGCTTCTCCAAAAAGTAGCGGCATGCTTCGCTAAATCCTCAAAAGCAGGGCTAAAGATACCAGTTCGGTTATTAGCTGCTTTGTCTAGTTTCTGCATACCTTTAATAAGACCAATAAATATGCCTCCCCTTTGATGACTTCTCTTTTTCTTTGGATGACTGTGTCTTTTTACGGGAGGACGTCGTTGTTTGGTTTTTGAGCGTTTGGTAGGATGACGAGATTGTCTTTTTCCTTTTCCTTTTTGGACGGTAGAACGTCGAGGGTGATGGTGTGCACGTTTTTGAGGAGGCATCCTTGAGTGTTCATCAGTGGTACAGAAAAAATACTGATTGACGTCGTGGTTTTCAAGTCATATTTTTATACTGGAATGCGTCGCCACTGATTATCTTTGCGTCGTATCAACTTCATGGCAGGTAACACACGTCGTGAAGGAGTTCGCAATGGACTCAATCGGGACAGTTCTTGTTTGGACAAATCTAGTAAACTCTTTAACATGCCAGATCTTTCTTGGACTTTGACTTTGGGGGCAGGTACTTTATGAGCAGCTGCTACTGACGCTAAGGTGGACGAGGGTGTCTCCGGTGGAGGAGACGTTTTGGGAGACGCAGATTTCCAATGTTTCATCAAATTAGGAAAAACGGGTGTCAAATTGGGTTTGGCTGGCATCACCCGCAACGGAGAAGTGGCAGCCCCTGAGGCTACTGGCAACGTAGTCCCTGCCAAACGTCCTTGTAGATCTTTTCTTACAGGTCGTGGTTGACGAAGGTAAGGTTGTGTCCTGGCCGAAGTGCCTCTTTTGCGGGTGACCGCTTTTTTCTGTGGACTTTTCTTTTTCTGTGCTTTGGTCTTGGTACCCTTGTTCTTTTTCTTAGGGGTTTGTTTGGCTTTTTTTGTTTTCTTCTTGGGGTGAACTTTGGGAGTATTGGGATCCCATTTTAAAAGGGAACGAATGATGACACCTCCTAGAGAACCACTGCCTCCAGGTTTCAATATGATTTGCTTTTTGGTGTGAGTGTCAATGCGAGGATTGGCCAGTTGCGTCAAGGCTACTTTGTTTCTGTCAAAAAAGCGTTTGGTTTGATGTGGAAGGTGAATGATGCCTTGCAGTATTTGACGTGCTGTCACCGTAAACCATCGTAAGACTTCTTTGAGACTGGCTTCTAAGACGTGAGCACGTCTTTGTGGATTTTTTTCGCGACTGATGCCGTACAAGGCACGAATCAATTTGATCGGAAGATGAGACTGAAGGGACGTCATGTTGACGATGTATGAGACCAGGTCAAAGTAACCCAAGGTTTTTATAGATTTGTTTAGTGCTTCATAGTGTTATGTCAACGAGGAGGACGTGTACACGACAGGTCCTCCGTCTTGACACCAGTCGTGAAACAAATCGGTACGAAATCGCAAATAATCAGGGGTGGTGGGTTTTAAATCCACGAGTAAATAGGCGTGTGGCGTTTGAGTGGCATCATCGTACGCATGAGTTAGCCAAGGTGTTCCTAACTGTTTGGCTAAAACTTGCACTTGTGATTTATCTCGAGGACTTTTAAACAAGACCACGTAATGAGCATTGAGACTAATGGTACGATGGGCTTTACTTTGTTGAAATAAATTTTGTGTAATGTAAATGACACTGGCATTACGATGATGCCCTTTACGTGTAAACCACAGTTTAGTTTCTTCTTCGTCTTCTCCTAACATGTCGTCAAAAATAACCCAATGAGTTTGACTAGGGTCAGACACGATCCCCTCGTCTTCTTTAGGAATGCCTGCTACAAACACAATGGAATCACCTTGACTTTCTTGCAAGAGGCTGTATGCGGATTGCCACTCTTTGTAACACCACACGATGCGTTGAGGTGGACGATCGATCAAATGATGTTTATGTTCGATCAAACGTTTGACAAATTCGGTTTTGCCTGAACCGCTCGGTCCAGCAATTAACATGTTAAAAGGATGACGAAGATACAAGGCTTTCCAACTAGCCTGATCTAAGTGTTCGTCAATGACTTTGAATGTGAAGGAGGAAGGAGTAGTAGAAAGAGTAGAGTGAGCCATAGTCGTGTAGTGGTATGACAGTATTGACACAAAAACAGACAAGACAAGAGGTTTTTATACTTTTTTCAAGACACGTTTATTTGAATGTATGTTTAAATTTGAACAACACGAAAACATAAAAGCCAAATGGATAAATACAGGAATAAAATACCTAGGCAAACGATCAAAATGGAATATAAACAAGTCACTGTACAACGTGGTTTGGGTAACGAAGGTGTCCTACAGGTAGTATGTAATGTTTTTATAGTCTCCTCTACAGGGGGTACAGTCACATAGGTGTCTTCTCGAAAGGGTCTTTGTGGGGAAATGTCCATGACAGTTTTGTCTTGAACAGAAGGATTGTCTTGGGCCATAGATTCTTTTTATTTTTCTTCTTCTGGTACTGTTACTAACACAGGATTAAAAGTGACTTTTTTCACACGACGATACATTTTAGGAACACAACGCTTGGGCATAATGGGATACTTCGTTTGTCCAAGCCTCAAAATCCCAACTTTTCCAGTCACGTACATCTGTCCAATGAGGGTGTAAATCACAAGCTACACACACATCTTCGTACACTGCTTCCGTACGTAAAAGTTGACGAATCTTTTTTTCTTGGAAAGGTCGAGACGTATCCAGATGAAAACGTAAGGCTTTGAACAGAATAAGTCTCTCGTGGACATTTAAAGGAACCACCATACTGTCTTATTTTTTGATAGGTAGTGTTCGTAAAGTGTCCACAAGGAATCGGCAGGTAAACGAAATCCCAGAAAGCAAGTCACTAAAACACACACGACACGTCGACCCCAATTCATAGGGTATAGTTCTTGTAATAAGTGTTCGTAATCTTTCACCGTGTGAATCTTCTCATTGATATCCTTCCACGGAATCTGTTGGATCACCAATGATAAAGGTTGTGGCATGGTTGTTCTCTTTTATACTTCTTTAGGTCAAAGATTACAAGTGTAGATTCAACCCAGAATTAAACACAGAATTAAATTTGCTCAAAAAGCGAAAGTGATTAATATAACGTGTAATTTCGTCCCACTGCCATTCAGGGTAACGGTTAAGAAGGATCAAAGTATCTTCAGAGGTAAACGTAGTAAATTGGTAACAAAGCAAAAAAATACCCTTAATCCAGAGAAATCTAACACGTTGGTTAATTTTTGTCACTTTCCTCTTGTGAATTTCACGACACAAAAGTTCTACAGTCACCCATTGAGATTTTTCTTTAGCAAGGCCTTGCCAAACGTCCTTGTAGATCTTCTCTTGCAATTCGTGTGGTAATCCTTGAATATTATGTTTTATATTATATACTGGTCTAGGTGTGTTACACGACATGGAGTAGTAGTGTCACTTCCAATCACTAGGTCCCACTAAAGGTAGGTATTGACAATTCGGAGACCATCGAGCATGTTCCAAGTAAGCGGAATCTTTATGTTCCCACTCGTAAATGGATACACCACAACTGAAACACTTGACTTTATCCCCTTCGCCCAAGTAGAAAAATCCGGCTCTGGCTAATTCTTCAGGAGTTGGTCCAGGCAGATATTTTGGCCATTTATCTTTGAAGGTTTGGAATCGACTTTTAAAGTGGCAGTATTCAGGCAAACTCGTCGGCAACGAATATTCGACTCTCCTCACTTCTGTTCGATGCAGGTACGGTGAAATTCCTAGGAGTCCACGATAACGTGTGGCACCGCTTTCGCATCCCTCAGGTTTGACACGCACAGCATCACTTTCCAGGGTAGATATAGGGGTAGTAGTCATAGCAAAGTTCCTACGATATCCTGCTGAATCGCTAACGTCACAGAGCCTGGCATCACTACAATCGCAAGGTTTAGCATCGCACTCCACTTGAGAATTCTCAAATTTGAATGATGTCTGTTTAAATGGATTCATCTTCTTTTCGCTGGGTCGTTGTAGTGATAAATGAACTATTGATCGTGGACGATGTCCCTTTTTATATGCTGCCCAATTTTGACGTGACCGTACGGTAGAGTGAAGTGATTGGGAAGTCGTACTCTCTTTTGGTACACGATTTGATAGACTTTTTCCAAAGGTCGGCTAACAATTTGGTGTGTGGGTAAACGGACAATCTTGTGCGGTTCGTGGGTAGTCACTTGAAACGTTTCATCCTGTCCCGACTGCAAGGCTTCTTGTAGTACGTCAAAGTTCACCACTTGACTGGTGCGATAATTAAGAGTCAATCCTTTCACTTTACATTCGGTGTGCATTTTTCCTTGGGGGTCTCGGTATTCGTAGCCGTAATTTTTAGGACCGCCACTTGCAAAACATAGAATCTTGTCGTCGGGATGTTCATCGGTCCAGGCTCCTAAACGGTCTCCTTCGATGACAGGGTTACACTGGTTCGGTCGGTGAATGTAAATGCAACTGTCCGTGTCAAAATACAACACGCGATCTCCTAACAGTTCTAACACTTCGTACAATTTTAAGCGAGCGTGGGCTGTCACGTAAGCCGCAATGATGACATTTCCAAATTTGTCGGCTTCTACAAAGTCTAGTTCTTCTTCGTAATTCACTAAGATCAAGTCCTCACGAATGACGTCCACGTGTTTGATGACTTTGGCTGGGTCGTGAATCATCTGGAAGTAGCGAGACGGTTCGGACAAATACTCCGTCTTGGGTAAAGACGGACGTTGTGCCATTTTACCCCACAAACAATTGAGCATCACTTTGGCAAACGACCGCCTTCCTTCGTTTTTCTCGATGTGGTCTAAAGTGATACCTTCCTGCTCCCGATATTTTTCTTTGAATATCTTTTGGTCTTCGGGAGTGTGACACCAGGAAGGATAGCCACTAGCTTCTTGTTTTA
Organism: Unio delphinus; assembly: GCA_029339505.1. Lineage (NCBI taxonomy): Eukaryota > Metazoa > Mollusca > Bivalvia > Unionida > Unionidae > Unio > Unio delphinus. The sequence goes on along the minus strand of JAQISU010000123.1, from coordinate 304,159 downwards.
GTTTTAAAAAGGCATCCACGTAGTCTGCAAAAATACCTTTCTGTCTCTCGTCGCCCTTGCAGTATTGTTGTGTTTTGGGAAAGTGGTAAATTTCGTACACTTCTAACAGTTGATATCCCAGGTCTAGAGCTTTAAACAATTCCACGCTCACCCACGTTCCTGTCAAGGCACGTTCTTCCTGAGTGTGATGACAAGGTTGGTCTTGGTTGCACGTTTCGGCACATGTGCGACACAAAGGAAACATCAGTTTTCCTTGGCAATGGTGAGGTAAAACGGGATGGTACAAGTCTGTGGGTGGTAAGACTTTACACTTGATCAATCCTTCGTACTGTCGAATGTGGTCCAAATCAATGTGTTCTGTCATCAATTCTGGATGCCCTACGGGAAAGTGACAATATTTGCACACGTAAGGATACAACGAACACACGTCCAAGTATTTGATTTCTTCTCCCTTCTCCTCGTCCGCTTGGTACAGTAAACAGGTAGCATTCGTTCGTCCTCCGTACAAACTATCCCGAGGGTTCAGGGGGTCCACCCACTTGTAACTTTCTACGATGCGTTTAAACTCGGGATCGGTTTTCAAACGCTGATCGTACTCGTGTTCCCACATTTCCACCACCTGGTATCCTTGCTGTTCTAACTTCAAACGTCGCTGACACGTAGTCTGGTACAAGTCTTCCATGGTTCGTTGTAAAAACTGATTTTTGGTGTCTCGTTGAGGGTAGCATAGGGGACATCCGTGAAATAAACATCCGTTAAACTCGTACACAATCTGAGGGTTTTCTAAGTCCCAACCATCTACCGAATACGTTCCGATGGTCTTTTCGCCTCCTCCGTTGCGAGCGTGTTGGATCCATTTGTCTTCCTTGTCGCACAAGTAATGGAGCCAGCGTAGGGCTTTGACCGAGTATTGACGTTTGACAAAATTTGTCGTTTGAGGACTGATGACCGCTAGAGTATTTTCAGGCATAAAGCGTTTTCGGTACACTAAAGAACACGCTTTGGCGATGGTACAAGCTTCTTTCAAAGGATCGATCCCTCCGTATTCCATGAACAATTCTCGAAATTTTCCACAGCAACGTCGTAAAATGTCCACGTCAGATCGACAGTACTTTAACATTTCTTCTTGAAAGTCAAAGGGGTCCGAGGCGTGAGTCTGGTACCAAGCATAGAAAGCTTCTCGTTGTTCGGTGCGCATGTTGTCGGGGTCGTAGTCGTCAGCCTCAGGCAAATGGGGTAGAACGGTATGTTGATTGGCATTGGTATTAAAAAAGTGTGGAAAATAACCTTTAGCCATTTCTGTCATTCCAAACGTTTTAGGCATGCGACTTAATGGCATGGCCAAGTAACACATCGAATCTTTAAACTGTACTTGTCCTACTTGCATAGAAATGATTTTGACTCCGTTCAAAGTCACTTGAGGCCGTTCGGTACTTTGTTCCGCATAGTATCTAAGCAGAAATTGCCCATCGTATCCCGAGAAATTGTGAGCCATGACCGTGGCATGGCAATGACAATTGCCGTAACGTTCGATATCTTCTGGACTCCACGTTTCGTCGATGGGGTTTAGGATCCATTGGGCAAAATCGGCTAGCGTGTTTGACCCTCGAAAGATTTTTTCACGTCCTCCAGGAATCTTGCTGCAGTAAGGGCAATGACTAAAGATAGGTTCTTGGATGCACTGCTCGCACGCACGGTGAGCTACGCAGAAATTAGGAATGTGAATACCAGTTTCTTGCATGCATTCGAAATCAAAAAAGATAAAATTCCCTTTCTTCTGGGTATCTTTTGGTTGGGGTTGATATTTTTGAATGAAGCATTCGTGCTCCAAGTCCACGATTTGGCGACAAATGTGACATCGTTTCTTCCCTCGACAAACGTGAAACTTGGCATTACTAGTACGTATGCCTTGTCCACAAGTAGGGCACAATCTCAGCAGTTGACAAGCACTTTTCTGCTGTGAACCTTGCATCTTCAAATGTTGTTGGTAACAGGTAGGACTGACAAAAGTGCGCTGACACACAGGACAATGAACTCTTTCTTGTCCTTGGTCCAGACAAGGTTGTGAGGCCAAACATCCCTCACATTTTGATCCACAATGCTTGTGTTGTTCTCGATTGTTATAACCATAGTCACATTTTTCACAGTAGTAACTGTATCCCAGGAATCCAGTGATACTGGTAATGGTATCAAAATGACCATCGTGATGATAGACGTGAATGTATTTTCGGTCTTTGAAATCGTGGCCTCGAAACAAAAGAGGTCCACGCACTTCTTGAGGGTGTACTTTCAAGGTGCAACGTGGAGCCAAGACGTCTTGCAACTTTTGCATTTCTGGAATACCACAAGGAGTGTCTTTGGATATCCCCGCTTGCTGTAACAGGAGTTCTGCTTCACTTCTTTGTTTGGCTCGGTCCGATTGTTGAATAGTTTTCCAGGCTCTTTTCCATTCTGCCGTGTCGTTCTTGTTGGCATACGTTCGTCCCACGACGACAGCACGGGCTAAACACATCTGGTCTTGAGGATTGTTAATTCGGACGAGGCTTAGTTTGGTGTTGCGAAGGTTGTCGACCAATAATACTTTTTTGCGTCCTGTCCCCTGGGGAAGAGACACGTGGGTCATAAACAGTGTGGCTTTTCCATCGTCAATGTGAAACTTGTCGTTGGATTGTTGCACATGTTGAATTTTGTCGATGACTTTGGAAGGTGTTAATTCTGATGGGCTAGTAAACTCGATCCAAACGGGAGACTTCAAATTATCGTGATGAATAGAAAGTCTCAAGCGATCGTCTTCTTTGGCTTGACATTGCTGTTTCAGTGCAGTTAACACAGAATCCCACACCTCAGTAATGAACCCTTCTGTATTCTCCAAAGGTACATTGGCCTTGAAATCTTTAAACTTTACGGCATACGTGTAAGCCGTTGTTCTAAATTTTCGAGAGGAACGCTTTTCTGTCTCTCGAATGTGATAGTAATTTTCAGGGTTTACTAAGGGTAGTGCACTTTGCTTGGACGTGGATTGTCTGGGTGTGGATTCGGGCTCACTCATGTCATCTTCAAAATCACTGGCATGAATTTGAGCCAAGACTTCAGCTACTGTGCTAGGCGATACATTACGTTTCTGTCTCTTACTATCTTTTCCTTTCTCCACAGCATGATGTGGCCTTTTCATCTTGTCTGTAAAAAGTCAAATGACTACCTTTTAAAGACCATAACCCCTATATATTCATGTTCGATCCGTGCATATATATATATAAAGGGTTAGTGTCTAACGGTTCAGTATTCCTTTCACTCTCACATTGACCAGAACGATGGAAGAACCTACACAAGTGGAACTTCTCATTAGAGCTTTACGTGGGGTCATACGAAAGTTTTCGTCAGACCAGCCGACAGCCTACTCTCCCTCCTATCGAGATAAAAGTCAAGATACTTGCTATATCTGTAAGAAGAAAGGACATTGGGCTACAGAATGTTCAGATCGTAACAAAAATAAAAAAGGCTACAATAGAGACAAAAGTCAAGATACCTGTTATTATTGTAAAGAGAAAGGACATTGGTCTCCAAACTGCCCTAAGAAACAACAGGAGCAGGAGGAGGAGGAGGAGGCGGAGGAAGAGGAGGAGGAGGAGGAAAGAAATTCTGAACAGGAGGAGAAAGAGGTACCCTCCTCCAAGGAAGAACCCCGTCACGTTCACAAAAACAAGAAAAGAAGACGAAACGAAAGTGAAGAGGAAGAAAAAAAAGCTGTGACAGTAAAGAAAATGAAAAAACAGAAAGAGTGAAACAGAAGAAAACCTATGAACTTTTTTAAAGTGGTCTTGTGTTATGTTATGTTGTGATATTGAATTGTGACGTTTGTACTAGAATAAACTAAAGAGAAAAAACGTAAGTGTCTCTTGGTTTTGATTTGATAGTATAATTACCTACACTCACACATTCATTCACTCACACGTACATCATGGGTTTTTAAAAACATAAAGGACTTTTGAGTTTTCATTGAAATAGGCAATTGACATAGTATTTCTTTTCGAAATAATTGGAGTGGTCCTGAAAAGGACCGTTGGTGTTTTGTGTATTTAAAACAAAACAAACTCAGAAACGGGATGAAATCCTCTTGAGCTGTCTTAAGCCTTTGCCACGGCCAAGGCCTACTTCGGGACTGGTGGTTCCTGTCAATGATTTGGTAGAAATCACTAACGGTGGTAAGGTAGACGTAGTCACAGAGAGATCGGGTTGTTTCGCTCGAGAAGGTCTTTTTCTCTTCGGTCGTGATAAAGAAGTCTGATACATTTGTTTCAGACTCTTTAACTCAGCTAAAATATCTAAAAGTACCGTCGTAACCGTTTGATTTTCACTATTTTCTTTCTGTCCTTGGTCTTCATTCTTCTCCGTTGCTGCTACTGTTTCTTCCTGGTGTTTTCTTCTTGCTTCTTCTTCTTCCTGCTGTTGCATAAGAAAAGCTTGTTCTTCTACTTTCTGTTGTTGTAAAAATCGCTCCAATGCTTCTTTTTGTCTCTGCTTAAAATCATCGACGTGTCCATAAGAAGATACAGAAGGCAACGAAGGTTCCGGAATAAATTCTTGCGATGTTAAAAAATCCACAATATCCCAGTTAAAATCAACTTCTTCTGGATGTAGATTTGTCATGACTTTAGTAGTCACTGTTGGTCCATGACTTGCTGTCTCTACTCCTGTCTCACTCCAATTCATTGTCTTCTTAGGGTCCGCCATGATTGACAACTCTCTTGAATCGATTGACTGCGCACAGGCGCTAGTACCTCTATATAGAAAAGGTGACGTCACAGACTGCTCTCTTCCGATTGGATGGCTGTGTCTGACTTTTGTAGCGCACGTTTGGATTGGTGGATACACTCAATCCGTTTCAATCCGCTCTTCCCCTATAAATAACCGCAGTACACGGCATTCGATTCACCTGTTCTCATCAGAAGATGTGGACTAATGTTGAATCGTCAACCCTTGTGTCAAGTATGCTGTTTAGGACTGACATACCCATGTATGTCAGATCATCATGGAGTGTCATTCATAGGACGGAGACAGCCTATTGGAAGAGAAGAGTCTATGTGGAAAGACAAGGTTGCTTGAAGAGAGTTCTCTTCTATGGACCCACAGTAAGGAGAAGTTTAAGGAAGAGAAGAAGATCTGTGAGATGTCCTCTGTGTTAACAAGACAACGTTAACATTACACATAACGGCCCTTTTCAGGGCCACTCATAAGTCTCGAAAAGATAGTAGCTTTCATTGCCACCCTTTTTTTCCCTTGTCCCTAGACAGTTTCTCTATACCCATACAAATCATATTCCCCATGTTCCATGTCCCTTGAGGCTAAATAGGCCCAAATAGTTCCCATGTTCAATTCCCCTTGACGCTAGATAGGCCCACCATGTTCAATTCCCCTTGACGCTAGATAGGCCCACCATGTTCAATTTCCCTTGACGCTAGATAGGCCCAAATAGTTCCCATGTTAAATTCCCCTTGACGCTAGATAGGCCCACCATGTTAAATTCCCCTTGACGCTAGATTAGCCCAAGCTGTTTTTGACTGGATTTTCCCTTGACGCTAGAGTGCCCCATATTACTACTACCAGGTTTCTCGATCAACAGGCTTTTTAAAATATTCAGGTTTTTAAAATTCTTTTCGTCTATTAAAACTTGTGACGACGACTGCAGATAATTGATTCGGGTCTTTAATTCCTGTTATTAGAATGTAGCTTCGTTGGTAAATCTATCAATCACTTCAACTTTATCTCTTGCTCGTTCTGATTCTGGTTCTGTTGTACGACCCTGTTGTTTTTTATATAAAAATAGGGGGGGAGGGGCAATTTTTTCATATATTACAATATCATTGTCTTGGTTGCTGGATGTGAAAATGAGCTGGAATGATTCAGTGTTAATCCAGTCGAGTTCTTAACCATAGTTTTCATTCGTCTCTAAGATTTATCGTTATATGTACGTGCTGGATCCTGTACAACAACGCGATGACAATTTTGCGGAATTTACCAACGAGATGTTGTTTCCGTGGGAATGCATGCCAACATCGATGGTGGTTTTGTACCGCTTGTAAATGAATATATGCGTGAAACGGGGATCGTTACCCTAGAATACGCTGATACATAATCTATGCGTAACGAAGCAATATTAATATAAACCTATGTTCTTAAAATAAGTAATAAAAAAGAGTGATAACCAACAAAGCTTGTAAAAAAAATTGAACAATTAATTTATTTTCTTTGAATACAATGTGTAAAACGAACTTGCGGTATTGCGAAATAAATACAATATAATCCTAGAATTTCGAACACAAGTCATAATATTTAAATGTCTGAATAAACGCTGGTGAAATTCTAGAATAAATCCTACGATGGAAGTGTTGATGTGCCTGTGGTTGCCCGTGTCGTGGTGAAGTGACACCAATTGTTTGTTGCATCACAATGATGCAACCCAAGAAATATGCTTACTTGAATCACAGTATGAATCCAAGTTTCTATTTCCAATAATGTTAATTTGGAGCACTTTTATTTCCAGAGGAGACCAATAACTTGAATCAAATAATTTGAAGAAATAAATTTCAGCCCAAATGAAAGGAATGTTTTACGCATAATTGTATATTCGGTAACTTCTGGTATATGATTTTATTTTATTTAATTTTTGTAATATTTATTAATGTGTTAAACTGTAGTGAATATTTGTGTTATAAATTGTTTGTGTAATTTGACTATGTCATAAACACAAATTACATAGGATCCACAAATACATATTTCCTTAAGTTTTGAAAATTAATATAAACAATCATAATAATACACTAAAAATGGTGCATATGGCGTGTTTTCTCAGTGACTGATGGAAGTCGATGTTTCCAGAATTATGCGGATTCCAGTTGGTTGCGCGAGGTCATGTAAATATACTTAGTTTGTCGTGAATCAATAGCGTATGTTTTCACATGGAATCTATTGCGAACTACAATCGAAACATACGGTATATATAACGTGAAAATTAAGCATTCCGTTTCATTCCGATTTCTGTATGTATAAAGTCTGCACTTTGTATGTTCCTGACGAAAGTCTGCAGACGTGTATTATGTTGCAGTTACATTTTGTTAGAGTTAAACCATTTGTTTGGACTGTTCAGTGGTGATAGAAAGTGCGCATTGTTTGGATAATATTATTCTGGAACTTAAAATTATAAATTATTCGAAAGAAATCTGGACGAAGCCATCTTTATGATGTCACGGTACATTCCCAGTATTGAATTACAAGGGGCTTTTCATTCATTTAGGACTTTCAAAGACTTTTATAAGTTCTAATTTTGATTCATTTCATTATACTGGAAGTTCCTCTCACACTTTTTATTTAGTACTTTCATAATTAAATTGTTTGTTAAAACTTTTTTTTAAAAAACTTGAAGGTTTTGCTCCTTTTCTGTAACTCAAATTAATGACCATAGTCATAACACTGGACACACAATAATACCTCTTATTATGCTCAGATCTTAGGGCACAAATGAATGATCGAAATTGATGAAAGTGCTATATCCATAGCAAATGGTGTACCCAAAGGCGCTGGATAAACATTTTCGTTTCGATTGCACAAACGAATACGTGACTATTTCGGAAAATCTCGCTTCAGCACAAAGTACTCTCAGCACAATTGCTAAACTGTACTAGGTGGCCACTGAAAATCAATAATTAGATTATAATAAAGCAAGACGTCGATCAAACACATATCTATCACGACAGATTTAATTCATTATCAAAAGATTAGAATGTAAGGAATTTAATCCTTTATTTGACATAATAAGAATTATTCCAGCATCCATGTTGAAAAAAGTTAAATTGTTGTTTCGTAGCAGTTTTACTCACAGCAATTATCTAAAAAAATCGAGATCCTGAAACTAATTCTTTCTTTCTTGCATACATTTACATGTTCTTTTGTTTTATATAGAACTACACGTGAGGAGAAAAGAAATATATATTTTAAAAAAAAACATCGTGTGAGCCTTTCATGCAAAGAATTAAATATAGCTAAGAAAGCAGGACTCGTAATTCGACTGTCGAACATTTCTGCGATATAGCTAAGAAAGCAGGACTCGTAATTCGACTGTCGAACATTTCTGCGATATAGCTAAGAAAGCAGGACTCGTAATTCGACTGTCGAACATTTATGCGATATAGCTAAAAAAGCAGGACTCGTAATTCAACTGTCGAGCATTTCTGCGATATAGCTAAGAAAGCAGGACTCGTAATTCGACTGTCGAACATTTCTGCGCACCTAAGGCTTCCATGGCCAATACTGACGCAAAGCGCATACATAATTCGACCGATTGATGGAAATACAATACTGCAATGCTTACCAGTTGAAACGCACCAATTGTCACCAGAACAAGTTGTTCAAAATAATGCTAATATTGGGCAGACGAGATAGCATCCCTGTTTTTTCATGACTCGCGATATGTTGGACTGCTGCGCATGGCTTGGAAAAGATGCATCGGGCTATGGAAATGAAACACATTACTTTGTATTCTTTCTCTCAGCGTTTCGGCCAAGGAACTGGATCATGTTTATGGCTGGTTTTACAAAATTCAACGCAACAATGACACTGAACGGCAAGTGAAATTAAGCAAACTAAACATATCTTATAAAACAATTACCGAAAATTCAACATTTTATAAAACTAAGCAATTATGTTGAGGAGAAACAACAATGAATTCGATCTAACTTGTTTCTCGCCTATCGAGAAAACATACTTAAAGATTTAGAAACAGACTATAAACACGGGAATTTTGTTTTCTAAGTGGCAAATTGACAAACTGGAAAGTAGACGATAAAGTAAGCATAGTAAAACTTCTTGCAAATTTAGAAACCTGGATTAAGATGCAGTATTGTTTAAAGGTAAATATTTCTCTTTTATATGATGCATTTATTTGTATGATTCTAGAAGAGAAATATTAATTAGGTTTTTCTGGGTTACAACTTTAAGAAGGTCATGGAGTGGGTCTTCGTGTTGACATTTTCATATGTATTTATAATAAAAATGTGGGATATTTTTTATAGACTTATGAATAAAACTTTCCTTAATGAAATGACGATCGTTCTTTCTAGTTACAAATTGTACTTTCAACCAAAAAGAATACCTGATCCAATGTTTACAGAACGGAAGTTTCGTTCCACAGAAGCTGTGATCTGCTACTCCATATGATATGATATGATACTGAATAACGTAATACATTTGAAGTAGGCCCTTTTTATATGAATACTTGTGTGATCGTTGGAATTCCGTGCGTAGGAAATATCCTTAGCCCGAAATAATTAGCCAGTTACTAGTAGCACACATCACGGAGTAAAGTGTTAGTGAGTTTCCATGATGCCATGGTTGACTAGTAGTGAATTCAGGCCAAAACCTAATTAATAACCCTGTCATAACATAGTTCATATTAAAATCTAGTGGTGTACATTGGTGGTGTGACTGTAGTGGCAGTATTTACAGTAAGAAAATAGTAAATTACACAAAGTAATGAATAAAAAGGGATTCAGCAGATATCGTGTATGTCGCCATTGTGGCAAATGTGGTCATATTTTATGCACACATATATTCGCCAACATCTGAAACCCGTCTTAAGGTTATGCGTCTAGGTATTTTTCACGTTAGTTGTTGTTGTAGCGTTTAACGCCATATTTTCCCAGCACAAGATGGCTATACATGGCGGCCAGTAATAATGGTGTAGGAAGAACCCAGGGAAACCCCGGAAAGAACCACCGATCCACCAGAAGCTACCGGCAAGCTTTCTCAGATACCCACATTAGCTGAGTACTCGAACCCACGCAGACAGAGGTGAGATGGCAGTGACCCGTAACGATGAGCGCTTTAGACCACTCGGCCACTATGGATCCCAAATTCACGTTAGTTGTACGCAAGTTTTCCACTTTGCGTTTCATCCTGACAATCGACTTGATTTGTACTGAGTACTGCATCAACTGGCGGAGGACAGGACAACATAAATAAAGGTGTAATTTATACCTAGACCTAGTGCAAAGTGTGAAATATATGTGCATCAGGCAGTGAAAAATATAAGATTTCTTAGATTTTTAGAAATTGGAAGCTTTGATGCTGGATGCCATTATCCTCGCCAGTTCATATTCTGAACAACAGGTGTTTCAACTACGATTGGCCAGTTACTGTTTGAATAATGTATTACTGGTAACCGTTTAAGGAATTTACTTTTTCAGCTCGGCAAAACATTGTCCATCATTAGCTAACGTTCAACTCAACATTCAAGGCATCCGGTTTTGACTTGTGTGCTCTTTTTTTCTTGGTTATGATTAGCGCAAAACTAGCATTTTCAATAAATTTGTGAATGTCTGTCTCTTCATGTATGAACTTAAAATTATTATAAATAAATTTTTTAATCTTAGTGACTAACCATTTTTGCGCGGGGGTGGGTAGGTGAAGGGGAATTTATTTCGATCCTGAATATTTGCAGCAAATCAGAGCAAGATTGTGTTTTTAAGATTATTCAGAGACACAGAGATAGCCTCCATCTCAACCAAATAATAAATAAATCTAAAGCAAAGAAATTAAAATATTTGAGGTAAATGAATTTAAAAATACTACTGAACCAAAGAATAATATTATCTTAAAATCCAAATATGTATCTAAAGCTGCATCGTTTTCGACTTTTTATAATTATTATCAGAAACAGTCCATAACACTGTACCAATTGAGCAAACTGGACCTCACTCTGCCCCCCTCTCTCTCTCTCTCTCTCTCTCTCTCTCTCTCGTCTTTTTTTCAGAATATTCCTTACGATGTGGAAAAATAATATTTAAAAAAAATGTTTACAAGAAAGCTGGTAATGTTGTATCAAGCCAAAAATATTATTCATGCATGTCTATTATCATTTATTGTATCAGCAAAAATACTGTTTTTGATTGAATCGCTGTAAGATGGCGGAAGATCTTCCGGTTTCTGCTCAAAAGTGTTTATTTCTTCATATGGCGGTGGCATTGGTAACTTAATCTCATATGGTGTTATCCCAGAGTCTATTTCTATGTTTCTCTCATTGTAGCTCCTGAGGGATTCGGATAGGCGCTGATCCAAAACCACAGAAAACACCATACTTAGTTCGGGCGGACCTCTCCTTCCCGGCCTCGCGTTGGCTCTTGCTCTGTCAGAGACAAAATCATAAATTGAAGATAAAATCTAAAACATTAACAATGAAGAAGGGTTACCCATCAATGGAGGAAGCCTATAGTAGCGTGTAGTATAAGAATGACTGCCAATGATGGAGGGTTACCCAACAATGGAGGAAGCCTTTAGTAGCATGTAGTTTAAGAAAGACTGCCCGGGACCTGTATTTTCTGTTGTCAATATTCTTACAGTAAACTATAATGCGGGTTCTCTCCGGCATTGGTTCCCATCGCTGTGTACAATTAACGCGATTGAGAATGCAGCATGTGAAGATCTACTCTTTTATCTAAATTCATGCAAATCATATGCAATGCTTCGTACGGGTCTAACTTGGACAAGTTTGAATGATGAACATTGCATGTAATGAAAGATAAAGGCATTGCTAAAAATCTACACTAAAACTAATTACAATTTCATATACTAACGCAATGTCGCTTGGTTGTACTCCATAGCAATTAAAACAAGATAAGATTTAGTACGTTTGATAATCGATTCTCACGGTCTTACATGCTATCGTAGTGCTTACAACATTGATACAACCGTTCCACACGAGGAAAAAAATGCATCGGAAGTAATTTCAGGAGGCCATTTTCTTCGTTGTATCAGATATGATCTGATATCGAAAAGTTTTGAAATAACACTTTAACAAATCGTACGAATTTCCTTCTCGGCAACACAGAACTAACATTAAAATTCCTCTCTCAGCATCACGAGGCTAACCTTGAAATTCTCCTCTGAGAGCGAGACTAGCTTTTACATTTCTTCCCAGCATGACGAGACTAACCTTACAATTCTTCTATAAGCATCATGAGACTAACTCAAAATTCCCGTCAGATCACGAGGCTAACTTTAAAGTTCTCCTTTCAGCATCACGAGACTAATTTAAATTTTCTTCTCAGTATCACGAGACTAACCTTAAAATTCTACTCTCATTATCACGAGACTAACTTAAATTTTCCTCTTAGTATCACGAAACTAACCTTACAATTCTGCTTTCAGCATCACGAGACTAACTTAAATTTTCCTCTTAGTATCACGCAACTAACCTTACAATTCTCCTTTCAGCATCACGAGACTAACTTAAATTTTCCTCTCAGTATCACGCAACTAACCTTAAAATTCTACTCTCATTATCACGAGACTAACCTTACAATTCTACTCTCATTATCACGAGACTAACCTTACAATTCTGCTCTCATTATCACGAGACTAACTTAAATTTTCCTCTTAGTATCACGAAACTAACCTTACAATTCTGCTTTCAGCATCACGAGACTAACTTAAATTTTCCTCTTTGTATCACGCAACTAACCTTACAATTCTGCTTTCAGCATCACGAGACTAACTTAAATTTTCCTCTTAGTATCACGAGACTAACCTTAAAATTCTACTCTCATTATCACGAGACTAACCTTACAATTCTACTCTCATTATCACGAGACTAACCTTACAATTCTGCTCTCATTATCACGAGACTAACTTAAATTTTCCTCTTAGTATCACGAAACTAACCTTACAATTCTGCTTTCAGCATCACGAGACTAACTTAAATTTTCCTCTTAGTATCACGCAACTAACCTTACAATTCTGTTTTCAGCATCACGAGACTAACTTAAATTTTCCTCTTAGTATCACGAAACTAACCTTACAATTCTCCTTTCAGCATCACGAGACTAACTTAAATTTTCCTCTTAGTATCACGAAACTAACCTTATAATTCTGCTTTCAGCATCACGAGACTAACTTAAATTTTCCTCTTAGTATCACGCAACTAACCTTACAATTCTCCTTTCAGCATCACGAGACTAACTTAAATTTTCCTCTCAGTATCACGAGACTAACCTTAAAATTCTACTCTCATTATCACGAGACTAACCTTACAATTCTACTCTCATTATCACGAGACTAACCTTACAATTCTGCTCTCATTATCACGAGACTAACTTAAATTTTCCTCTTAGTATCACGAAACTAACCTTACAATTCTGCTTTCAGCATCACGAGACTAACTTAAATTTTCCTCTTAGTATCACGCAACTAACCTTACAATTCTGCTTTCAGCATCACGAGACTAACTTAAATTTTCCTCTCAGTATCACGAGACTAACCTTAAAATTCTACTCTCATTATCACGAGACTAACCTTACAATTCTACTCTCATTATCACGAGACTAACCTTACAATTCTGCTCTCAGTATCACGAGACTAACCTTACAATTCTGCTCTCAGTTATAGGTATAACGGCATCAACTGTACATCCCCAGGTGTATGGAACAGTGCATTCAGAAATAAACACCAACACTAGCTGTGATTGATGCATTATGTCAGAGTTGTTCTTTCTGTTAGGCTTTTAAAAAGTTAAGCCTCTTTGCAACACGTGAGATTACGTTAATTCATATCTAGATCATATTTTGTATTTTGTTATGATTTTTAAAAAAAAAAATGTGAGACACATGGGTGAAACTGGGACTGTTGTGACTAGATAACTCTTACCGCTGTCTAGTTCTAACAGGAGTTATCTCTCTTAAATGCACTGGAGTACCTGTTTTGTCCCTGTCAAATTGACAATCTAAGACTGTTCTCTGCGAGAGTGTGTGACGTACATACTGAAGTAGGATAGAAAGTATATTTATTTCACAAAATATTAGCATTGACGTCTATGGAAAAACAATTGGTACCGTGATACCATTACTGGGCCAACTTTAAAACTGAACTCTTACTGCTATCATGTTAAAATGTGTTCTCTTCCATTTCTTTTTCAAGAGGAAAATGTTTCCCTATATTATGCATAATTCAAACAGGAAGGACGAGAAGGATTCTGGGGCATGTAACGGCAGGTGTGGATTAATTGTGTTGACTTACTTTCTGACGCAAGTACTGAGTCCTGCAGCACATATACACAGAATGACTAGTGATAGAGACGAGAAAAATATCACAGGAAATTTACTGGCTTCACTCCATGGTTTAGGGGTAGCAATTCCAAAGGTGGTCACATTAGTTCTCCCGTCGGTTGTTTCGTCTTCAAATTCATTAGTATCATCTATAATGTAAAATTGTAAAATACAAGGTGACAGTTACATGAAAGAAAACAATATATGAAATAGAAGAGTTACCGTATATACTTATAATACGAGTCCAACTACAAAACACGGATCTGCCGGAACATTGTGCTGTTTGTCAGAGTAATCAGTACAAAAAATAAAAATAGCATGGACCCTACAGGTGCTATGTTTGTTGGCTGCAATTTGACTGGATTTATAAGTAAGTACAGACATCACGTACTGTTTTCATGTAAAAACATAACACTGGCTTAGATTTCCACATCCGTTGTGTAGACGAGGAAAATAATCCCTTAAATTAGTTTTTTTAATTATACTGAAGATATTCAGTAAAACCACAGAGATGTATCATCATTTCAGTCGAGAAATATTCTCAAGATAACCAAAAACAGATTCCTCCTTTGTAACACTTTTATTTATTTATTTATTTTTATTTTTTTTTTATTTTTTTATTCATATATTTTGCAAAGCATTGATCTCTATAAATTTCAAACAGTTGCTACTCACCAAAGTTTGATAATAAATCTGCCACATCATGAATTGATGGTACATGGCAGGTTGCAAACAAACCGATGTTAATGTATGCTTGGTCATGCATATACATATACACAACACAAGTTCAGGATCAGAGGTCACGGGCCCAGACTTACGGAACCATATTTGAAATCTAGTTTAAAACTATACTAAATTATCATTTAATTTTGTTTTATATGTATATTTGTTTGTTTGATTAGGATTTCTAACGTAGCTTTAACAATTTTTCAGTCATATCGATACGATGTTTGCAGTGAGGAAGTTTATAGTGATTTCTAGCACTGGGGCATCATGCCGCAGACATGTAGCATGATGTCTCACCCAGTCACATTATCCTGACACTAGGCCGACCAGTCCTAACACTAACCTCTTAATGCTGAGCGCCAAGCTTACCATTTTTTAAAGTCTTTTGTACGACTCGGCCGTGGATTGAACCCACGACATCCCGCTTCCGCGGCGGACGCTTCAACCACTAGGCCACGGAGCGGTTAGATATGTAGAGATACCAACTTTAATCTTAAAAGCTTCTTTAAACACATTATCCCCTAGCGACGACTTTACCGGGTATGAGGTAGTAGCCTACTTCCAAGGTCTGTAGCGTCAAGGTCATGCATGATACACTAAAGTGGGTGGTATCATTGAAAAGTAGACAGATGTAGCTCTACAATGATAGCAAGTAATCTGGACATAATAATTGTATTACAAAATACAGAGGGAAAAACCGAAGTTTTTGGACCCGTTTTTTTTTTTTTAACCCAAAAATCGCCCATGGTCGGGTTCCGAATTTGTGTCCAGATTTTAGACTTTATGACCTCAGATCTACGGCAGACCGGTCTGAGACGCACACAGACAGGTGAGCCTGTGCAAAAAGTAGGATAAGGTGGACATTTTGAATAAAGAGTCTTCTACATACAAGAATTATGGGTCCGTTAAGAAAAAAAAAAAAAAAAAAAAAAGCCGATTTTTGTACTTTTGCTCATGCGCCAGCAAACTAACCAATGAAAAACATTTTCTGTATCATTAGTAACCATTTGTCTAACAGATTATTGTTTGGAAATCGATGGATTACGATGTATTTAGAAATAGTCCCCAAAATGTGTTTCCTACTCGCATTTCATGCGAAAACAGCAAAAACCTCCAAGGGTTAATGTGTTAAATCTTTATAATCTTACCATGAAATAATATATGCGAAGTTGTTTTTGTTGGCACTATTTATTTTTGAGCTTTTCTGTTTGTTTGGGGTTTGTTTGTTTTGCTTTTTTTTATTATTTGAGCACGAGGATTTTTTACTCTTTGTCATTTTGATAACATTAGGTCGAGTCATCCGTTTAAATAAGACTCCACAAGTTAGGGAACAGATCTGTAGACTCTCCTGTCATTTATTGCGACACAAAATATTAATTTTGACAAGGGGTCTCAAACTCACCCCGCCCCGAGAGCCCCAGAAGGGCATTTTCGATGGCCCAAGGGCCGCACCACCTTTGTTAGCTCTCATGACACCTTGTAACGCCAATCGTTCTGTGGACCACAGGATACAGCTTGGCGGGACGCATGTGACCCCGGGCCGTGTGTTTGAGACCCCTAATGTCTGACACACGCGGCTCGTGGACCGCAAAATGATTGGCCTGACAAGGTGTCATGAGAGATAACAAAGGTGGTGCGGCCTTTGGGCGATTCAAAATGTCCCCATCCGGCCCTCAGGGTGGTTTGAGTTTGAGACCCCTGATTTAGACGTGTATTTTACAGAAGAAAAGTAAAGTTGATAAGAATTTTAAGATTTTACAATAAACTATCACACACATAATTTGCAAAGATGTTAGCAATATATATATATATATATATATATATATATATATATATATATATCCGTAAACAAAATTACTGGATGATTTAGTGCAACAAATATATTCCTAAGTCCATCCCACTGTACAAATGTCATTCACATCTAAATTACTGAGTGAATTAAAGCAAAATATCAAACGTACGATACGGTAAATAGTAAAAGCTTTTGTTTTAGTACCGGTCGAATAATACTTAAATCACACATTATAAATATGATATGAAGAAGAAAAAAGTCATCTCTGAGAGAAAATCTCATAATGATTGGTTAATTGGCATTTATATCTTTGATTGGATGATGTCGAAACATGAGCTCTTCGTCGAGACAAAAGAGCTACGTCTTGACACGAGAACTATGTCGAGATAAGAGAGCTATGTGGAGACATGAGAGCTTCGTCGATACTTTAGAGCTACATCGAGGCATGAGAGCTACTTCGAGACATGAGAGTTACGTCGAGACATGAGAGCTATGTCGAGACATGGGAGCTACGTCGAGACCCGAAAGCATCGTCGATACATTAGAGTTACGTCGAGACACGAGAGCTATGTCGAAACATGGGAGCTACTTCGATACATGATTTTTCCAAGACACACTGAGATAACAGGAATATATACACAAAAATAATTTAAGAAATGATTCTTAAGACGAGACATTTGATTTCTTCTCCTTTCTCCTCGTCGGTGTGGTATAGCAAACATCAAATACTTGGACGTGTGTACCCTGTATCCTTACGTGTGCAGATTTCGTCACTTTTTTCAGGGCATCCGTATTTGCCGTGGAAACACATCGACCTAGACAACAATCGACGATACGAAGGATTAATTAAGTGTTAAGTCTTGCCCCCCCCTCCCCCCGACTTGTACCATTCCGTTTTACTTTACAATTGCCAAGGAAAACTTATGTTTCCTTTGTGCCGTACCTATGCCAAGACGTGTAATCAAGACCAACCAGCACACCTGAGAAGAACGCGCCTTCACAGAAAAGTGTGTTAGTGTTTACTTTTGGGATATTGAAAGAACTCTTGCAGTCTCCAGATAAATTTAAAGTGATCACCTACGAGCCTCACAATATTACGTTAAGCCGCACACGAAATCTTCTGTCGACCTTAAGAAAACTGTATCAAATCGTGTACCACAAGCTAGTACGGCTTCTTAATCACATCACTTTACCATACGGACACATTGATATTGCTCAGCATTTAAAATGGAAAACGTCAAAGACCGATAGTTCATTGTCACTACCAGACAGTCATGGACATGGACATCCCCGAAAGACCATTCCATATTGGCTGATCTGTGACTATGCCATTTGATGCAGAGACTTTAAGAACATTACATACCACACTCTTGTTACAAAAAAATGTACAGTGACTTGTTTAAATTCCACTTCGATCGTTTTGATGTGTATTTTATCGACGTACTTGAGTAGTTGACCTTTATTCATATTTGTCTCTCGTGTTCCATTGTAAAAAGGGATTGAAATAAACGTGTCCTGAAAAAGTATAAACACTCTTGCCTTGTCAGTCTTCGTTTAAAAAGTCACCTATGGCTACCACTGCTGTCTTTGCTCCCTCCTTCTCCCTCTACTTTCAAAATCGTCGGCGAAAACGTATATCCTACCAGCTGGGAAGCCTTGAATTTTCGCCATCTCTTTAACATGTTACTTCCTAAACCCAGCAATTAGGGTAAAACCGAATTTGTCAATTGTGTGTTAATACAAATTGTGGCAATAAGTTGCGCAAAACATCCACAATTTCGTGCTCGTGTCCTAGAAGCCAGTCTCAAAGAAGTCTTACAATGGTTTACAGTGACAGCACGTCAAGTATTGCAAGGCATTATACTCATTCCTCATCAAACCAAACGCTTCTTGACTGAAACAATGTAGCCTTGACGCAACTGATCGATCACCGCATCGACACTCAAACTAAAAAGCAAATCATTTTGAAACCTGGAGACAGCGGTTCTATAGAAGGTGTCATAATTGGCCCCCTCTTAAATAAGATCCCTATGCCTTATAGTCGTCCCCAAGAAAAGGCCACTCCCCGACCCAAACGTACCCAGAAGGAAGATGGAAGTGGTGTTAAGACCAGGTCAAAGCTCCAGAAAAAGAAAAGTCCCTAGAAAAAGAAAAAGATAATCCCTTAGAAAATACCCCAGAAAGCAACGTATTTTCGCAAGAGAGACACTACAGTCCGGGTGCAATCTTACATTCTCAAATTACGACCTCCAGCGACGATGACCACGTCTCCAGCAGCATCAGGTTCTTCCTCTTCCCCTTTGCTAGAGATGCCATTCAAAGCTAATTTGACACCAGTTCTCCCCCCCCCTTTGATGAACAAACATAAACCTTTATCTCTAGGAACATATCTTCTATCGGTGACACCCTCCTCCTCTTTAACCTCAGTGGCATTTAATCACAAAGGACCTGTCCCCAAAATCAAAGTCCAATAGATAATCGGGTATGTTACAGGGTTTACTGGATTTATCTAAGCAAGAATTGTCCCGAATAAGTCTGTTGTGAAGTCCTCCACGACGTGTTATGCCTGTTGTCAATTTGATACGACGTAAAGAAAATCAGTGGCTACGCATTCCGCAATTAAAGAAAAGACCTATACCAGACGATAAGTATCAGTGTTTTGGTGCTCCGAACCAACAAAGATGTCACCCCCTCCATGTCATCCCTCTTTTACCCCCACAGTAAAGAAAAGAAAAGAACTGCCTCCTCATTTAGCCAATTTACCCATAATTCACATTTGACGGAGATGACACAGTTGCAATACAATTTTCGATTGTTGGTAGATCAAAGCAATTTCTCACGTGTTATCCGTTCTGTCCAAAGCCTACCGCCAATGCGAAAACAACTCAATCAAACATTATGGAAAGACATAGTCGATATCGTGTGTTGCCTGAATGTCTTGAAAGATACTATACCTTTGTCTCCACATCATAAAGAATGCAAAGGGAAGCATCGACAAGTTCTTCGCTAAATTATCCAGAACAAAATACACATTCGTCAAAAGAAAAGTGTTGGTCCAACACAGAGGAAATTTGCCCATATTGTTAGGACCCTTGTTGAAATGAGTATGGAGAACATTGCTAGGAGGACTCATGGGAGCAAGACAGAAAAGGACCAAGAAGATAAAAGGAAGGTTTGCGGTGGAAGGAACTCAGACTTGACCTTTGGCATCTGATGGAAGGACGAAAACTGACTTGAGTGCCTTACAAACGATGAATGGAATTCCATTGTCGGCAAGAACAACAAACACCGCATTTACCCATAATTCACTTTTGGTCGGAGATGACACAGTTGCAATACAATTTTCAATTGTTGGTAGATCAAAGCAATTTCTCACAAACGGAAAAAATCGCAACGGTACGGTCTAGGGTTGCAACGACTCTTTCACCATAAAGCTTTAAACCAAACAGTTCGACCAACTCTGAAAGATTTTAAGGCCCTGATGAAAAGTGCATACCCAATAACATACCCAGTGACCAGGCAGATGCAGCCCCACAGATGCATGACGAAGAAGAGGCGCATAGGGCCATTTCCAAACTACCAAAATATCCCATCCAGAGAAGCACACGTGAAGAGTGGGTGACATTAAAAAAGAAACAAGTCCTGATGGAGAATGTGTTAGCCAGTATTTACTACCATTCATCCCATCCTGCGGAATACGGAGGAGTTCAGAAATTGTATCCTGCTGACAAAACCCGACTCGAAAGTGCCCGCTTACTTCAAGTGCAATGATGGTTACAAGAAGTCACATGCACCTTACACACTTACACAAACTCATTCGATGAAAATTTATTATTAGTCGTACCCGTGTGGACGGTATCAATCATCACTGACAAGCCGATTTAACCGATGTTTCTCCTTTGACCACCTACAGTCGTGGCTACACTATTTGCTTTGTGTCATCGAACTCATTCCAAATTGCCTGGGTCGTGCCATTGACTTCCAAATCGAGTAGTGAATTAGTGCGAGCCCTCAAACTGGTTTTGAAACAAAGCGATCGTCACCTTCCACATTGGCAAACCGACAAAGGCACCAAATTCTGAACCAAGCTTTCCAAATAAAATTAAAGAAACGAGACATTCATTATTTCACCACCGAGAATCCCGAAAACTTAGCCAGCACCTTGAAAGAACGCATATGGGAATATGTTACGCATTAACACACTCTGAAGTATATCGACATATTACTGCTCCTGGTTTGCCTAAATACAGCAATCTTTTCCGACAAATCTTTGTGGTCTATTATGTCATCGGTGCTACTATTGACAATTTGAGTTTATAACAAGGAGACAAACGATTGTCGCCCATTTTACTGAGCAGTTGCATCGGTTACCTTCTCCCCATTCCTTTCCTGAAATACTCTAACGGTAACAACGAGATTCTTGTGCCCAATTATCAGTCACTCTCCCAATCATCACCCAAATAATAATTATCTTTTGGACACTCCCCTAACTTCTAGCGACCCTTCGGACAGCAGAACTCTGGAATTATGTACAACCAATATTACTTAACATTACCCAGTTATATTTCCATGGATGTGTTTCCCAAAAGACACATTGTGCTGTTTCACGGCCAAATTACCTCTGGTCATCCCATTGTATCACCAAGTCCGTTGGTCTAAATACACAAATCATAAACACTGAAAATCAAAACACATTTACAATCGAAAATGATGACAAGCAAATGCAACAAAACTCAGATGAACGCACAACTGAAGGTGACTATGAAAACACAGGACTACAAAGCAAAACGATCGGTTGATCATTTCACGAGGCTATTATTTTAGCGGCCAACATTTGGTGAACACGATTGCTGAGTTGTATGACATTTTGAGTGAAGACCTCAAGAAGATAAGAATAAAGAAACAAATTACAAGTTATTCCCAGCAACTCAGATCTTGCTAAATATTTTCGATATTTTTATAGAAACGAACCAAGGATTACATTTGACTTTTGTATACTCCGACGTTGTGGAGTACAACGTGGTGGAAAACGCCTCCGTACCGTTGCTGTGAGTGTTTCTTTTCAAAGTGGATTATTCCACGACCTCTGTACATCCTCACTATTTACCCGTCAGTAAGTCGTATTTAGACACAGTCAACATTACTATAAAAAGATATCAAGGACAAAATATTTCATTCACCAAAAAGAAAGTCATGGTGAAACTCCATTTTCAGAAACGATTATCTAACAACGGATAAATCATGTATCATGTGTATCATGCCAAGGAGTCATTCGAAAACGAGGACATGGTTTAGGATATATGCTGAAATCAGCGTTTTGTTCGGTGGCCCTTCTTAAGAAACCGATGGTGAAGCAAAGTTTGCACACCTTGACAGACGCCGCTTTGACTCAAGGCAAAGAATTTCTCCAAAATGCCATTTATACAAGCAAAGCCTCAAAGAATCCTTCTTGTGAGCAGGTAAATATGTCTTGCTACAAATGGGTAAAACAATTTTGGCCGACCGACGAGAAACTCCTATAAATGCCCCAGACACTTCCGATAATACCAACCTGTCTAATTACACGTCTCCGAAATTTAAAAAAATTAAATCTATGTCAGCGTTAAAATTATTTCAAAAATAAAAATAAAAAACGATAAAACAATTTATGCTAAGATCTTGACAAAAATATTACTGTATCTCAATTTGCAGATTTTTCCAAGACACAACACTGACAAGAAAAACATAACCTAAAATGTCGTCTGCAAGGTATGCAGGATTGGTACAGATGATACTACATCTCCATATACCGCAGATAATCGTTACCTTATCTGACAATTCGATGTTGAAGAAATTTAATCTTAAAAATGTCCTTACCTTCATCTCCTTACACTGTAATGAAACCGTACGATGTCTTTCCAAATATCCCTTGCACTTTAACGGACACTGAACAATGTCCTTACATTCATCTCATAACACTGTAATGAAACTGTACGATTTCTTTCTCAATATCCTTTACACTCTAACGGACACTGTGCAATATCCTTACCTTCATCTCCTTACACGGTAATGAAACTGTACGATTTCTTTTGCACTATCCCTTACACTGTAACGGACACTGTGCAATATTCTTACCTTCATCTCCTTACACTGTAATGAAACTGTACGATTTCTTTCCCAATATCCCTTACACTGTAATGGACAATGTACAGTCTTCTTACCTTCATCAGCAGCAGAGAGAGTGAACAGACTAAATCGAAACGTCACATTTATTTGATTACCAAATCGACTAATAGTGACTAACATTGAAGTCAGTTCAATGACTACATCTAGCTTGACCCAAACCAATGTTGTAGTCGACCCCTCTCTGCTGCTCTCTCTATGTGTTAAATTGTCAATCTGATGATATAAAAAAGATCTTGTACATAGATCAAATAAAATGAATAATCGGACAAACGATCAATCTGAGAATTTATTGTACTTTGAGTAATATTCTTCCTCGGTTGGAGGGGTTTCTTTTCTAGATATCAATACCCCTTCCTCGATCCTACGACGGTAATACGCCATCAAAGTTCTGTATTTATCTCCACCACATTCATTACAAATCCGATATTGTCCTCGAACGCCAACATTGCATCCAACACAATGTCGAGGACCAGCATGTGGATTTTTTGATAGGATATATTTATGTTTCTTGCAGTATTCTCCACGACATTTTTTATTACATTTATCTGTACTTCCTTGACGTAACCATGTACAATTTTTCATATATCAAATAGTATCTATTTAATTTAGTTAGAGGATATCGTTATTTTGTCAATCTGCTGCAACAAATTAGCCAAATAATTTATCGATACCTACACGATATCTTGTCCTGGGATCATGCAGATTTATTGTTATATAACCATACGGTGTTACTTGCGCGAGTGAAAAGAAATCTCTGAATTTATTTATGTCCATATCCACGCTACACCAGGTCCTATGAGTATTTCCTAGCGTGTGTATCAATTCCATTAAATACAGCTAAAATATTACAATTATCTCTGATTACTTTCGGAATTTGTGTATACCGCTGAGTTACGTAAATAACATCAGTGTTTTGATGCCGTCCTCGAGAAAATATTCTTGCCGGATTCGTTTGTTTATCTAGCATTACGTCATCATACACAACTAAATTATTAACGAATCCATCGAGATCATCGACAGATGGTGCTTCATCAATGTCGGTTATAAAATCAATAATATCATCACCGCTCAGCAATCGTGCGTTTTCATTAAATTCATTAAGTACTTCGTAGCATCTCTGATCATCTACATATGGTGCAACTAAATACAATTTATTCCATTTCAACCATCTCATTATCAAATTAAGTAATAGTTGTGTTTTATCGGATCCAGACGGGCCTATTAGTACCATTCTGATCAAATCTGGTACCGCTGGATGATGTTTTACCTGTTCTCGTTTTCGTGTCGCTGAAAAATCAATTACATCCATAACATAATATTATATCATGGATTTATATTGTTTACGCTGTAAGGTTAAAACACCAATTACTGATTTATCTACGGTTACAACAAAATATAAAAGATTAGCATACAGTGGAAAATGTTCCGTATGTGGCAGAAAGAAAGTTTCCTTTTTACCAAATAAAACCGGTGGTGATATTGCAACATTAATGTCAAAATTTCCAGGAACTCAGTGGGCTAAATATCCCGGAGGAA
Organism: Unio delphinus; assembly: GCA_029339505.1. NCBI lineage: Eukaryota > Metazoa > Mollusca > Bivalvia > Unionida > Unionidae > Unio > Unio delphinus. The sequence continues at coordinate 279,850 of JAQISU010000123.1, read as the reverse complement.
AAAAAAATCTTCCAGGATATAATTACTGCGGTCCTGGCACTCGACTTGATATCAGACTTGATGAACAAGATCAACCAAAATCCGGTGAATATCCGGTAAATGCAATCGATATAGCGTGTCACGTTCATGATGTGGCTTATAAAAGTAAAGATCTAGAACAGCAACATAATGCAGATGTGAAATTGATTCACGCATTAAATTCCATAAAAGATAAAAATCTCAAGGAGGGATTAGCCAATTGGTTAGTAAAATCTGCGATGAAAACCAAATTAGCAATAGGAGCTGGGGAATTGATTATAATGCAATCAATTTATTATAGCCCAAGAGGATACTGGAAAGGTAGATAAACTCGCTACTGCAGCAAATGTCACACGTTCTACCGCCGCAGCGTCCTTAGCACGACAAGCAATATGGCAAATTTACCTACCACCGCCTAAACGAATCGAGTACGCATATTTTGATGTTAATGTTCCTAATGAAGTTCATCAGGCTGATATTGTTTTTACCTCATGATCGTATGCGTAGAGTAACATTTAAATACGCATTAACCGTTGTTGATGTTTCAAGTAGATATAAAGAAGCAGAACCACTATCAACTAAAACAGCTACTGAAGTTGCATCTGCCTTCGAACGAATTTATCGACGAGGACCCTTACGATGGCCACAACTATTATAAGTTGATCCTGGCAAAGAATTTTATTGGTGCAGTATCATCATTAATAAAGCTACATAATGTTAAAATACGACGAGAACATACTGAAATTCATCGTGATCAAGCGATCGTAGAACGATTTAATAGAACACTTGCTGAAAATTATTTGGATATCAATACGCGAAGGAATTCATTCAGGATACAAGATTTCGTGAATGGGTTGCAAGATTACCAAGTGTGATAGCTGCATTAAACAATGAGGTTACTCGAACAACTGCCATGAAACTTATTAATGCGATTACAAGGAAATATATACCAACACAGCATAATGTTTCACCACATCCAATATTAGGTAATGTCATCGTCAGGTATTTATACGAACGAGGTGAACTTGAAGGAGGAAAAAAGAGAGCGACAGGTCCTATTTGGAGTATTACTACACACAAGATATCCAGTGTGGTACGATCCACAGGTAGACCTGCAATCTACAAATTAGATTCAACTGCTCCGCAACGTGGATTTACACGTGAACAATTACAGGTAATTCCCGAGGATACACAATTACCACCACATTCACTTAACTAGCACCTCTACGCCGATTACATTCAAGACAAGTTAACATCACATTATCACGTGTATGACCAAGACTGTTATCTTTCCTATCTACGTTAAATTGTCTAGGATTTTTACTCGAGTATTGCCACAGCATTATACAATTACAGCTTGCACAGTGATTATCCTGTTGTTGTTTCAATGTTAATAAATTGCACGTCCAGATCTAATAAGTCACGTTTATTTTTTATCACATTGTTTATAGCCATCTAATTTTTTTCTTACTGTATCATTGTCAACATTGCCATTGGTTTCTGACGCATTCACGACAATCCTACGTAGCTGCGATATTTTCCTGACGCGACACACCGCAAGATAAACTAAATTCGACCACTCTGTATGATCGTCCACAATCCAGACAACTATATCAGAAACAGTTAATCCTTGAGATGAATGCATTGTCATTGCGTATCCTAGCGTCCAATCCGATAAAGCGCTATCAACAACATTGACATCAACTAAAACAATATCATTCAACACGAGATTTTTTTTCTCCGTCTGTCCTGGTATGTCAACGATAATATTCTGTCGTCGCGTATCTGCTGAGCGATAACATAATGGTACCGGCAACTCTGCGAATTTTTCTTTATGTAGCAGAAATAATCTTTGTTGAAGTATGTCACGAACTAGCTTTCTACTTGCAACTATCAGATCATTTGGTCTCCACGTATCCCAAAAGTCGTTCAAAGAGGTTTCTGAGATTATATTACGCATAACCTCACATTGAATTTTATTCGGTTGTAATCTGATTAATTTTTTAAACTCCCTCAAAAAATGCTGAATCAAGTGCTCTATGATCGTCAACTATTTCTTTGTAATAGTCAACGGATCTCTTTAGCCATTCGTGTGGAGACGGTCCAACAAAGGGTGGTGGTTGACCATGATCGCCACACATTATTACAGCAGTGTGTTTCGTCAACAACCAATCAACAAATATTTTTAGATTATCTAATGATACAGTATATATTTCATCCCAAACTATGATCTTCGGAATATATTTATCTCCCATTCGATCGGGATTCCATGCGTCTCCGCTCCATCGGAAAAAGCTGTGATAAGTACATGAACGTGTTCCTCGTTGGGTCATTTCTCGCGCAAGTCTGTGTGTAGGTGTCAAAACGATCATATCTGAACTCTGAAATAGTTCAATCGCACGTGTCGTCTTTCCTGATCCTCCAGGTCCATTGAGATAAATCGTTTTGTGTCTAGCTACGGGATCATATATTGATGGTGCAGATGATGGTTTTAATATCCGATTATTTCTACGGTAAATTTCTTTAATCAGAACATCTGCTGATTCAGAATAATCGAGCATATTCTCTTTATTTTATTCTCCATTCACCCCATGGTGCATCATCGATGATATTTAGTTGGTCTAGCAATCTTAAATATTTTTTACTGATATAAAACGAATCGGTAGCTACTCTAACAGCAAACTCTGGAATTTTATGTATCATGGATAACAGATTAATCGTAACATACGCAAGCATCGAAGATCCTAAATGGGTATACTGCCATATAATATAATCAATATAACTCACAATTGTACCTAACTTAGTTCCATTTGATAAGAAAGCTGTATCCCGACTTCTAAACGTACTTGTTTTGTTATATCAGCGATTATAAAATTTAATTCAGCATCGTCCATGATCAGTCTTGCACAATGTCGTTTATGATCGTATGATCCTGCTTGGGTAAATTTACCTGTTTTTTCCTGTCAAGATCTTTTGCAATTTTATTTTCAAAGTCGGCTTTATCAGGATTTTCTTCATCAGAATATTTCTTTTGTTGTGGTAACCAAACTTTGGTCTGCATTCGGAATGATATAATCGCTTCACTGACAATCAACGACGTCAACATTAAACAATCGAGCATATATCATAACAGTACTATTGGAGCCCACTTCTTTTCTGAAAAATGTCTACCGAACCAAACATAACAGATCGGATGAAGGTTTTCTGTAAACTCGAATGATTCAATAGAAGCGAATCCAGTAATATCAAAATCAGGTAATGGACCATGTATTGATACTCGGGTCATTTCTTGTGTCGGGTGACCGAATCTTTTAAAATACCCAGAACACTCTCCGTATCCCAGAAAACTTCCCGGATAACATGCAACCATATCAACCGAGATAACATCTTTACGCGAGTATTTACGGTTCCACAGTCCACCCTGACCATATTCAATACAACCTAATATTATATCATCAACAAGATCAAACCGAGTTGGTTTCCATGAATTTTTCTCTCTAGCAAAATGAGCTGCAACCAATGGAACAGTAAAACATTCACCGAGTAATTTTTCGTCAGGCGTATATTCTCTCATTTTCTCGTGGAGGGTTTCTGTTCGATAAATATCACCATTTGGTCTTACAAACTGATCGGATTCATCTTCAGAACTAAACAACCACACGGATACAGGATCGTTTTTACTTATTTCGTTAATAAGGTTAAACATATCTCCGTTAACCGTCCTCGTGCATGGAAATACAATTTATCTTCGAGAATTTCATCGGCTTTAGATTATCAATGTTGGATTTCTCAAGCGGATACATCCCACAGATAACCGCTGTTACATGATAAGATCTTTCGTAATATAGTTTATCAATTCTGGTCAACATCCCTGGTTTGGAACCTTTACTCAGCATGGCAGTTTTTTCGTTATGAAGGACATGATAACGCTTATCACAAATAATCCAATTGTTTGTATCTCATAGTACGATAAATTTGATCTTTAAAATATACTTTCTATCGTCAAGGTAGTTAATGATCATCGCCGCTCGTTTGTCGTTCATCGCATCATCTATGTTTTTAGTGTCACTTATAATCTTAAACGTCAATCACACATAAGATGCTTCATTTTTCTGAAATTCTTTTTTGGCGTCATGTATTTTATTGATCAAGATTTAATCTGTCGGATCAACCAGATCTCGCATCGGCACAGGGAATATTCTGTCAAGATTAAATTTTTTATTTTTAGAAAGCTCTATCTTGGATAGTCTCTCGAATTCCCCCATCATTATAATTAAAACAAGTATTTAAATTAAAAATATTACATATATATAATGATTAAAACAAGGAATCTCTGCAAGTGGTTGATGATCGGCTCTGTTAATCCTTGTAACATATCTTGCGTAAACGAATTCTGCAGAATCCACTCGCAACGTTTCCGAGATGGAAGTCTAGGACCAAAACCGTGTTTACAATGTGGTGTTGGAGTACGATGTGAAACACGCTTGTGTGTGCAATGTGGTGGTAAAAGATACAGAGAACTGAAATGATATTATGATCAAAAAAATAATGATAGCGACGGGATTATGAAAACCCCGGAAGATTAAGATTATCTGATTAGATTTCAAAGTAAAGATTCAGGCAAATAACGATTTAAACAAAGGATATATATATATATATATATATATATATATATATATATATATATATATATATATATATATATATATATATATATATATATATATAATGGAGCAAAAGGAATTTATGATACATCCTATTATAACAAACTACGAAGCAAATCGTGAAGGTGTTATCAGGAATTGTCGACTAAATGAAGCCAGTTGGTTATATCATTAATACTGGTTATCTCAAGTTCAGTGGTAATGAAATCAATAAATAAAGAACATATCTCTGTCACAGATTCGTATTCGAATATTTCAATGGAATTATCGAAGACGTTCATGTCATTGACCATATCAATTCAGATCCGAAAAAAATTCCTTGGATAATCTGAGAGCTATTACGCAGAGTCAGAATTCTATATACGGTAATACTGGTAAATGTAAGACAATAGGAAAAAGGACGATTAAGTCTATCAATATAGAGACAGATGAAGAAATAATATTTCTATCAATGAATGCAGCTGGTAAATACTTTGATATTCAATCACAATCAGTACAATTTGTCGCAGAAAATATATACAAATCTGCTCTCTCTAAAAAATATAAACAAAAAATTACATTTCAATACTGTTGAAGTGAGAGACTGTCTCTTTGTAGTTAAGTTGTTGCTTATATTACTTTACTATTTATCTAATATATATTTTTGGGGGGAGAGGAGATATTTTCAGTAAGATATAATACTATAACCTAGAGACCTTCAGTATTCCAAAAAGGTGCCATCTCTCAGGACCTCGTGATTTGAAAAAATAAAAAATTCGAAATATAAATTCAAAATTCAAAATTCAAAAATCGAAATTATGTAAACACATCTCACCATGAATCGAATCATGGTGGGCGATCGTTTTATTCACCCAGGTTTGATATTTGTAGAGAGGTCATCGTAATACCTAATTCGTATTATATTAATGTTGTGTTTTTCATGTTGTGCTGTCCTTAATTAAGATTATATGTTTCATATGCCTTAAACCTGCAAGGGCACGATGGTGATCTTGGGGTTAAAGGTTGTGCTGTGCTGAATATGCCTTAGACGTGAAAGGGCACGGTGGTCATCTTGGGGTTAAAGGTTGTGCTGTCAATAATATGCCTTGAGCCTGCTAGAACACTCGAACCTAGAGGTTAAAAGTCATATTTTGCTAAATTTAAATATATATGTTAAATATATTTGAACATCGAAAATATTAATGCTATAATATCTGCAGTAAAAAAAATTAAAAAATGAAAATATAAATATACAACTCGATCCAGAAAAAATAATTTGTGATTTCGAGTCAATCCAACAACGAAATCTTTAAGGTGGTTATACACTTTCAAAAGAGTATAGGCTGATAAAGAATATACAGTCTACAATGTTCCAGTCCTTATCAATGGTAAAAGAAACAGATGTAGATAAATTTGTACCACTTTCTATCGCAGTACAAAATATTAAATCGAAACTGTCTCACGAATATGAAACAAACAAAATTATTAACACACGCGTGAGACAACTAAAAAAGATTATAAATGAAAACGCTGTTACCGATGGTAGCTTGAATTAATTCTTCTACAGTTCTGTTGTTTTATTCCGTTATATCTTTTTCAATTCTGTTATAATATCCTTTCTTATTCTATTATATTTTGTTATTCTGTTATAATATCCTTTTTTATCCTGTTATAATATCCTTTTTTATTCAGATTTGTAACCTTTGATGCATTTCATCTTTTTTTTACCCATTTTAGTCGAAATATCATAGAAAAATCTATCAAAATTGTAATATTTGTAGGGTAAAACCCCGAGCCATTCTCTAAATGATTTATCGATAAATCGGTAAATTTGCCATATTTTGCTCATAAATTAACTAAAATCGGATATATTTTTACGAGAATATACAAAAACCAGAAGAAAAAAAATATGAAATTACCGATTTATCGATAAATCATTTAGAGAATGGCTCGATGTTTAACCCTACAAAAATCAGAAATCTGTCAGATTTGTACGATAAAATTGACTAAAATGGATTTTAAAAAAAGATGAAATGCATCAAATCTGTAAAGAAATATTCTGTTTTACTGATTTTATTCAGAACTATAAAATATTTTTTTAAGTTCATCAAGTATAATCCAGGAATGCGCGTAGTTTTTAATCTGATCTCAGTCACACGTGATCATAGAAATATGTTCTAGCCGCAATCTATCTAACTGTTCTTGCGTCAGTAAAAAAAATCTTCGTCACCGAAACCATCAATGACTATATCAACGATGTTGAATGAAGACTGTGTAAATATTAATTTGACTGCATTTCCAAGTGCTTCCCTGTCGTGTATAAAAACCTTTACGTGCTGGTACATATGTAATATTTATCCTAATTTCGTGAATGAAGATCAAAAAATCGTTTACGATAAAAGTCATTACGATTTCACATTGAGGTTTATCAGTAAAACCTCGCCACGTAAATCAATCAAGTGTCCACAATGGTAGGTGAGTTTAAAATTTATTATTGACAAGTATTGATTATGCATGCGTAGATACACCGCATTAATTGGTTCTTGCACAATCAGGGATCCAGGAGGAACCATTGGATTAAATGTGTAAAGAACGTATCCTTGTTGAGCTTGATTCGATATCCCAAGATCTGTTTGATAACTACCATCAATTACATCGCATACAAGATTGACTGCAATCGTTGAGGTTATATTTACAATCTCTGGTGAAATATGCCTACCTTCAGCATCTGGATTTATTGTTAAATCTGAGAACATCATCAGGATGTGGTGAAGTTTTATCAGACCATCCCATAACAGTTTTTATCGATGATCGATAAATATCTACGACGTAATGGGCAGATTTTACTTCAATCACAGATGATAATGATGGTTCGTGAACAGTAATAGTTATTTTTATTATTTTTTTGTTGTTGTTGATTTTAATCTGCGCTGGAATACATCGTTTAACTGTTCAATCTGATAGCTACCTGTGGGGATATAAACAACAAAGAAATCTGGGGTTCCATCCAATTTATTTCTGTTTGCAATTACAAGCGAATTATTTGGAGGTAATCCACCAAACCGTTCAGATCTGATATTTGGCCAACTATGATATACTCGCAGTTGTGCAAGTGCAATCTCCCTTGCTAAAATTGCAGTTGGAAAATTAATACTGAATTCAGGATTGGTTGTGCTCACTGATATCATAGTGGTTTTCACTGGTGTTGTGTTCGTGGCAAGCTGTTGAAATAGTTCTTGTGGTGACATTTATATATTTATCTGTAACTTTAATGGGTGTAGATTCTATCACAGTTATTGCTTCGGAGAATATTTTATAGTCATTAATGCGAACTCAGAACGGATATTGAAGCATCGTTGAGGCTTTCAGATATTAACTGAGATAGTTTAGAATACGACGCCGTTGCCGCGTGTAACTTCACCGCATAATCGGATAATTTTTCATTCGTCCACATCGATATTTTTGGCGATTATATTAAAAACTGCAGCGATCGCAGTTGACGCTGAAACACAGATCGTTATGACCGCAGGTGATGTCATTGTTACCGCGGATAATAAAAGACCGGCTCCAGCAACAACCGCGGAGACTGTGTATACAATTATATCAATGACAATTACACGTCTGTGATATTTTTTTTACTTTTATTGTGTAAATATCAATGATAGATTTTAATTTATCTTGCCACTCACACGCTTGATTGTATCTATAGTCCATATTATTTACGCTGTAATCAATTGAGGTGTTTCGGCAACAAATTCCAAACACCACCAGATCGTTGCTGCAGTTAATTTCTTGTCGGATGCAACCAGGATAAATGTTTCTTCGTCTCCACGGTTTAATATAACAGATACGGTTCCAGAGAACTTATCCGTTGTGTGACGCCATGGATACGTGGTAAATATCTCGAATTCTGCACTACTAGACACAGACAATCTGTACACGCCAATAACTTCCGCAGTATGTTTGATAGTATTATTTTGTTGAGACCATGTTGTTGATCCTGATGATACGTTGTTAATCCGCCTGTGGAGAATTTTACCCTGATATATTTCAAGGAGATCAATTTTATTAATAATATCACGAGCATCACTTACAATATCTTCCTGTGTTCTCTTAATTGTATCGATTGATGTTTTAATATCAGAAAGTTTCGTATCAACGATTAATGGTTTTCCGAAGAATCCTTCTGCAATTTCATCGATCTTTCTGAAGTTTCTACGGAGATTTGTAAACGCAACTACGTGAAAGTCATACTCGGCTCTCAGCGTAGATAATTTTCCGTCTACGGTATTGTGATCGTTTATGTGAAGTTCGTATTCGGTTTTTAGCGTGGATAATGTACCACTAACGGCATCATGTTCTGTTTTTAACGTAGATAATTTACCATCAACAGTGTCAACGTATCTTTTTGTTTCCGCATCTTCATCTGATGTTGGATCTCTTAAGACAGTTATTTTATTTCTGTTCATGGAAAGTTCCCCTGTTGATACACCACCTGACGTTGATAATCGTTTTTGAACATGTTTTATAATCTCACTTCTGATATATTCTATCGATATACCCGAATCTCTTATTTTTTCGCTGTCGGTAAATGCCGGGATATTATCCATAGCAGCGCCAAGAACCCTACGAACTATATCATTCCACTTAATATTACTTGTTTTCAAAACACCGTGTTTGTCCTGAAAAATAACAACTTCGTCTCGGTCAACCCTAGCTAGGTTCATAATATCAGCAAGGTCATCTTTAGTTGCATATTTTGATGCGTCGAAATCCTTATCGATTTCTTTGTCGGTTTTTCTGATCAAAGATCTTCTGTAAATATCGACCATTATATACATGTATTATTTTAGATACCTGTCCAACGATTACTTGTGTATTCATGTACAACCTTGTGAGGTGGTTTAGTTGATTTTGATATCGCATCAAGTACAGCGATGGATTCACGACCACATATCGGTGGGTCTGTCATTGTCTGTGTCGGTAACGTCGAATACCAAGTTCTAGCAGGTAATTGATTAATATAATTTAAAAACTCAACTGGTGCTGATAGTCCGTACGAATCAAAATAAATAATTCCGCGTGGATCAATCGCATATGCAACCCAGTGAGTTCCTAGACCGGAATTCGAATCGAGATTGATGATACCGGTTTCAACGTGATGTGGTTTTTTCGGTTATTGATCGCGCATAAACACTCCTCTAAAATGTTCTATTTTTAATCTTTTAGCAGCATTTATCAGATCAAAATTTTACATCGGTGTTATATTCCTGGAAATCTCAGTCCCTTTCCTAGATAAGTTCCCGGAAGTCTGAGACCGCGTCTCTTGTTTTTATACCCTATTTCTGTTGCTTTCTTTAATGCCATTCCTGCGGCGGTTCCCCCAGCACTTAACGCAGACGCTTTTGCAACTGCAGGTGAGGACGCAGCAATTAATGCTGGTATTACTTCAAGAAGTGGAAATAGACCCCCTGATTTAATCACATATTTGATGGCACATTGAGAAAATTCAAGTTGAACTCCAGTTTTTGATACCAGAGCTTTATTGAAACGTTTAAGCTGATTACCGGTTAACGATAATTTGTTTGGACCACCATTCATTTGTTTTTTTTAACGTTATTTTTGCCCCACATTGATTTGCGTTCTTTGATTGTAATTTTTTTATCTGACCTTGAGTCAGAGTTGTGTTAACATGACTATACGACATTTTATATTTACTCGATTGATTTTAATTACATGTTCTCTACGGGTGCATCAACGACTCGCATTCGTCCACCAACTCCCTCGATTAATACTGCACTGTCGCTAAGTATAGCAGCGATCGCTTTGAAACCAGCAGGAACAACAGATGGATCTACAGCACCAGGAGCAAAAATACCTACTTGAGCTCGAAAATATATATCAACAACAGATTGTCTAAATAAATCCAAATGTTCCAGTGAAAAGTAATAGATCGGATATAAGCTCGTAAAATCTTTTTGTGATATTTGCAAACGTATCTACATTTAGATCACGCCCCATAAATGACATTAAACGATGATATGCACGTGCAACAGTATTATGTTCAAAATTCAACTTTATATCCTCGGCAGGTTATTGATGTCCATTTATTCTTAAACTAACCTCGGCAACATCAAGTGTGTCAAATATCATCGTACTTTTTCTGATTATTTGCTCGTGCATTTGCCTGAAGTGCGATAAAAAAAATATCTCGTGGTGCTGAAACCCCCTGTTGTGCTGATATATGCCACGTAAATTGACCAGCACCATTACCTCGAGTACTATCTGTAGTAATTGTTTTCCACGATGGCAGTGATTTACCACCTTGATTCATGAAAGAAAGTAATTTATTTTCTTCTGTGATATATGGAACCATTACCGGCATCCACAATGATAATTTTGCTATCGTTATTTTAGCTTCATCAACAACCCCATTTTCTCACCAGACTGCATCATTGTCTGAGTCCTTTCTGACAAGTACTATAGTGTGTTTAGCACCAAATATAACCTTTCTAACATCTCTGCAAAATCCAAAAATATGAGATAACGAAATTACACACGAAAATTCTCCATTAGCGTTCAACATTGACTTACATGCTGCAAATCCAAGGTTGAAATTAGTATTTCTTGATAATACCGTATTTACGTCTGAGAGTCCACCTGCGGCTCTTACATTACCAGTAGTTAAATCTGCGTGATCTGCATGATCGGTTATATCCTTTGCAAACATCATCGATGGGCCAGCTGATCTTGAATAGTCATCAGAGTATCTTGCTAGACCAAGTATCGTCGTAGCAACTTCATGTTGCAGACATGATTCGATATGTTTTCCATCGATCGTGTATGTGGCACTACTGAATAATGCCATAATGCCATTATTGACAAAAGTAATTTTAGTAGCAGCTTCATAATTTCTATCGTCTACTTTTATAAGTCGACCTTCGACTTCGATAAATGGGGTAAGAAATATCGACTTGTATCCTGTACTTGTAATTCTATTCTTCCACGTTGATTTGGTTGTACTGCATCGTAAGAATAATATTGATAATCGCGCAGGGAATCATTTTTACGAACTGGTTCACCCATGTCTAACGCTGTATCAATTTCACGTTTAACATTTTATTGTAATTACTATGATCTAAATTAAAATTATCTACGAAGACCACTTCCTGCTATCAGACTAGCGGTTATGCTATCTTCTTTTTCTTTTAACGATGCATCAGCCAGATCCATTAATCTTTGGGTTGCGGCCTGATTAATTATTTTAATTTCATTTGCAGGCATAACTTCAGTAGATGGTGATTTCAGTTGTTTTTCTCGTCGTAATAACCGGAAAAATTCTGTCTTTGACCGCACAAAACGCTTTACCGGTTGCGCTAGGAGCTTTGTCGCGAATAACATCGATAGCTTTCATAGATAGTTGTTTTGCAATTGGCATTGCTTTTTGGGCTATCCTGGTAAATAAACCCCAAGCAACATCACCAAGTCCATCTCCGTAGGTTATTTCATAAACTGGTAATCGTGAATTTACTACTCTGAGCATTCTTGGTCTACGATACGTATTGTGTACGATCATTTTATTTAATTATTCACTATATCTAAATTATGTGTCAAGGGATTTAGTCATCTGTAATTTCATCGATAAATTCCCAATAGGTATTGATGTCCATGATACCACTGGTAAATAATCGTCGACAGATATCAGAGATTTCGTTGATAATTTCATGAGAAGTATTTCCAGCGCGTTTTCCTCCTATGAGAATTTCTAGTTTATCCACGTTAGCGATGACGCTGTCAGGTCAATTGATAGGATTATTTCCTAGACCACTTCTTGTAGTAGCGCCAGAAGTCATCACCAGGATCTTTTTCCTTACCGAGTGAAGAGCCTAATTTCTCCCGCCGTTTTTTTTTTTTTTTTGTTCCCTCTCTCTCTCTCTTGTTCATTTGTTTCACCATTTCTATTGTTTGTTCCATCCCTTCCTTTTTTTGTTTCGCCCTTTCTTTTATTTGATCACTTCCAAATGTTTTAGTTTCCAACATCATCCCTTGTTGTTCTATTTGTTCCGGAGATGCAGTAAGTTAATACTGAGGAGGTTGTTGTTCTATTTGTTGCAAAGGTGGAGGTAGTTGATACTGGGGAGGTTGTTCTATTTGCTGTTGAGTTTCTTCTGAATAAAATCTTGTTATATCGTTAATATAATCACTATATACTGGGTCATCACTTCTAGCCTGAGATTTATTGTAGTACACACGATACAGCCATTTAAAATAGTTAGCAGCATTTATGTTAACATACTCGGGTTTTAAATTTCAGACTTTCGAGCACGAGAAAAATCCTTCTTTTTAATATTTTCTTTAAGATATTCAATAACACCTTCCTTAAATTTACTAATCAATTCAACATCTATTTTTGCTTTAGGTTTAGATGCAAGTTTTTCTTTCTCATCAGCTATTTCAGTGTAAATTTTATCAATATCTTGTTGAGGTTGTGCGGCAGCTATTCTTGCTGGAAGATCTTGTAAAATCTCTTGCATTGCCCTAGCGGTTTCTTGTATCGTCCCAAAAAGAGGTTTCTTTTTTTCTGGATCAGTGATACCTCCCCATACAACTTTCTCAGTTGTTGCAGTAATAGGTTTAAATAATCTTTCTGTACCTTATACGTAGTCAACTTGTGACTCCTGGCGTTCTTGAAGTTTTCTTCGAAGCGAATTTCTCAAAGGAATATACTTTTTGATTGCTTCCTGGCGTTCTCGAGCTAATCTAGTAGTATATGCTTCTCCGATATTTGCCATATTTTATATATATATATATATATATATATATATATATATATATATATATATATATATATATATATATATATATATATATATATATATATATATATATATATATATATATATATATATATAATGATTTAATTACATGTATCGATAAAATATTTGGCTAATTTGTAGCAGCACCGAAGAAAAATATTACTCAAAGTTAAAAAAGGTTTCAGATTGATCGTTTGTCCGATTATTCATTTTGTTTGATCTATGTACAATATCTTTTTTATATCATCAGATTGACAACTTAACACATGGAGAGAGCAGCAGAGAGCGGTCGACTACAACATTTGTTTGGGACAATCTAGGTGTAGTCATTGAACTGACTTCAATGTTAGTCACCATTAGTCGATTTGGTAATCAAAAAAGGGTGACGTTTCGAATTAGTCTGTTCACCCTCTCTGCTGCTTCATCTCCTTACACTGTAATGAAACTAGGATGTATTCCCCACCATTACTTACATTCTAACGGACACTGTACAATGTCCTTAACTTCATCTCCTTACTCTGTAATGAAAATGTACGATGTCTTTCCCACCACCCCTTACACTGTAACGGACACTGTACAATGGCCTTACCTTCATTACCTTACACTGTAATGAAACTGTATTTTTAACATGTTTTCATCTGTCCTAATTAACACACATCATTGACGTGTCCAGTTGATTGGGAACTGTTACTAACATCTTGCCATTTTACCTTGAACTATTTTAGCTTTTATGATATCGCTGGTCGATTTTAAACCTTTTAGTATTTTTAAACATGTATACATACAACCTACTGTATGGCGCTAAATAGCCTAAAAGTGCTGGTCCGCTCTCTCTCTCTCTCTCTCTCTCTCTCTCTCTCTCTCTCTCTCTCTCTCTCTCTCTCTCTCTCTCTCTCTCTCATGATATCTTTATTCTTACTGAAAAACAGAAAGCTTTTTCGTGTTATGTTTTTTCGTGATATTCAGGGTACTAATTACTCAAACAGCCATTGATACTGTATTTGCTCATCGGTACTTTAAACCTATAACCGCTCAGTTAAAACAAATAGCGTTCAATGATTATGTCATTTGATAATACAACATTGGTACTGTCGTTTTCCCTGTTACGAAATATCCCATGTGTTATACAATACAAAAGCTTGCGTGTTTCTGTGTGATACGAGTTGAATGGATTAGTCGCACAATCTAACAACAAAATAAAACAACAACAAACTACAAACATGAAATACCCGAAATGTTCCTTACCTTGCTGACTAAAACCTCGATTGGGCAGACTAATTAACACAACCAAAAGGAGCACAGTCCTTTGTAAACCATGAAACAATCCATCCATGCCGGGTACAAGTAGAAAATGGCTTTATATATAACAACTGATACTTCCTTGTGGACATATAGTTTGATCTCTCTCATCGATACTTTCTTGTTCTCAAAGCAGAAGTGTAAACACTCCAGTACGTATGACTCGGTAATATCACGGGGTAAATTTTATGTGTTAAATACAGGTAACGCTTCTTCACGATCTAGTTAACACGGTCAAAACTGAATAAACAGTTTCTAGAAGATTAATTATGGCAAAGAGTCGCGGGGACTCTGAGTTTACGTGCCGGCCTAGCAACCGAGATAGAGCGGGTTAAAATCCTAGAATCGGATCAGCCTGCGTCGGCTAAAATGTTTGTCCCTGAGGACAGTGCCGAAATATCAAATAGGCAGAGTAGGCACCGGCCTATGGGCCCCACCCCTTTTAAGGCCCCCGCGACAACGGATCAAAATAATATTGATAGAAGATAATTTGGGAGGGGCCCCCAAGATTTCGACTGGTTAAGGCCTTCCACGGGGTTTAATCCGACACTACTCAAGGAACGAACATTATTACTCCGATTGCCTTGAGCTTAAATAATCTTATTATATGCTTCCGCTGCGTGCTCTAGGATAAAAATTATGGGTAACCTTTTGCTATTTTTTTTTTCATATCACACCTTTTGATAAATAACAAACAATTGAATTTATGAAACATTTGGTAAAATAAAGAAATAGTGACCATTTTAAGACCATCATTCATATTTTATTGTAGTTATTGTAGGGTATAACGCCATTTTCCAGCACAAACAAGGTAATACAGGGCGGCCAGTATAAATGGTGGAGCATGAACCCTGGAAAACCCTGTTAAGAACCACCTACCCACGAGCTGCTACTGGCAGGCTTTCTCACGTACCCAAATTAGCTGAGGCAGAGACTCGAACCCACGCAGACACATACATACATACATACATACATACATACATACATACATACATAGATATATATATATATATATATATATATATATATATATATATATATATATATATATATATATATATATATATATATATATATATATATATATATATATATATAATTTCTATTTTATATTATAACGTTTTGGGAATATAGGTTATACATTATTCGATTTGTTGACATAATGAAATTGAATCTATGATATCAGGAAGTCATCATCATCAGTCTCTTGACCTATTGTGGTCGTTGAGGCACTGTGCTGCTGAACATCTGACCAGTTCCCTCCACTGGTGTCGATCATATGCCAATGTTTGTGTCTCCGCAAAACTTTGATCCATTCTGTGATGTTGTCAGTCCACGTTTTTCGCTGCCTACCTGTCTCTCTGCCACCCTGGACGCTGCCCTGCATTACTGTTGTGGATAGACTATTGGCTCTAGTGGCATGGCCATACCATTTCAGCATTATCTTTTTGACAGTGGTGAGGAGGTTTTCATAATGGCCTGCTTTGTGCTTGATGGTGTAACGCACTTCTTCGTTTGTGATGTGGCCCACGTAAGAGATGCCAAGGATGGTTCTGATGCATCTCATTTCAAGTGCCTGGATTCTTCGTTGTAATTATTCTATCGGGGCTCTAGGCCTCACATGAATACAAAAAGATGGAGATGACTAGTGCTCTCAATAGTCTAATTTTAGTTTTCAGACAGATATTCGTGTCACTTCAGATGGTTCTTAGCTTTGACATAGATGGCGTTGTTTGTGCTGCTCGTGATAAAATTTCTGATCTTGATCCCTCGTCGGTGATTATGGAACCAATATAGTTGAACTTGCCCACTGTTTTTATTTCATGTCCTCTGACTTTATAATCTTGGCTGATATTTGTTTACCACTTTTTGTCATCAGCTTTGTCTTCTCTACGCTTATCATCATGTCAAATCTGGAAGATGTTTCTTCCAGGTTCTTCACTACGATGGCAACCTCGTCGTCACTGCCTGCCAACCCATCAATGTCGTCTGCAAAGCGGAGATTGGTGATGTTACGCCCTCCAATGCTGACCGTCTCAAAGTGGTTTTCCAGAGCTTCGCTCATGATGCGCTCTAAATAGATGTTGAAAAGCGTGGGTGACAGAAGACATCCTTGACGTACTCAAACTGTTGTCTTCAACCAGTCCCCCAGAGAACCTTGAACAATTACTGCACTGGTAGCCTTGGCGTACAGCTGCTTGATGGTATTGGTCAACTTTTGATCCATATTGTACTTCTTCATTGTGGACCATAATGCTTCATGGTACCCTCTGTGAAAAGCCCTTTTTGAAATCTATGAACACATCTTGTTGATGTTGCGAGTTCTTTTCACCCTGAGATTGAATATTTGTTCTGTTGTGCTTCTTCCGCTCCGGAACCCTGCTTATTCTTCAGCGATTATTTCTTCTGCTTGTGGATTCAGTCCGTTCAAGATGATCTTCAGCATCACCTTACTAGCATGGCTGATCAAACTGATAGTGACTGGGTCCTCTGTGTTGTCCATTCACCTGTAATGCCGGATCTTGTTGTAGATGTTTGTTAGTAGCTCTTACCACCGATTCTCCCCCCCCCCCCCTTGATATGTTCAGCTGGGATATTGTCTACTCCAGCTGCTTCCCCATTCTTCAGTGCTCCTATTGCTGACTCCACCACTTCTTTGTGAATGGGCAAATCATCATCGTATGTGGAGTTTGGAACTTACTTCAAGCACCTCGGCCTTCCCGTGGACGGTTGGTTGTAGAGTTCTTTACAATACTCAGTCCATTTTTCTGCAATGTCACTTGCTTCTGTGAGGCATTTTCCATTTTTGTCTTGTATGGTACTGACTCTTGGTTGCTTCTGTCTGGTGAGGTCTTTTACAATCTGGAATGCTATTTTGTTGTTATTCTTAGTCAGACTGTTCTCTTTTTCTGTGCACTTTTGTCCATTCCAATTTTTCTTTGCTTTCTTCAAGTTAGTTTCCTGATATTCTTGTGTATTTTGCTGTACTCCATTGCCCCTGTTGTGTGTCTGGTGTTTATGAGCTATCTTCAGGCATCACGCATATTCAGAATCTCTTCTATAATACAGGGCATTTTCTTTGGGCGATGGAGGCCAATGATGTCCTTGGCAGCTGTTGTCATGACTGTGTTGAAAGTGTCTGTCATCACTTTGACACCATCATCCATCACAAGGAATGGAGCAAATTTTCCTCCAATTGTAGCATGGAATGACTTGCAGATGTTATGGTCCTTCAGTTGTTCAAGGTTGAATTTGAGCCTAATTTTCTTTGGCTTGTCAATTTTCTTCAAACTCACTCGGAAGTTCATAACCAATAGTTCGTGATCACTCCCAACAACAGCACATGGGATCGTTCTTGGTTTTGCTCTATTGATGCCAGATCGGTAACGGTTTTGAACCGGTACGTAGTCGATCTGGTTATGATGGGTTCCATTTGGTCCGTGCCATGTCCAGCATTGTGAAGCTTTATGTTGGCTCAAGGTGTTAGCTCGTACCAAGTTGTTGTAGCATGAGAACTCGAGCATCCTTCTCCCTCTTTCATTGGTAAGTTCATTGCAAGAACGTCCACAATGATCATCTCAGTCTTTTATAGCATCTTTCCCAACTTTGGCATTCCAGTTTCAAAGGATGACAAGGATGTCTTTTTTACTTACCATTTTTAGAATACCCTGGAGTGTTTTGTAAAACTCCTCTAATTCTTCATCATCATGATCAGTATTGGAGCAAAGACTTGGATAGATAGGGGGCGACATTCAAGCACAGATCCCTTGATGGCTTTGCTTACAAGGAAGCCTACTCCATTTACGGACTTTTGTCCAACTCTTCACTATAGTAGAATGTATACCTGTCTTCCATTTGGTGTTCTCCTATGGCTTTCCATCTGACTTCACTAAGTCCCAGAATGTGCCATCTGTAGTGTTCTATCTCACGTGTCAACTCTTGAAGTCTTCCAATTTGCCCCAGAGTTAATTGTTCCAGGTGGCGATGGCAATGCTGTCTCTCGCTCTGATTTTATGCAAAGTACCAGTAGCACACTTGTCACCTCCGTCCTGGTGGACAACGACAGGCGCGGTCCATGTAGACACCGGGCGACGACCGATTCGGTATGGCAACTTCAGATTTGTCCAGCATTATCAGTGTGTCTTAGGCACTAGTCGTCTGGCGGAGCCCAAATCTCTCTAGACCAAGGAGTTGCCAGAAAGGGATATAGTACATCGTCCAACTGCCTTAGTTCTCCACTTCGGATTTTCGTTTAGGGTTTACTCCCTAACCAAAGCCGACCTGAAAGGCAGCATGATACTCGTGTATGGGCGGATGCGTCCGTTTCCCAAGCAGATAAAGCATCTGGCACTGCCCAATCAGGAAGTAACTTTTGATAATTCGAAATATTGTGTATTAAAACTTCAAAATCTTTTGATATAAGCGAATCGTTTGATATCTTAAATTAATATTTAATATAATAGAATAAGGACTAAATATTAAGTTGGCTAATCACAATAAAGGTAAGCATTTCAAAACTAAGATCGAAAGAAACAATAATTTGAAATATATATGGTAAGTTATCGTAGACATTCAGTAGGTTTATATTTTTACCCCATATGCAACCCATCTGTACTATTTTCTTCAGAAGCTACATTTTTAATACACAAAGCATTTCTATTTTGCGTCACAGTTCCTTAACCTTTTTTTCAAAAAAAGTTTTGGCCCGCCCCCATTCAATTTGTTAAATTTAAAGTGCAAGCTTTCATTAAAGCATTTCAAGGTACATTTCTGAGCTTAAGTTAATATGAGAGAACCATTTTTTCATTGAGGCACAGTTAGCATCAACTTTGACCTTTGACCCAAATACAAATATCGTTATCTTTTACTCTTTTGCATGAGCAAACCTCACAGAAGGCTTGTCCAATATATGCGATCTTAAGCTAAAGTTCTTGTGTGTAAATCAGTTTCCTTCTACAACGTACAGTGTGCTGTTGCTGGCATTGCCATGTTGGCCCTAAGATAAGTTATCTTGTGTAAACCAGTTATTGTGCGAAAAGCAGCAACGGAATGACAGACTAATGGACAGATGAATGGACGAGGACATATATTGATACAATTAGCCATTGATACATTTTGATACAATTAGCCATTTATACATTTTGATACAATTAGACATTGATACATTTTGATACAATTAGCCATTGATACATTTTGATACATTTTGATACAATTAGCCATTATACATTTTGATACATTTTGATACAATTAGTCATTTATACATTTTTATACAATTAGCCATTGATACATTTTGATACAATTAGCCATTTATACATTTTGATACATTTTTATACAATTGGCCATTGATACATTTTGATACAATTAGCAATTGATACATTTTGATACATTTTTATACAATTAGCCATTGATACATTTCAATACAATTAGCCTGACGGCTTGCCTATAAAAATAGAAGCATGCGGCCTGTATATATAAGGTAAATTTCTTTGCAGCCATTTTATCTCGAGTTTACAAGCTTGTTATTGTCATAACAGTACCATGTACATTGAGGACGACATTAGCTATGTAAGACAGTCAAAGACATTTTGGGGAGGGGGGGGGGAAGCTTCATGGGAATGCACAGAGTAATATGTTAATGCTGTTGTTACAAATTTCGTTTTCGTTTTCATTTTCATTTTCATTCTTTTTTATTTTTATATTATTTACAAAGATTGAAGACAATGAATGCTACACTGGAATAAATAAACAAATATGGTGATTAATATTTCTTATAACATTTCATGGCAAAGTCAAACGCCAATTTGTTTTATAGTTATAGTGCTTTTGCGCGAAGATGTGAAGATGTGTTCACTCCAAGGTCTCAAAGACTTTGGGAAGACAACACATACAAACTAAATAATTAGTTAAACGCAGCATATTTTTCTAAACCCCAATACAAAACGTTTAAAACACAGCTGTTACTGTAATATCATCAATATATTTAAAAATAGTTCGTCGCTATGTTGCTGGATGGAATTTATCATGCCAGCTTCGAGATTTTACAAAACAATTATCATATAAAAACAAAAGTTTGTAATATTCTTCTGTGGCGATTTGATTATAACGTAAACTTGCATTTATACAGTGTATTCCGTACGACCTGAAAGGCAAGTGGTTGTGCACAGAAGATAAAACGTTCAAACTCGTTAAACAAAATATATAAGAAACTGTAATGTTTGAGTTTAAGATAGATTTGAAATAACTGAAAGCGGTGATTGAAAAAGAATGTCTGTCACGGAATAGTGTAATTGTAAGCAGCGTTGCTAGTGTATTGTCCTGGAATGTGAATCTGAAATGATCCTGTTGCGTTGAGGCGCCGTTGCGGACAAAAGCTGGTCCAATCAGAAAATTGCCGCTGAAATTTTAATGGCACATATCCAGAATTCCATTATCACGTGCTGTATCAAAAGTGCTTGTCCTTAAAGTTCAATTTTCAAGGTCGAGAATATAGATTGTATCTATTAGACTAAACAGTAGGGGTTGAAAGTTATATTTTCTATGTCGAGGTTTTAGATTGTGTCGTTTGAATTAAACCGCAGTGGTTGAATTTTCATACGAAGTGAGACTTATTAGCCTCAAATTTAGAATGAAAGTACAAGTTCAATGTAAAGATTTTGTAGAGCTTGATATTTTGAAAATTTCGATACAAATATAACCTATTATCTAGTAATACTACTTGATTTATTAAAATCTGACTGGCAAAATTCATTAAAGTCTCCATAATAAAAACAAGATTTTCAGAAATCTCGACATCTACTCCAATATGAGTTATACAAAAAGTGTAAAACCCTACGACAATAGTGTTTCACAACAACACATTTATTATAAAAAGAACACCCTTTGTGAGCTACAAAACCAATTTTCAGAAAGAAAAATTTGTAATCTGTATTTTAGGATTTAAACTAGGGCCACCATTTGTCCAAAAAGTAGTTTGATACGGAATCTAGTATACCCTATTCCACCAATCTGTCTTTTGGAATGTCGAATTTAATAATAAGATAAAAGGTTTCTTGAGCTTTGCGACAAAACGACTTTAGGAAACTATATAATATATATATATATATATATATATATATATATATATATATATATATATATATATATATATATATATATATATATATATATATATATATATATATATATATGTCCATCCTTGTCGATTCTTGAGTTTAACTTCGAAAGGTACATATCTTTTCTCATTTGCAAATTTAATCTTTCAAAGCAAATGTAATTTGTTTGTCTTTTATGGTTTAACACCATTTTTCAGCACAATATAGGCTTTACATAGCGGCCAGTTTTAATGGTGGAGGAAGAACCCAAAAATCCCGGAAAGAGCAACCGACCCACGAGAAGCTACTGGCAAGCTTTCTCACATATCCACATTGGCCGAATCCGAGACTCGAACCCACGCAGACAGAGATGAGATGGCAGTGATCCGTAACGGAGAGCGCTTTAGACCACTCGGCCACTTGGGGCCCCTAACAAATGTAATGCCTGGTTGCACTTATAATACCATAATATTGTGTAACCTAGAGTGACAAAAATATAACTCATAGAAACCTTTTCGTTTAATAAATATATATCTTGTTCATGAAAGAAATGATGTATAAATTTAGCCCCATTTGGCAGCCAAGGTCTGTACAATATACTATAGGTCTCTTGTTAAGCGTTATATTTTGATTTTTCTAGACACCCTCGTGTGAAGTTTCAAGAAAGTTTCCATCTTATTCGAATGTCATAAATTCTGCCCATGCAAAGCATGCATCCTTCCCAAACATGTTTTGTTCAATCTACCTTTCCTGAATTTTTCTCACTGTGAAGTTCATGTAGGTTGCGCTACTATCTGGTCTGAAGCCACACTGGGCCTCCAGCAATATGGATTCCGATACATTAGCGACCAGATGGTTGAGAAGGACGTGCACCATAGTCTTGCCTGCAATTGCAGGAGTGATATGACTCAATAGTTGCCACATTCAGCTTTGTTTTCTTTGTTATTTTATAACGTGACAATCATTGAGTCTTTGAATTCCTGTGAAATTAACTCCTCGTCCCAAATGCTGACCAGGATGCTTTGCAGTTCCTCAAGTACCTTAGGGTCAGCTTCTTTGAAGTGTTCAACAGGATTTCTATCCGTGCCTGGGGTCTTCCCAGAGCTTGTCATTTTCATGGCTCGCACGATTGGAGAAGTGTTCTATCCATGTTTCTGTGGTATTCTCTTTCTCCTCTTGCAGAGTGGTCCCGTTAGAAGAGATTAGCTGGGTGCTGTAGGCTTTCAACGATCCATAGGTATCATTATGGGATCCGAAAAACTCTTTCGAGTTTTTGGTGTCTGCGTAATGCTGAACTTCGTCTGATTTGTTGTCGAACCAGCTATTTTGCATAATGCGGAGTTCTCTCTGGGCTTTGCTATGCATGCTGGTGTTTGAAGGGATCACGTTTTGAGACTAAGTCAACGTCGTTCTTTTATTCTATATAGACCTCACGCTTTTGTTGAAGGAGGATGCTTATAACGTCGTTATTTTCGTCTAACCAGTCTTAGTGGACTTTTCTTTTTGTTCCTCTTATCCTTGAGCTTGTTTCACTTTGAGATTGACTTATCAGTACGCAGTCTGTATGTTGTCAATCTGAGCTTGAGTTTGCTCTCTCACCCACGTGTAAGCTTCGTCTATTTGCGCTGTGGCGGGACAATGTTGAGATCAAGGCTAGCCCTGACTAATCGGTGGACTCGGCTTCCCAAAAGGCTCTTGTTATCCGTACATCGCGGACATATCTGTTGCGGACAATAATACAGTCGATCAGATGCCTTTGTTTGGATCTGGGATGCATCCAAGTCACTTTATACATTCTTTTCGAAAGAAAGAGTGTGTTCGAGATGGACAGATTATTCTCTGCGCATATCGACAGTAGAAGCAGTCAATTCGTATTTATTTTTCCGATTCGATGATGTCCCAATACTCGATTCCAGCTCACATAGTCGTGTCCGACTTGGGGGTTAAAGTCGCCAAGTGCAACGAGTTTATTGCATGCTGAAGTAGCTTTTACGAGGGCATTGAGACTTTCTTAGAAGACCTCCTTCTCTTCTTCGCTGCTAGTGAAATTGGGGGATACGAACTGGTGATAGTGATATACCATTCTTAGAGAAGGGGACACAGACGCGGAGTTACATCAAGCGTTCGTTCACATGCGTATGAACCACTGGGAATTGACTCAAAAGTGCAGTACGAATGCAAAACCCGTCTGCGTGGATTTTAGGTTCATCTTCTGTTTTTCCTTCCTGAAGAATCTGTAGCCACCCTCAGGGTTCGTTGACAAATCCTACATCAGCTAGACGTGTTTCACTAAGAGCGACAATGCCAGTCTTGTATCGGCCCAGTTTCTCTGGCTATGAGGTCTGTTCTTCCCTGAAACCTTAGCGTATATTCTTTATCTATCTTTGATTATGGTGTCGACCGCATTTTGGGTCTCTTAGTAGGGTAAGCAGTGATGACCTAAACAGGGCTGCTCAGTCGTGTCGTCTGGGATACTGTCGAACTTCTTTGCTCACCTGGTGCAAAGAAAAATGACCACTTGTCCCACTGACCCCCTCCGTATAGGCTTTGCACTAACGACTGCCAGTAGTAACCTCGTCCTTCACCAATCGCCGTTGGACTTGGAAGACATGCAGAGTAGAAAGAAAGAGGACGCAGAAGTTTTAGTGAAGATTGTTTCACAAAATAACAACCTGCGCGTGAAGGAGATTATGGTGAAGAAGTTGTTACGTCGGAGCAGCTTCAACCTATCGGCCGCAAAAATCGGAGTCCAGTGGCACGAAAAATCGTTACAGCTGTCTTTGGCTGCAGTGGATGGCGTGTCTTCTTTTGTGTTCCGACGTGCCCTCTGCGTTCCATGGTGCATTGCTGAACCGCCTTCGTGGCCGTTGGATCTTCTGATTGATCTCATCCGCCCAGTCTGCCTGAGCAATCTCCGCATGTTGAGTTGAGTAAGTCTCTAAGATCACCGGAAGGCTCGAGACCTACTGGCTACCCTCATCTAGTTTAGCCTGCCAGTCGAAGCGGTTTGCCGGGGTGTGGCCGCTGTCTCATGCAAACAGCTGATAGGAACCACAGGTGAGAGTTGGGAAATAGCGGAGGACCAATGTGAATTGAACTACCCTTTCGAAGGCAAACTTTAAAGGAGAAAGCACTTCCTGTATAAATTTCCAAGAGAAAGAGTAAAACATGTTCCCCAAAAAAGAACTGCTAAAATAATACTGTTCATAATATTCTCTTTTGTAAAGCACACATATCGGTCTTAATACTTGCACAGTATATATATATATCTTTCATAAAGCCTTTTCGACTTTGATGCATTGATTCTGGTAACAGATTTTACTCGCTAGCTAGTATTGATGATGCTATTTTATACGAAATACTTAACAAAGTAATAGGTCTCCAATTTTTATAAATGTTCTCTACATTTAATTTCGTTTTGCAGTACTGTGAATATTCCCTCTCCCTATGGTACAGATTATTTTTTTGAACCCTTGATTAATTAAATTTATCCCAAACTACCCAAACTCCTTCTAAAAGAATAGTGCATCCATAACTTTCTGGACTGTTACTCACGTTTTTAGAGATTTTGAAGTTCAGAAAGCCTTATATCACCATCTAAATGTTTTTATTCATCTTGTGTCAATTGAGGAATCGTAAATCTCCCAAATATATTTTCCAGTTTTATTGGAGCTCTATTATTATCTTGTTTATTAAATAATGTATCATATAACATTCTCACTTCATTAAACATTTTGAACTGATTAGTGATTTTTCGTTCTGGCTCATCCTTTAAACCTGATGGATGCGAAAACGATGCCTCTCGTTATCGTGGACACTTTACTGGATGTTACTCTCCGCGTGAGACGATGCATCTACCACTCTCCGGATGTCCTGCAACCCTAAGTAAACTACTGCGGACTTCACCGAATTCTCATGGAACTGATCCTGTGAAAGACGAATTTGTTCCTGTGCGTGTGGCTGAATACTGTGAGTCTGAGAGTCGATTCTAAATCTTCAAAGGAAAATGGTCAGAATATCTGGCAGAACCTGCCCTGTAGAATTAGCCACAGTCTTATATTTCTACTTGAGCGAAGAGGATAAAGTCAAGTGTTTCAGCTGCAGTGTGTCACATTACCAGCAGGAACAGAAAGATTCCGAATTGTCACTACCTATCTTTAGTGGGACGACCTCAGAAATATCTTTGCATAAGAACCTTCGTGGTTTGCCTTTGAAGTTGAGAGAACTTGTTCAAAGAGCTAGTCAACGTACGCAAGAAACAATCATCAACTTTTAAGTTATGCATGGCATCTAAACGCCATGAGAGACATTGATGATTAATTTGAAAGTGTCCATAGTGTCGGACCTTCAAAAACTACCTAATGTATAGCGAGGTACGTATTTCAAGACTGAAATGAATTGTGAAATTCCAGACGGCAGAATTACAATGACTGTTTAAATTTACCATGTTATGTATGAGATGGACCTGTGGACATCACACCTTTACGAAAAGTCTTTTGTGAACTTAAGTACCAACAAATACTGTGTGCGTGTAAGGATGTACTATAGGGTGAAAGTGCATCAGAAGAAACCATGCCCTTTTGTTTGTCAAACTCCTCCAATAAAGAAAAGGAAACTTAAATAAAACTAAGAGACATTCAGAAGTGATTCACAACGTGGGTATAAACACTGACTGATATGGACATGGATACGTTACAAGAAAACATTCGTGGTTTGCCTGTGGAGTTGAGAGAACGCATTTACCGAGAGTTGGTCAAAATACAGGTCAAGCGCAAAATCCAATTGCATCTGTTACATCACCGATGTTTAAACTACTGGTACATGAATGCTATAAGGCACCTGATTCAGATGAAAGTGTTCCAGTATTCAGTCATTGTTCAACTGGGCGTGGGCGAAAAGGATTGGTTTGTTGTGACTGATTCTTTTTACTACGAGGTACACATACTGCAACGAATTTCAGAAGAAGAGGATTACCAAATTCTTTTACACAATGTCGACTTAGCTATTCAAGAGGAAACTTCTCAACGAAGTATGTGTGAACTAGTGACAACCATTTAAATTCGCTACTGAAGTACGATTATCACTGTGCCGAAAATACCCGTATTGCCTCCGAAAAAAAGGATATAAAAACGGACGACCGTTGTCATTCGTAATACATTGATTGCCGTGGAAGTAAATCAATGACAGTATTTAAATGGTGGAGGATTGCCAACACTTATTAGGTGAACTGTGTCCCATGAATTGGGGTCTACTTGTGGTATGTCTTAGTGATTTGCTTTCTGGAGTTTCGTTTACCAACCGATTCCTTGTGGACATTTTACAAACAATACGAACCAACTAAAACATGAAAGTGGAGCCTTTAAATGACCAAGAGACTCATTCTGTAAAAACCTTGCGTTTTCATCTGGATGCTTTCACAACCTTTACGGTGTGAAAATATTCGTCAACTTGTAGGCACTGAAGTTGTGTACATGTGTGTGTGTGTGTAGCTTGTTGGTTAAACGAATACTGAAAATATGCACATGATAGAAACATCTACATTGGAAAACAAGTAGTAGCTGACAAGATTTTAAACGTGTGTGACAGATAAAGAGAGAAATATGAATTTTGTCCTATTTGTTTGTTTGTTTGTTATTTGTTCGTTTTAGCCTTTTCTTAAAAATGAACATGTAACGTAGAATGCCAGACAATGGCATTTGTTATGAAATGTAAATGCAAACATTGTATGTTAAATTACTGTGTCCTAACGTATGAATGGTACTTTTCTAGGACCAAGAACTGGGTTTATAAAACAAAATAGGGGATATATATGAGAGAGAGTTTTAAGATATAAAATAAACAACGCCAACACGTATTAATGTTGTGACCGGTTTCGCTTTAATGCTTTATCAAACTTTTAAAGTTATAAAAAGGACAAAAAAAAGGACTTATAAAAGGACAAAAAATCTTAAAGATTACCTAATTAATTCTAAATTAGAAAAAACATCGTACAAAAAAGGATCAGCAACTAAATGTAATAGACCTAGATGTTCGCACTGTTCTCTTATTAATGAAAGTACTTCTTTCAGTAGTAGTAATACAAATGAAACGTTTAATATGCATTGTGATACTAATTGTGCAACATCAAACGTTATTTATTTGATCACATGCAAAAAATGTGACGTCCAATATATTGGACAAACTAGTCAACAAATATCTAAACGTATGAACCAACATAGATCTGACATAAAAAATTATATCCATAAATCTTTTTCATCTCATGTTGCCGTACACTTTAACAATAGTTCTCATACTGTGCAAGATTTTTCCTTTCAACCTATTGTTATAGCTGAATCAGAAATGGAACGTTTGCTAAAAGAAACATACTGGATTCACCGTCTTAATACAGTATATCCAAAAGGTCTAAATTCCAAAGCACTTTACGACCTTCATTAATGTAATATATATATATAAATAAAACTGTTTATCTCTATTTATTCATAAATTATATATATATATATATATATATATATATATATATATATATATATATATATATATATATATATATATATATGTGTGTGTATATGTGTGTGTGTATGTGTATATATATGTATATATATAATATGTAGTTATATGTATTACTGTTAGTCTCTACATTATAATCTCACAGAGAGTTTTAAGGCTTCTTTGGTCATTGCCCTGTTAGCTTTCTTTGAATTAACATGGAATGGATTGGAGTTCCAGTAAGTGACAAGAATGTAACTAGTGATATCCAAAGCTTACCAATGGAAATACAAGATAATATCTACGAGTTTCATTACAAGCTAAGGGGAGAGGAGAAGTCCAAGCTAGTGAATACAAGATTATCTTGGCCAAGTGTTGCATAGAAGAAAGGTAGACCAAGTGTTTGTTTGTTTGTTTGTTTGATTTGGATTTTTAACGTAGCTTTAACAATGTTTCAGTCATATCACTACGATGTCTGCAGTGAGGCAGTTTATAGTGATGTCTAGCACTGTTGCATAAGGTCCCACCCAGTCACATTATCCTGACACCAGGTCGACTAGTCCTAACATTAACCTCCTAATGCTGAGCGTCAAGCGAGGCAGCTGTTAGTATCATTTTTATAAGTCTTTGGTATGACTCGGCCGGGGATCGAACCCACGACCTCCCGCTCTTGCGGCAGACGCTTAGCCACTAGGTCACCGGAGCGGTTCTAGATCAAGTTAACAAATATATTCGATTCATATTTGTTAGAACGTTCTTTTGGAGCCTTTACTTGTCAAGAACAGATCCATCCGCTCAACAACAGCATGATAAGTTTGTACATATATTCTGTTATTTGAAGAGTTCCTTCAACGTACGCGTAATGAAAGAGAAGCAGAACGAGGCTGAGTATTTGTTTTGTAAAGAAGATGAGGAAGTAGAAGTTAGAGTTTGAGTTTAAATAAGTAACTGTATCAGAACTTAACAGTACGGTCGTGATGTGAAGTTGGGTGAATCTAAAGGGTTTTGAACTGAAAGGTGGAAGAGAAAATACAGTAAAAGTATATGGCTGTACATGTGGTTTAAAGTATTACATGGAAATTAAATATGTACAGACTTTACATGGACAAAAGTGAGGAATATAAGAACGATAACTATGATTTGTGCAGGAACTCTTAAATATGGAGAGATCATGGTGCAAATGGGATTAGGGAGTTTATAAAATTAAACGTGTTGAGTAATATGAAATGTGTAAAGTACTTTGCAAAGAGATGAATAGGTAGATAACTTGTAGACATGATTGTTACATGTCCGATTGTTATATATTAAATGTACAATGCTTAGACCAAAGCACAGGTCGTAGAGCTCGTGTGTGTAATTGAATAAATGTTTTTTGCCCATACAAAATAATTTTCTTTTTGGAGACACTACTCTTTCTGTGAGGTTGTCTCTGAAATATCGTTGTCTTTTTCTGTATCTTTCTATCTTCTGTGACTTGGAAGTTGACATCTGTTCGATCCAAAACCTACCACGAAAAATAGCGTTTGCATGAAGTTATATAACTTTAGTTTTTGACACTTGCACAAACTCGTCGCTTTAGAAGTGTCAAGAGAAAAAATATATATCCAAACTTTTACCATTTTCCAAACATGCACACACTTGCAACTTTAAGATAACTCTTTACTTCTGTTATTTGTGGATATCCCATAGTCCCATCCTAACATACAGAGCTGGTTAAGAACATTAGGAATATCTCCTCAATTTTTCAGACATATCCAAGCTTTTATTTGTCTTTTCCCTGTTCTGTCATTGAATAGTGGTGTTTAGGTATGTTCCAAAAATGACGACAGAAACAATTTTGAAACAAAAATAATTTTGAAGTGAGGTTTCCCTCTGCTTATATTTTGTTTCAAGTTGTTGGTACATATCAGATTACATTCGCATACGTTATCAAAGTGAGAGGCATATCTGTACATGGCATTGCCTTTCTTAAATTCGGTTTTTATTGGTTATTCCACTTGAGCCATCTCATTGTAAAATTAAACAGTAATTGTGTCTTACCATACCCAGATGGACCTATTATTATCATTCGGATAGAATTCAGTAGCACTGGATGATGCTTTACTGGTTCTTGTTTTCGTGTCGCTGAGAAATCAATAGCATCCATGTTATAGAAATATAATAACATTTATGTTAGCGACAGTGTTTGATGGTGATAACGCTACTTCATTAGAAAAATTATCAGGAACTCCATGGGCTAAATACCCAGGAGAAAAAAAAAACATCATACAGGATATAATTATTGTGGTTCTGGAAGTAGACGTGATATCCGACTCGATAAACAAGATCAACGAAACCTGGTGAATATCTGATAAATGAAAGTGATAATGCGCATCACATTCAGGATGTAGCTTATAAAAGTAAAGAATGACAAAAAAGACATATTGCAGATGTGAAATAATTCATGCACTCAATTATATTTATGAAAAATCTCTTTTTGATTAGTAAGATCCGCGATGAAAGGTAAACTAGTATTCGGGGCTGGTAATTAAACAACCGATCAGTAGTATAATATAATCGATTTAGTATAGCCCAAGTTGATATTGGAAAGGTAGAGCAGCGATTAGTTAACTTGCTGATGCAGCAAATGTTACACGTATTGTTTGCTGAAAATTCCTAGCACGATAGGAAATATGGCGAATTGATCTACCCCTGCCTAAACGAATCGAGTACGCACAGTTTGATGTCAGCGGTCGAGATGAAGATCATCAGGCGAATGTATTATTTTTACCACACGATACTATTAATATTGGAACACGTAAGTGTGCATACAAATACGGTTTGACAGTCGTTGACGTTGTGAGTAGATATAAAGAAGCAAAGCTTGTTACCAACAATGACAGCAACTTAAGTTGCTTCTGCGTTTGAACGGATTTATCGCCGAGGATCTGGACAATAAAGTGGTTGACTATGGCCACATCTATTACAGGTTGATCCTGACAAAAAATTTCGTGGTGCAGTATTGTCTTTGATTAAAAAGCAATGTCGAAATTAGACGAGGACATACCACAATTTCATCGTGATCAGGCAATTGATGAGCAATTAAATTGAACACTTGCTGAGCGATTATTTGGATATCAATATGTGAAGAAAATAATTCAGAAAGATATGATATCTCGCGAACGGTTACAAGATTAACAAGTGTGATACCTGCATTAAATAATGTAAATACTCGTGCAACTTCTATGATACTCACTAATGCAATCACACAAAAAACATACCAATACAACTACATGACTTTTCAAAAGAACCAGTATTAAGTAATGTGACTAAGATATTTATATAAACCCGGTGAACATGAAGGTGGTAAAAAAGCGACTGAACCTATTTGGATTGTAACTACACATAAAAGTCCCAGCGTAGTTAGATCCACGGGTACATATGCAATATACAGACTAGGTTTAACTGCTCCTCAACGTGGATTAGTACGTTAACGATTGCAAGTAATTCCTGAAGATACACAATTACCACCATCTTTACTATGCAAGCACCCTTACCTCGATTAAACTCAAGATTGGTCAGCATCGTCTTTTCACGGTTGTGACGAAGACTACTATTCATTCGATCTACGGCAAATTATTATTTGAATCCTTATTTAAAAAATATTACTGTGTTACAGCTCGCACAATTATTATGCTGTTTTTGTTTTAATTTCATGATACCATCAGCGTCAAGACCAAAGTCGCGATTATTTTTTTTTGTTACCACATTGTTGATAATTAACTAAATAATCTTTTACTATATCATTGCTAACAGCTTCGTTATTGGTGTCAGCAGGTTCTGTGAAAGTTGCAAAAATCCTCATCAACTGAGAATTTTTTCTGATTTGTAACAGTGCGAGATAAACTAATTTTGACCGTTCGATACGATCATCGAAAATCCAAACAACTCTATCAGAAATGGTTAATCCTTGTCATTGCATATCCTAACATCCACGCGTATCCTCAACAGCACTGACACCAACTAAAACAATATCATTTAATTCAAAATTTTGTTTCGTCTTTGACTGCGTCAAATGTTCTGGTATATCACCGTCGTTATTCGCGTTTCTGCTGGTCGATAACACAATGGTACAGGCAACTCTGACACCTTTTCTTTATGTAACTGAAATAATTGTTGTATCACAAACTATCTTTCTACTAGCAACTATTAAGTCGTTTGGTCTCCATAAATTCCAACATTTATTTACAGATATTTCTAAAATTATCTCACACGATATTTAATACATACTTAATTTTATTCGGCTGTAGTCAGATTAATTTCTTAAACTCTTTTAATTCTGGATCAAGCGCTCTATGATAAGCATTAATCTATTCGTTTTAATCTGCACACGTTGTGCGGAAACAACAATCCAACAAAAGGGGGTGGTCGACCATGATGTATTCTTCAACAATAACCAATCGAGAAATAATTTTAATATATCTTTAAATAGTGTGCATACTTGATCCCAAATAAAAACCCTTGGAATATATTTATCGCCTATTCGATCAGGAGTCCATGTGTCTCATTTCCATTGGAAGAAGCTATTATAAGTACATGATTTTACTCGTCGTTCGTTCATTTCTATTTGTGTAGGTGTTTAAACAACCATAATAACTGAACTTTGCCGAAATAATTCAATAACACATGTTTTGTTAGAAGGACCTCCTGATCCGTTTAGATAAACAGTCTTATGTCTAGTGACGGAATCATGTACAGATGGTGCTGATAATTTTGATATTTGATTATTTTTGTAACAAATAGCTCTGATTTCAACGTCGGCGAATTCAGACTAATTATGTAACATTTCTTGTTTTATTCTCCATTCGCTCGATGATACATCGTAAGCAGTGCTTACATAAAATTGAGTCAACAATTCTGAATATTTTCTTTCGAGATTGAATGAATCCATAGCGACTCTGACCACGGTGTCAGGAAATCTGTCTGTCATCGATAATAGATTTAGCGAAACTTACGTGAACATTACAAATCTTAAATGAGTAAACTGCGGTGAATCGCCATCGATGTAACCAACAATTGTACTTAAGTTAGTTCCACTAGACATGTGGTTCTTTTAAACTTACAAATATATCTCTCTTCTTTGCATCAGCGATTGTAAAATCGAGTTCAACATAGTCTATAATTAATATTGTATGGAGTCGTTTATGATCATATCGTCCATCTTGGGAAGAATTACAGATTATTCATCTACCAATATATTTTGCGGTTTTATTTTCTTCATCAGTTTTATCCGAATATTCCTTTTTTGGTGGTTTACGAAAGTTCCGTTTGCTTCCGATATGATATAATTATAATTGCTTCACTTACAACCAAGGATAATATTTTTAATCGACCATATATTGTAATAACACAACTGGTACCCACTTCTTAAACTTCTTTAAAATACAACTTTGTATTGCCAGTATACATCTCTTGCTAAGTCACAAACAAGAATAGAATATTTTGCCTTATACCACACATAGCAAATATACAAATATAAAAGTGTTAGTAAAATATTTATATAACTTATACACAAGAAATTAGTAACTCACATACCTCTACAGCTGCAAATGTGCAAGTCCTTAAAGTAGAACTCTCACTGACAAGACGTTATGTAATGTAACGATTTTTACCTACGGTGAGGCATTCATATACATGTATCGTCTGTGCACTGGAATCATTCGGTTCTTCCCATCGAAATCACTTCGCACGTGAGTCATAGGATGAACAGAACTCACTATTTTGTACGCAAAAACGAAACCCGAGTACATGTATTTAATAAATAAAATGATTTATACAAATGTGTCAAAGCAACTCTGGTCATATTTGTGCGTTGTATATCCTAATCACTTAAAATATCCACGATCTTCTTCTATTCCATGGAAAATACCTGGATAGTACGCTGCCATATCAATCAAGATAACGTCTTTATGATTGTCAAAAGTATTCCACAATCTGCCGTGTCCATATTCACAGCAGATTAGCTGCACGTCTTCAAAAACTTTAAATCGTGTTGGCTTCCACGAATTTTGTTTTCTTGCAAAGTGAGCAGCAACTGATGGAATGTTATAGCAGCTATTAAGCAATTCTTCAATATTGTCATTCTGCTATGAAAATTTATGCGCAAGATTTTTCATTTCTTCGTGGAGTAATTCTGAACGAAAGATATCTCCTCTAGGTCCTACAAATTGATCATAGTTTTCATTGTCGGGACTTGAAAACAACCACACTGATACAGGGTCGCTTTTACTTATTTCGTTAGTAAAATCAAATATATTTTCGCGATAAAATTTCACAATTTGATTTCTTGGAAATATTGTTACTGCATTAGTCAATACGTGACCATTATGATCAATAATTGTAATCGAACCTCCTTTCGATTTATATTTTGCCTTGTACAAAATATCTCCAGTTATAATTTTTATTATTAAAGGAATTTTAGTGTTTTTCCTAGCTCAGTAACGTCTTTGATAAACGCTCCGGTATCTTTAATTATTTATGTCCACGAGTTCATCTTTATACGTCTTACATCCGTTAAACCGTTTCCACGTATCGCATTTGTAAAATGTTTCGTTACTCGTTCGGTTACACAATTTAGCCTTGACAATGTCAAGAACTAAAATTCATCAGTGCTAAATGATCAACGCTGGGATTATCATTGAGCGGTTATATACCATAAATAACTATGGTTACAGGATAAGCTCGTTTATAATACGATTTACCAATAGCAGTCAATATTTCTGGTTTGGAATTTTTACTCATAGCAATTTTTTCATTAAGAAGGACAGTGTCATATTTGTCACGGATAATCCACGTATTATGATCTGTTTCGGCTAATACGATAAATTATATTTTGAGAATACATCTTTTATCGTCGAGAGATAATAATCGTTGCTGCTCGTTGGTTGTTCATTGTAGCATCGATACCATCGTCAACATATTTGGCGTTACGTATAATTTTGAACGTTGAGGACGATATGTTGCAGTGGTTTTTGCGATGTTGACATTATTATTATTATTATTATTATTATTATTATTATTATTATTATTATTATTATTATTTTCTAAATCAGATATAGTCATTGCCTCGTCGTAAATCTTAATCATTTTTAAAACTTGCTATCTCATATTATTCCGTCGTTAAAGCTTGATGATATCAACGAAGATAATTTGGATTATGATGTAGTCGTTGTGTGCAACTTTACTGTATACTCTTGTAGTTTGTTTTCGCTACATGTAAATATTTGTTTTACTATGATATTGAGAACACCTTGATTTGTTGTTGCAGCTGAAATACACATTGCTACATTTACTGGTGCCATCACTCGCGATATTATTGTTGATAGCGATCGCCTTTGTGGCCTTGTGATTATAGCGTCCGCCTCGGATGCGGCAGGTCATAGGTTCAGGATAATGTGACTGGATAGGACATCATGGTGCATGTCTGCGGCATGATAACCCAGTGGTAGACATCACTATAAACTGTCACACTGCATACATTGTAGCGATATGACTGAAAAATCGTTAAAGCTACGTTAAGATGTTAAAAATCAAAATCACACACTCACATACAGACACACACAGCATAAAAAAAATGTTCCAGCGATAACAGCTGATACTGAATATACAATTATGTCAACGACAACTACATGTCTGCTATATTTATTAACCATTGTTGTATACTCATCAACTTTATTTTTAGTTCATTTTGCCATTCACGCTCCTGATTGTATCTGTACCGTTGCACGTTGATTGTGTGGATCGTTTTTTAAGCAGGTTGTAGTTTAGCGGTTAATTCATTACACCAGCAGCAGAGAGGGTGAACAGACCAGCTTTTTTAGACGTCAACGATGCTTCCTTCTAGTTAATATTTACTAGGAAGTTTTCAATTTGTCAAATAAACCCTTCTAGTTAATATTTACTAGGAAGTCCTAATTTGTCAAATAGACCTTTCTAATAAATATTAAGAGAAGGGTCCATTTGGTAAAAAAAAAAGACGCCATTTAGTTGACGTTCACCTCCTCGGCTGCTAATGCGCTAACTAAATATTTGATCAAGTCCTTAAGATTTCACAAATAAACTAATTTGCAAAACCTCACCTCGTAAATCAATCAGATTATTAGATTGGTCAGTGAGTTTAAAATTAATTCTTGTTAATAAATTATTATGGCATTGCATGTAGACAGGATTAGTTGGATTTTCAATAATTAAAAATCCTGGAGGAGCTGTTGGTGCAAATGAGTATAAAATATAACCCTGCTGAGCTTGATTTGATTGTTCGAGATTTATTTGATAGCTTCCTTCAATAACATCACATACTAAATTGAGCGCAATCACTGTTGAAATATTCACATTGTTCGGAGCAATATGTCTACCGCCGCCTTCTGGATCATTATTAAATTTCAGAATATTTTCTGTAGGATTCTTTGATTTTTTCCAATTATCGTGGATTCTTTTAAACCCAATATTAATAGCATCGTCAAGTTGTTTCTTTAGTTTATCCGGATTATATCCAGGGATTTTAAAATCTTTAATCTCCGTTTTATTAATATTGTATAGATCCGCAAACTTATCATGTAAGATTTCTTCATTTAATACTTCTTGAATAATTTTCGAGTGAAATATTTTCATATCGTCGATGATTTTATTACCCGTTTCTACGACGTTGATAAATTCATCCTTGGTGAGAGAGCCGGATTTAATAGATATTAGCAGTAGTGAAAAATCGTTATTCAATGCTGTGAAATTTCCGTTAATGAGAGGAACATAAATTGATTCAAAAATTTCTTTATTAAAGAATTTATTAGGAGCATAATCTTGATAACTCTTGACTTCATTGACGGGTTTTATTTTGTCGGTGATATAATCGGATTTTTTAGGTTCGGGTGGAAAATCCTTCGAATTTTCTCGCGAGTTATCCGGTGGTAATTCAGGCCATCCTAACACTGATCTTATAGAACTCCGATAAATATCTACAACGTATCCTTCTGTATTTATCTCGATCGCAGATGATAGTGTTGGTTCATGAACTGTTATAGCGATTTTCGATTCTTTTCCGGTGATAGATTTCATTCTGCGTTGAAATTCAGCATTGATCTGTTCTATTTGGTATGATCCTGTTGGTATAGAAACAACCTGCCAATCTGGTGTTCCGTCTTCATGAATCTTGTTTGCAAATACCAAGGAATTATTCGGTTGTTGACCACCAAATGCTTTCGATCTAATATTAGGCCAGCTATGATATACTCGTAGTTTTGCTAATGCGATCTCGCTCACGGGAACGGGAATTGGAAAATTCACACTGAATTCAGGGTTTATTGATGTTATTGATATCATGCTCGTTTTCACCGGTGTTGTATTCTCTACTATCTGTTGAAGTAATTCCTGTGGCGATGTCATTATTATTATTATCTCTCTCTAATTTTAGCATTATCTGTTTATACAAGTCCACCATCGCTAAAAATTCACTGTCTGTGATGTTGTTGTCATCAAGCGATGATGATATCAACGAGGATAATTGCGAGAGACCGGCAGATGCAATATGAAATTTTATTACATAATTGTGTAGTTTACTCTGGCTACACGATGATAGTTTTTTTGTGATCCCGGTTAATATTCCGGCGATTGTAGCTATCGAAGAAATAACGATTGGTACTACAACCGGAGCAATCATAGTAACCGAGGATAATATTATTCCAGCCGCGGTGATTATTCCCGATACTGAATACACGGTGACATCAACTGCGGTTATTCTTCGTTGGTATTTTTTTATTTTTATTTGATACTCCTCAGTGAGTGTTTTAAGTTGCGTGTTAAACTCTTTGACTTGATCAAAGCGATACTGATTCGATGATGGGGTCATTTTATTTTAAAAGCGCTAGCATTTTCAATTTAAAATTCTGAAAGAATTTTTAAATCAATTTAATTGTTTACTTAAATCCACTACGAATTCTACGTACCACGTTACTGAAACCCTGGCTAGATTTCTATCTGTAGTCGTTATCGTGAATTGTTCAGTTGTATCCTTGTCGATGATCGTTGATATCGTATTATTGACTCCAGATGAATTCGACGATGATATATTGAATTGAGTCGGTGATACTATTGTTAGTCGATAAATACCCTTTACGGTTGCGGCTATGTTTAAAATGTTATTTGTAGGTGTCCACGTATATGATCCGTGTTGAATCGTGTGTACTACGTTGTTGACGATAGATTTATCATGAGGAATTTTTACTTTTTCAACAACGCTTATCATTCTCGTTGCATCATCCTTTATTGCGTTGTTGAATGTTTTAAGTTCATCGATGGATTTTTTAATATCGGGAAGTGTTATTTCAATTTTATCAAATGGGCTCCCAATAAACTTGTCCATGAGGTTTTTACGAAACGTCATAAATAGTTTCGTGTGTTTTTCATATTCGGATTGAAGAGTTGCTAGTTCTAACATAGAATCTTTTATTACGGTGAGTTTTGGTGTGGTTACTGGTGGATTTCCAAAAAATTCTAGTATGGGTTTGTCAATTTGGTCAATTGTATTTCTTTGTGTTTCACTAAACCAGTTAAATGCAACTATATGATCGTCATATTTATCGCTTAGTGATTTTAATGAATTCACTGTGTTATCATATGTTGCTAATTTATCCGTAATCGTTGAAACAAGTACACCTGGTTTGAGTTTACCCTCATCAGAAAATAACGCGATAGTATCCTCTGCTGCGTCTCGTCGTTTAACCAAAATATCATTAAGAGAGATATTACTACTTTTCAATTTACCCTGACGATCTTGAAATACAACTATTTCACCAGGATCAATATTTGCTAGGTTTAATATTTCAGTTATTTCATCTTCGATTAGTTTTTTAACATCCTTGTTATCAACAGTTTCAACTCCACTATCAGGTTTTTTCAGCGATGATAAAGGTCGTCCCCAAATATCAATCATTATTATAGAAATCTTTTTATCATTTAAATCCTATGGATTTCTAATCCGAGAAACGCTAGCGTTTCTACCGCTAGTATACTCATTTACCACTACATGAGGTGGTTTTAAAGATTCTTTCGAAATAGCATTAAGGACATTTAATACTTCTCGACCGCATATTGGTGGGTCATTCAACGTTTGTGTTGGTAGTGTAGAATAAAAAATTGGAAATCTTTTAAATTTCTTAATATAACGCATAAATTCTTTTGGCGGCGCTAATCCATATGAATCGAAATAAACAATCCCACGAGGATCAATCGCGTAACAAACCCAATGTGTTCCAGGTCCATCGCTGTTATCTAGATTAATAATACCAGTTTCAACATCATTTGGTTGTGTCGGTAACTGATCTCTCATAAAAACACCTCTGAAGTTTTTTATCGCTAGTTTTTTAGCGGCATCAATTAAATCAAAATTGGACATGGGAACCATCGGTTCCTTAATCACAGATTTGGAAATCGAAGATTTCGGAACTATATCGTTCCTGGAATTCGAAGACCCTTTCCGTTGTACCATGAATACGGGGTTCCTGGTAGTCTTAGACCCTTTCCTTTTTTTTACCAGATCCACGAGTGGATCTACGGACGGATCCGCCTGTTGCTTTCTTTAGTGCCATTCCTGCCGCGGTACCAACGGCTCCTAACGCTGCCGCCTTCGCCACCGCTGGGGCTGCTGCGGCAATCAACCCTGGAATCAACCCTAACAACGGGAATATACCACCAGTCTTTTCCATGTTTTTAATCGCGCTCGTAGAAAGAGTAACCTGAACTCCTTTTTTTTCTTTCAGCGCTTTATTAAAATGATTAGTTTGAGTTTTCGTCAGCGATAGTTTATTTACCCCGCCATTCATTTGATTAGGTTTCAGCGTTATTGTGGTTCCACATTGCTTAGCTGATTTGGATTGTAATTTTTTTATTTGACCAGGTGTCAACGTAACATTGATATTACTATACGACATTATACAAAACAGATTGATTCTAAATTAGAAATTCAAATTGCACAGCAATTTTTAAGCATTTCTGAAATTGCAAAGCAATTTACAATCAAATATTTTCCACTGGTGCATCTACCAGTCTCATTCTTCCTCCAACACCTTCGAGTAGCATTGATTTGTCGCTGAGAATGACAGCAATAGCTCTATAATTAATAATACCACGAATTACACGAGCTCGGAAATGTATATCAACGACGGACTGTCTCATTAAGTCAAGATGTTCCAACGAAAAGTAATAAATTGGATAAAGAGTACTAAAATCCAACTGTGATATTTGTAGACCAGTATCGACATTTTGATCACGTCCCATATACGAAAGCAACCGATGATAAACTCGTGCAATATGGTTTTGACCGTAATTAAGTTGTATATCCTCGGATGGTTCTTGTTGTCCGTTTATTCTCAGCGAGACGTCAGTGACACCTAATTGATCAAATATCATATGGGAGGTGAGTTGATTACCTAATCTCGCAGTATCCTGTAGCGCAATAAAAATATGACGTGGAGCTGTAATACCCTGTTTTGATGCCAGGTTCCACGTAAATATGCCGTTAATAGTTGAATGTACAACATCTGTACTCATTGTTAGCCAACTTAATAATCTCTTTCCCCCTTGATCCATAAATGATAGTAAACGTGGTTCTGTTGACAACGATGGAGTCAGCACTGGCATCCAAAGTGATAGTTTTGTTAAAACGACTTTACCGGCATCAGCATTTGGATGTGCAGCATCTGCTGGAATCCTCCAAATTGCATCATTGTCAGTACCTTTTTGCACAACCGCTATAGTATGTTTCGCTCCATAGATAACTTTTCGGACATTTCTACAGAATCCAAATATATGATGTAGTGGAATCGCGCATGAAAATGATCTGCGCGCCCCTTCCAACATTGACATACGTGTTGCAGCTCCTAGATTGAAATTAGGATCAGCGTTTATAATCATATTCTCGACATCAGCATTAGCGGCACCAGCATTATTCCTTGGTTGTCTTACAACAAATGGATTTTTCCCAGTAGTATTTTTAATATCCTTTGCAAACATCATAGAGGGACCGGCCGATCTTGTATAATCGTCGGAATATCTTGCTAGCCCTAGTATTGTTGTTGCTACATCAACATCACGTTCTATCGACTCAATTTCCTTTCCATCAATGAGATATCTTGCACTTTCAAATAACGCCATGATACCATTATTGACAAAACCGACTTGAGTACCAGCTGGATATGGTGTATCATCATGCTGTAAAAGTTCACCTTCGACTTCAATAAAAGCTTCAGCGGGTAAAAAGTATTTACTAGTATCATGAACTTGAAGTTCAATTCGTGACCGAAGATTAGGTTGCACTGCGTGATAAGCAAAAAATTGATAATCACGTACAGATTCATCTTTAAGCACTGGGGCGTCCATGTCAAATGCAACATCAGGGTTCTGTTTGAACATTTTTTATTATATATCCGATGGTCTAAATTAGAAATCGGAAACGCTAGCATTTCTGAGAGGTGAAATCACTCAAAATCGATGCAAAATACAGAATTGAAAATAAAAAAAAATAATATTATGTTAAATTAATTATTTAGTTGGGTATATAAATAATGTTGCTGATGAAAACAAATCTAGATAACGAAGATCAAATCGAAAATACAAATATTTCAATAACTATAACAACTGAGAATCCTATTCAAATAACCAGAAACATTAGTGTTTCTAACACTAGTATAGGAAATTCAAGTGGAAACATTAGTGTTTCTAACACTAGTGTTTCTACTGAAACCATCGAAAATTCAGAAAATACAAGTATTTCAATAACTATAACAATTGGAAATCCTGTCCAAATAAATATAACCAGAAACGTAAGTGTTTCTAACACAAGTATAAGAAATGCTAGCACTTCTAGTGATGATTTTTGAGAAAATATTATTCACCGACGTCGGAAATTCTTTGAATTAGAAAATGCTTTAGTATTTTTAAAGCCACTTCCTGCTATCATATTTGCTGTTATGTTATCCTGGGCGTTAGTTATCAACGACTGTAGTTTTTCATCTACTGCATTATTTATTATTTTACTAACCCGCGCAGGCATAACCTCAGTAGATGGTAGTGAAGTCATTCTAGAAATGCTAGCATTTCCAGGTTTTGAAAAATTTCTACGTCGAACTAGCGCTGTTAGTTTATCCT
The DNA here is from genome assembly GCA_029339505.1 of Unio delphinus. Taxonomy (NCBI): domain Eukaryota; kingdom Metazoa; phylum Mollusca; class Bivalvia; order Unionida; family Unionidae; genus Unio; species Unio delphinus. The sequence continues at coordinate 237,322 of JAQISU010000123.1, read as the reverse complement.
TAGCGGCTGAAAATGCCTTACTAGCAAGATCACCAACAGTGTTAATACCCTTATCTCGGATAACATCAATTGCTTTCATCGATAATTGTTTTACTAGCGGAGCCACTTTTGGAGCCATTCTTGAAAATAATCCCATTATAGTATTACCGAGACCATCTCCATAGTATACTCGGTATTTTGGTAATCGTGAGTTTACCACGTAGACACTAGTTGGTTTATCATGGTTGTAGTGTATGATCATTCTCTATATAGAAACACTAGTGTTTCCAAATACTAAAGCATTTCCAAATGCTAGTGTTTTCAAATGCTATTTATCTAACACTAGTGTAATTTCAGTCGCTATGATAACCATGAGAATTTTCAGCTAGCTCTTCAATGAAATCTCTATATGTTGCAATATCCATGATACCACCTTGAAATAACCTCCTACAGATATCAGCTGCTTCATTGATTATTTCCAGTGAGTTATTCCCGGCTCGTTTTCCTCCTACAAGTATTTCTAATCGTGCTATATCACCGAGAATATTACCAGGGCAGAAACTCGAAGAGTTTCCAACGCTAGAATTTCCAACTAAACCACTGCCTGTTTTTTTAGTTGTACCAGTTGCACCTTGTGTTTTTATTTCTGAACCGGGTTTTGATTGTTTTGGTAATCTAAGAAATTCAGGGTCTGATTTAGCTTTTTTTACTCCTTCCTTAATTCCATTCTGAAAGTCTATATACGACTGTTCTTCCTTCCTCTTCTCAGTAAGACTCCTAATATTCTTCTTCGTTTTATACAACCAATCATACCACTCATCTTTTGGTATTTTACTATTTTTATACTCGTCTTTGAGAATTTCCTCTTTTATAATATAACTCTTGACAGCAAACTCACCAAAGGCGGTATAATCGCTGGGTTTTTCAAATTGAAATTCTTGTATTTGTGATACAATATTAGGATTGAGTTTGTCTATAAAGGCAACACGACTCTTCGTGGAAACTGCGCCTTCTTGTTCTTCTTGTTCTTCTTCTTCTTGTTCTTGCTGTCGTTGTAGTTCTTCTCGTTCTTCTTGTTCTTGCTGTCGTTGTAGTTCCATCTCCCCTGCGATTTCACCTGGAAGTATTTGTACAGCTTGTTTCGTTTGTTTAGTTCGTTTTGCTATTTTCTCCAACACAGGGAGAAGAGGCTTCTCTGTTCTAGGACCTTCTTTAGGGACATCTCCGTATATCGCCCGTTCAGTTGCTGTTTTCACACCCTCAGTTGCACTAACAATAGGTTTGAAGAGTTGTTCTGTATCCTCTGTGAAGTCAGTCTGAAGTAATTGCCGCTGTTGAAGTTTTTCACGTATACGATCACGAAGGGGTAATATTTTCTTAAGAGCTTCAAGTCTTTCTTTAGTGTTCCGTGTAGTTAATGATTGTCTTATCATTATTAAAAGAGTATTACTATTGTCAAATTAAAAAATCCTTTGGATTTTCAAATGCAAAGCATTTCCACTCAAAGATTTTCATTACAATTTCAATTGTGAAACTGGACAAACAAAATAAATCACTAACCTAAAAATGCAAAGCATTTTAATACTTCCCTGTTGTTACACACACATAATTTTACTTCCTCATAGTGTGATTTATACCGTACTGGTTATACAAACAAAGGAGGCTCTCTACGCGTGGGGCTCATCAAACTCAAAATCCAAAATCCAAAATCCAAAATCCAAAATCCAAAATTCTACGAATTTTTAACGAATTTTTAACGAATTTTTATTGAGATTTTTCCATTAACGTTTTTAATTGTCTCGCCTTATGGTTAATAAGCTTTCTTTGTTCATAATCTAAACCTAATTGCTTTCGTACACGTTCAACGATGCTACATAATGGTACGAATATATTAACATCTTCAGTATTGACTAAACTTTCACGTATAAACTTTTGTATCCGCTTAATTAAAAAATATTTTTTAGATAGGACGTATTTTCCCGTCTGTTCTGCAAATTGTATATCCTCGAAATCGGTCATAATTTGATCACAATCTAACCCTGAACATAATTTTATATTTTGATCCTTCAGCTTGTTGATTTCAATAATAATCAATTTGAGATTTTCAATATTCATATTATATAAAAATATATTTGTTTAAATACTTTGTATTTTCAAAATGAATTCTGGATACACTAAGGTGTTGATCATCTTAGTATACCCAGAAGCTTAATGCGATTATAGGTGATTATGATTATATATAATGAATGACGACGGCACATTCACCGTTTTGAACCCCCTTGGTGTTTTATACATCAAGCAGCGCTCAACGGTTACAACCGACAAACACATAACAATAGATTATAGGTGACACAATGAATGAATTGATTTCAATGACAATGGATGACGACGGCACAATAACCCCTGATCTAGTGTGGTAGGCGGTTATATACACATAGGACGGTACAACAATAGATTATAGGTGAACAATGACAATGGATGACGCGGGCTATTCTACATTCAAGTGTAAACAAAACCGCAAAATCGAAACTTTGGTTTTGAATGTCAATAATAACGTTCATACCACGTGTGACGGTGTGGTTTTGTTTACACTTGAATTTCGGCTAAATGCCCAATTATAATAAAGACGAATTTGTATATATACACTCATTACGACGAGGTGATATAAAAGAGGTGTAGTGATTGTAATTATTTATTTGTTTATTAGCGATCACTGACAATGTTGAAAACACGCATAATACTTGAAACAGACATTAAAAAAAAATGTTTAAATACGACGTGTCTATAAAACAGTTCTGTTAATACTTGAAAAAAGACAAAATTGATTGTGTTTTGTTCAGATTTATGTAATTATAACAGCCAATGAAAAATCGAAGATTTTCCAACACTAGTGTTAGAAACGCTAGCGTTTCCGTGTTTAAGATCCGTAACTCTGTCATTGGTGGAAATCCTACAGATTTCGCACGCGTTATACCTAACGGAGTTATCTCCCTACGTAAGAAAACTGAATTTTGTTTTTAAAACGCTTTGAAAAAGCGGTCTTATAAATTCCCTCTGCTACTTTTTGTACTGAGGAGGTGTGAATATCGAAATACCTACCAGCTTCTGACATTGAATGAAATACTATCTCCTTGTTGTCAGTATTAATTGACTTTACGGAGATAGCATTTTTCGGGTATTTCCCAGTTCTTCCTCGTTTTGTTTTTTCACATTGAGAAATAGCTTGAAGGTTGTTCAATTTGTTATTCTTAGTATCGGAATCAATATGATCAATAACAAAACCATCTTTGATTGATTCGTTATACACTTCGAAGACGAAACGGTGATTGAGATACATTTTCCCTCCAGCTTTAAATATCAAATACCCCATACCATTATCCCGCCCAACAGATTTCTTATTTTTACTGTGTCTAACAACACCATCACGAGAAGCTTCGTAATTTTTAATAACAGGATGTCTTTGAAATTCTTGGCTCATTTGTATATATAATATATCTATTTGTCTAATTCATTAATTGGCTGAATTATAACATTAACAAATCTTTTTATATAGTCATCCGTAGTTTTTATGATTTTGCCATTGACGTCGTCAGGATTTTTGATTCTTCGTTTGTCATAATAACGTTTTAACTCTCTATAACGCTTACCCCCGCAATTAATGCATAACTGCGACTTGCCTCTTACACCTACCCCACAATGCAAACATGGTAGAGGTCCCTCCGAACCGTTTCTTACACTCTGCATATGATACCCACAGAATTCATTTCTACATGATTTGTTACACGGAGTCTTTGATCCAATCATAAGCCATTTGCAATGATTCATTATATAAAATTTTCTTATTTAAATACTTGTTTTAATTATAATATGAAAGAGTTCAAGAGATTATCGAAAATTAAGCCTTGGAAAAATGCTAGATTTAATCTCGATAGAATCTCTGATATACCTAAAAGTCTAGTAGATGATAAACCACTATTGAGTAAAATCAGCGACTGTTTTAATGAGTTTAAGCGTGATGGAGCATCTCATACGTGGTCGACATTTCGAATTATTGATGAAGATGTCAATATACCCATAATTGATGCTACTATGAATGATATAAGAGCAGCTGAGATACTTTCACACCTTGGCAAGAAATCCCAACGGAGGTATTTTTTTAGAATAAAATTTATTATCGAAGAGGAAGGTGAATGGATTATCAGAGATAAATTTGACCCAATCCTTAAGGATAAAAATACTGTTATTGTGAGTAGAGATTCCAAACCAGGAATTTTAACTGGAATTGACAAACCATACTATGAGAAATCTTACCCTGTAACAGCAGTTGTTTACGGAATATATCAGCTAAATGATAAGCCAAGTATTGTAAAACTGGCTCCGATGTTTTCATCATCAGTGGCTTTGCCACTTAATTGTGTAGCAACACGGTTAATAGAACACTTCACAAATGCATCCCGGGGAAACAAATTAACTGATCTACGAAGAAAAAAAATAACCGAATGGGAACTAACAGTGAATCAACATGGAGCAAGGATTTCCGATATAGCTAAATTAGAAGCATTATTAAAATTTCCAATATCGGTAGCGACAATAACCGGAGAAGTATTATACGAACCGAAATATCAATCGCGAGGAGATCCAATTGAAATTATCGATCATAACAAACACGCGTGGACACCCGCGGTAAATATATTTCCACGAGAAAGAACTGTTCGATATATCCCTAAAGAATTTTCTAGGGATGGTTTCTATGAAGAGAAATTATTTGATGCTATTCACACATTAACCAAAGACGACCCTGTGTCAATGTGGTTACTCAGGAGTAATGAGGATCCGGAAATAGGATTTGATCAGTTTGTAAAACCAAATGGTGAATTATATCGAACTGAAGAATTAGATACTAGAATGAGAAAAATCGCTAATGAATTTTCACCTGAAAATTCTAAAGAATTTTCTAATGAAAAACTACTTACGGATAGCTTCACAATTCCATCAGTGGTAGCTCACTTTGCAAGAGAAAAAAACTCATGGCGTCCAACACGAAGTGATTTTCTGGAGGATGTGAAGTTGAGTTGCGTCGAATTTGGTCATGGAGGATTGTGGAATACGAAATACTCACGTGATGGTATGATTTCAATTGATATATCCGCGTGTTATCCTGGAAGTTTTCTCGGATATGGAGAATGCTCTGAATATTTTAAACGATTTGGACATCCCACACATGAAATGACTCGTGTTGCGATTAATGGTCCATTGCCTGGAACTGCTAGTGGAAACGCTAGCGTTTCTAGTTCTAATTTTGATTTAACCGGGTTCGCTCGTGTGATATCATTCGAATTAGCTACAGGGTTACATCCGTGTAGTTATCTTTGGCTTGGTAGACATATGTATGAAAAAGCGTGGATGCCAATTGTGCTATTGCGGTATATGATCGATTGTGGTATGCTAATATCGTTAATTGTCAGTGAAGCGATTATTTGTTATAACGCTCAGAAAGATGTTTGGTTACCAAAACCCGATCTCGAAAAAATAATTAACGAACAACGAAAACAATTGGGAGATTGTGAAACACTTATGGATTGGTCTAAGAGGTTATTCGAAGGTAGGAATAGAGAGGCTAAAGAGCTCGGACGAAGAATAATCGGTAAATTCACTCAAGGTGGAAGATTTGACAATGCAAAATATTCTTCGAGATTGATCTTAGACAATGAAGAATACGATTTTATCATAACCGATTTAATAAAAAAAGGAAAATTTGTAACCCGTAGGGATGCTTTTCGATCCAATGGTGAGAAATTAGGTACGGTTGTTACCTACTGTGATGGATATAGTTGTCAGTACACACATTTGAGAAGTTCTATGCTAGCCTATTCTTGTATTAATCTATTCTCGATGATAAACAGATTTCCCGATACCGTGGTTAGAGTAGCTACTGATTCGATGTATATCCATGAGAAATACAAATCAGATGTAGCTAAATTCACAGATCCTAAGGAAGCGTGGGGAAATTGGAGGTTTAAAAAAGAAACATTACATGAGTATTGTAAATCCGCAGACGTTGCTATGGATGATAAATACTTGAAAAGTAACCATAATATCTCAGAGATTCAATCAGAATTTTCTACTGCACCGCCCGTATCCGATCCGATTTGTAGATACAAGACAGTTTATTTAAACGGCTGTGGTGGATCAGGAAAGACAACTTGTGCAATCGAATTATTTCGTCGGTCAACCATGGTTGTGTTAACACCAACTCACAGACTCGCCAGAGAGATGATAGCGCGGGGGGTAAAAGCCTGTACTTATCACAGCTTCTTTCGATGGAAAGGCGATACATGGACTCCTGATCGAATGGGCGATAAATTTATTCCTGAAATAATAATCTGGGATGAAATATGCACGGTATCATTGACAGTATTACAGATATTTCTTGAATGGTTGTTATTGAAAAATACAAAAGTCGTCATGTGCGGGGATCACGGCCAACCGCAGCCATTTGTTGGTGGATCTCCACATGAATGGCTAAAAGGATTTGTAGATTATTATGAAGAGATTAATACCGACCATAGATCACTTGATGAACAATTACGCGAGTTCAAAGCGCTAATTAGATTACAACCGGATAAAATTCAATGTAATATAGCGCGTGAAATAATTTCAGAAACTCCCATGAATGATTTTTGGGAAATGTGGAAGCCAAATGATTTAATAATCGCGAGTAGAAAAATAGTCAGAGACGCACTTCAGATGAAGTTGTTTGCGCTACATAAAGAAAAATTTACAACACTTCCAGTACCACTCTGTTATAGACCTAAGGATACACGAAAGCAGAATATCAACGTTGACATTCCTGGACAACAACAAAAGCAGAATTTAGTATTAAATGATATTGTGTTGGTTGATATCAGCGTCGTTAAAGATGCATTAGGTGCTGATAAATCCCCATGGACGTTAGGTTATGCAGCAACAATACACTCTTCACAGGGATTAACTATATCCGATACAACTCTTTGGATAGTAGATAATCATATTGAGTGGTCAAATTTAGTTTATCTCGCAGTATCCAGAGTACGGCGAATAAACCAACTTCGAAGAATTGTGGTTAATGATAATGACAATACATTAAGTAATATACACACCGATGATAATATAATCAGAAAAAAACTCTCTGGCTATAAACAACAGGATAAAAAAAATAAACGAGAATTTGACATTGATGCTGAATTAATAATCACTTTGAAGAACAACAAAATAATTACTGCGCGAGTTGCAATTGTATAATGCGTTGGCAGTATTCGGATAAAGATCCTCGCCAATTCACCGTAGATAGAAAAGATAACAATCTCGGTCATGTCAGAAACAATGTGATGTTGACCTGTCTTGAGTGTAATAGACGCCGGGGTGACAGCACCCTGGGTGCTAATTAAGACCACGCGGTGGTAATTGAGTATCCTCAGGAATCACTTGTAATTGTTCGCGTGTAAAACCCCGCTGAGGAGCAGTTGAATCCAGTCTATAGATTGGAGGTCTAGAAACGCTAGCGTTTCCACCCGTAGATCGTGTTATGCCGGATATATTATGCGTAGTGACACTCCAAATAGGATCAGTAGCTCTTTTTTTACCACCCTCAAGCTCTCCTGGTTTATATAAGTACCTTACAATGACATTACTACCAAGAATTGGTTCTTTTTGTGAAATTCCTTGGATTTCCATTTTGATAGACGCCTTCTTAATAGCGTTGACAGGTTTCATATTAATTGTTCTAGTAATCTCATTATTGATTGCGGTAATCACAGCTGGTAATCTCTTGACCCATTCACGGGATCGTTTATCCTGGATGAATTTTTTTGCGTATTGATATCCGAATAACCGCTCAGCAAGGGTTTTATTAAACCGTTCAACAATTGCCTGATCGCGATGTAGCGCAGTGTGTCCTCGTCTGATGGCGACATTATGATGTTTCATCGTAGATGTAACAACACCTTGAAATTCCTTGCCAGGATCAACTTGTAACAGATTTGGCCAGCGCAGAGGACCTCGTCGATAAATTTTTTCAAATGCAGAAGCTACTTCAGTAGATGATTTTGTTTTTAACGGTTCTGCTTCTTTGTATCGACTTGCAATATCAACTAACGTTAACGCGTATTTGTAACCGTTGTCATGCGGCAGAAATAGTATATCAGCTTGATGAACTTCATTAGGTGTTGTAACATCAAAATGCGAATAGTTAATTTGTTTAGGCGCTGGTAGATAAATTTGCCATATTGCCTGTTTAGATAACCAGTTTGCCGCTGTAGTTTTTTTCACCTTTGATGCACTAGCTAGTTTATTGATTGCTGCGTAACCTCTCCAGTATCCTCTCGGAGAATAATAAATAGATTCCATATTAAAATGCTAGCATTTTCAATTACCAGCACCTAACATCAATTTACCCTTCATAGCAGATTTTACCAACCACGAAGCCAATTTTTCTTTGAAGGATTTATCAGGAATAGCATTTAACGCATGAATTAATTTTACATCTGCGAGATGTCTGTGTTGAAGATTGCTGCTTTTATAAGCGACATCATGAGCATGACACGCCTTATCAATAGCGTTTATTGGATACTCGCCGGGTCGGGGCTGATTTTGATCATCAAGTCTGATATCTAATCGTGTCCCCGGTCCACAGTAGCTATATCCTGGAAGGTGCTTTTCTCCTGGATACTTTGCCCACGGTGTTCCTGGGAGTTTTGTCAATTTGGCTGCAATATCACCTCCTCGTTTTTTTTTAAAGGTTTCGTGGAAGTAAATCTAAATTTTTTCGTACTACATTGTACGCATTTACCAGAAAGCGCTGATCGATTATTTTTCGTTGTAATCGTCGTCAAGTCATTTGTGCCAGTACGCGTCCTACACTTCACACAATATAGATCCATAATTTATATATAACAGTTATGAATGTAATTGATTATTCAGCTACTCGACGACGGGAACCTATTAAACACCATGCAATGTTACCAAATTCTATTCGCGCGATTATCATCGGACCATCTGGAAGTGGTAAAACACAATTACTACTTAATTTGATAACGAGATCGATGAAGTGGGATAAATTGTACATGATTGCTCCGAGTGTAGACGATCAACGATGTTATGAAGTATTAAAGGATTTTAATGATGCCGCGCGAGAAATTAACGGTGATGGTGTTATTGAGTTTATAACCGATATCGAAGAGGCACCTAGTATTGATGATATTGATGGAAGTATTAACAATTTAGTCGTATATGATGATATCATGTTAGATAATCAAAAGAATCCTGCTAGAATATTTTCCAGAGGCAGACATAAAAACACCGATGTGATATATATCACTCAACGTTACACTCAAATACCAAAAGTGATCAGAGATAACTGCAATATGCTGTGTGTATTTAACGGAGTTGATACTCATATTCTTAGAAATATTTGGCAAACTTGGTGCGGTGGTGATATGGATCATAATCGATTTAGAAATTTCTTTAGCCACGCTCAGACAATCCCACACGGATTTGTGACGATAAATTTATCAGACCCTCGGACAAGATATCGTGTCGGACTTGATCAAATATTTAGTTAGCGCATTAGCAGCCGAGGAGGTGAACGTCAACTAAATGGCGTCTTTTTTTTTTACCAAATGGACCCTTCTCTTAATATTTATTAGAAAGGTCTATTTGACAAATTAGGACTTCCTAGTAAATATTAACTAGAAGGGTTTATTTGACAAATTGAGAACTTCCTAGTAAATATTAACTAGAAGGGTTTATTTGACAAATTGAGAACTTCCTAGTAAATATTAACTAGAAGGAAGCATCGTTGACGTCTAAAAAAGCTGGTCTGTTCACCCTCTCTGCTGCTACACCAATAGTAAATTAAACTGAGTCTTTTCTTTTCTTCAGGTTTCACTTAAAATGTTACTTAGTCGTTATAAATCTAGTAGTACTAATATAGATCAAGAAGCTTTTGTTACTGGATAACGCCGTGGTATTGTAGTGGATAATGCAACACCTACTACTTTACTGAATGACCAAGAAAGAAAAAGATTTTAAAATGTTTAAACAAAAGAAGCGAGAGAATTTAAAATATCTTTTTGCCATACATTACAAGAAAAAAGAAACAAAATTCCAAGTCACGTTTCAAGCGGAATATATGTTATCCTAAATGTCATACTACTGTACAACTGCCACCCTATGGATGTCATCCATGCATGAGTCCAGTTTCCATACTGGATATATATATATATATATATATATATATATATATATATATATATATATATATATATATATATATATATATATATATATATATATATATATATATATATATATATATATATATATATATATATATATATATATGGCATTGACAAAGAAAACCAAGAAAACCAGTAACGTGATAAGGTGTACTGTAACGAGTGTCATCGTTTTTGCATCCGTCAGGTTTGACACTCATATAATCACTTTACATGGTGGTAGTAGTAGTAGTAGTAGTAGTAGTAGTAGTAGTAGTCATTGCGAAGTTCCCATGATGTCCTGCTGAATCGCTTAGATCACAGCGTACGGTATCGCTGATATCGCAGAGCACATCTTCGCACTACGCTTGAGAATCACCGATCTTGAATTGTGTCTGTCTAAACGGGTTCATCTTTCTCGCTTGGCAATTGTAGTCCAATAATATATCGGTTTCGGACGCTTTCCCTTTTAAAATGATGGCCCATATTGGCGTGTCCGTAAGGTAAAGTGAAGTTTTTCGTAGGTCACATTCGCTTCTGGTACACGATTTGACACAGGCTTTCTAAGGGTCGACTGACGACTTCGTGTGTGGGTAATCGTACAATCTTGTGCGGTTCGTAGGTGATTACTTTAAAATGTCGATCCTCTCCTGATTGCAGAGCGTCTTTCAATACCATAAAGTTCACCACAATTAAACATAACTTTGGAAAATGATCGTCAACGTTTTTTTTTCTCGACAACATCTAAACGGTACACCCAAAATCAGTTTTTACAACGTACCATAGAAGACTTGTAACAGGCCACTTGTCAGCGATGCTTAAAGTTGGAAGAGCAAGGACACCAAATTTTGGAGATGTGGCAACACAAGTACGATCACTGTTTGAAAACCGATCCCAAAATTAAACGTATCGTGGAAGGTTACAAATTGGTAGATCCTCTGAACCTGCGGAACAGTTTGTAGGAAGGACGGAAGAATGCCACAAGTTTGCTGTACCAGGCTGACAATGACAAAGGCTAAAAAAAGCACACACCTGGAGATGTTTCCTTACGTGTGCAAATACTGTCACTTTACCACGAGGCACCCACAAAAGCTAACGAAAAACATCGACCTGAACAACATTCGACAATACGAAGGCTTGATTAAATATTAAGTCTTGCTTCCCACGGACTTGCACCATCCCGTTTTACCGCACCAGTACATAAACGTGTAACCAAGACCAACCTTGTCAGTATACCCAGGAAGAACGCGCCTTGACAAGAACGTTAGTCAGCGTGGATATGTTCTAAACTCTGGACCTGGGTTACCAATTGTTAGAAGTATACGAAATTTACCTCTTACCCAAGACAGAACAATACCACAAGGCGATGAAGGTCAGAGGCATTTTCGCTGAATACGTCGATGCCTTTTCGAAACTGAAACAAGAAGTCAGCGGATATCCTTCCCGGTGCCACACTTCTGAAGACCAAAATACATTCAATGAGAAATAATTTGAGTACGAAGTTTTTGGCCGGGGAAGGTCTTTATTTCTTGGGTTGTATTAAAGAAGTTTCATACATTTGTTTCAAACTTCTCAACGCTGCCAAAATGTATAAGAGTATCGTCACCGTTTAACTTTCACTGTCCTCTTTCTCTCTTAGATTTAGTTCTGATTTGTTCTGCAGTTGCAAAAATTTCTCCAATTCTTCTGTCTGCCTCTGTTTAAAATCATTGAAGTACGATTAGAAAGGAAAAAGCGTCGAAGATACTGGTACTGTAACAAATTCTTGGAACAGAGAAAATCCGCTTAATCCCAATTAAAACCGTTCTTTTCTGCAAGTAGGGCTCTGGTTGTTTTAGTAGCCACTGCTATGCCTTTATAGGGATTGTGTCGTCACAGATAGCTTTCTTCGGATTGGAAGACAGACACCGCACTTTGACCGAAGTTTGTAACGCGTGGAAGGATTGGTCAAATAATCAATTTCGATCCGCTCTTCAGCTATAAATAACCACATTTCACCTCATTTTTTTCGAGGACGTCTTTTCTGGAGCGGATGGCCTGGTGACGTCACAATGGGAGTGCTGTAATGGCATGATGATATCCCGGGCTGCAAAGTTAAGGACGAATTGTGATGTTGCCCCGTCGCTTCTTCGGAAAGGAAAAACTCGACTCGTACGGTGTCGCTAGTACAGGTGGCTCGAAATGGAAGTCTCGTAACTCCCGAACTTGATTTGTGGCGGGGACGGACATGGAGGGAAACTTGGAAAGTGGCGACTACCACGTGGACTCGACATGGAAGTTTCGTAACTCCCACTAGCTTGCGGCAGAGACGGAAATGGAGAAGAAACAGTGGTAGTTGCTTGCACTGGTGCGACTTGAGAATGTGACCGGCATGCATGTAACTTGAAGCAATCATGGAGGCCGCCACCTCGACATGGATGTAGATAGAAGCAGTCATGCCGGTCGCCACCGGACCGCCTCGTAGTGAAAAGATTTTTTCATTGCCATAGTCAATTTGCCTGAATAATAGGGGGCTCATTTGGCTACGAGTACCCCTCTTTGAACAACTTTCCGTGGCCCTAAAAAGCTGATATGATTTATTATTGGTACCTCCGTTCAAATTCACAACTAAAAATATCTAACATTGACTACACTAATATATGTCGCTAAGACATTTTTAATATTCAAAATTTGTTAGGGACTTATGTTATGTACGCTTATGTACTTGAAATTTTGGAAATATAGGATATTAAATATCAAATCTTCAACTCTAATATTTGATAAATTGCACAGGTGACTAACACATTATTGGATATTAAGTTGTCCTTAGTATAACTGGACTGAATTTGAAATAAGTGCGACCCTTTCGTTTCAGGTGTGGACTGCGGCTGTGGCCTTGCTGCCTTTCTCTTGTGTGCTCTTGTGTGTGTTGCTGTGTCTCTGCACTTCTGGGCCCGGACCCTTGCCGCCTTTCCCCTTTCGGATTGCTTCGGTATGGGGGTGGGTGTGTGTATGCTCTATTCCTACCCACCCCATAGGCCTCCATTTCCCTTGATAGTTACTTTTTAGTAATTCAGAAGAACGCCTAATGAATTGATGGTGCGGTTAAGCACTTTAATGGTAATTAAATGGCTACCGACATGGTAGCTATAAAAGCTGTACATATGTTTCTAGTGAACGGTTATAGCTATAAAAATTCCATTTCAGTCAGTCATTCCATTCAATCCAGGCAGTTGCTGTGGACCGAGGAGGACGGCTTTTCTGGAGCGGACGATCTGGCGACGTCACAATAGGAGTGCTGTAATGGCATGATGATATCCCGGGCTGCGAAGTTAAGGACGAATTGTGATGTTGCCCCATCGCTTCTTCGGAAAGAAAAACTCAACTCGTACAATGGTGGCGCTAGTACAGGTGGCTCGAAATGGAAGTCTCGTAACTCCCGAACCTGATTTGTGGCGGGGACGGATATGGAGGGAAACTTGGAAAGTGGCGGCTACCACGTGGACTCGACATGGAAGTTTCGTAACTCCCACTAGCTTGCGGCAGAAACGGAAATGGAGAAGAAACAGTGGTGGTTGCTTACACTGGTGCGACTTGAGCCACCGAACCGCCTCGTAATGAAAAGATTTTTTCATTGCTATAGTCAATTTGCCTGAATAATAGGGGGCTCATTTGGTTACGAGTACCCCTCTTTGAACAACTTTCCGTGGCCCTAAAAAGCTGATATGATTTATTATTGGTACCTCCGTTCAAATTCATAACTAAAAATATCTACCATTGACTACACTAATATATGTCGCTAAGACATTTTTAATATTCAAAATTTGTTAGGGACTTATGTTATGTACGCTTAAGTACTTGAAATTTTGGAAATATAGGATATTAAATATCAAATCTTCAACTCTAATATTTGATAAATTGCACAGGTGGCTAACACATTATTGGATATTAAGCTGTCCTTAGTATAACTGGACTGAATTTGAAATAAGTGCGACCCTTTTGTTTCAGGTGTGGACTGCGGCTGTGGCCTTGCTGTCTCTCTCTTGTGTGCTCTTGTGTGTGTTGCTGTGTCGCTGCACTTCTGGACCCGGACCCTTTCCGCCTTTTCCGTTTTCGGATTGCTATCAGCTCTAATCGGTTGATGTCGAATGGGGGTGGGTGTGTGTATGCTCTATTCCTACCCACCCCATACAGTCTATAGACAAGCCCCAAGTCCGAAATCTGTAGATCCTTAGGTTTGGATGCTTGTGTTTGCTTTATCTGTCATCACCTTGTTATCAGCAAGTTTGAATTTCACTCATGTCAGATATAATTGCTTTTAGACTCCCAGCTAACTGTCCAGTTATAATGCCCCTATTTCAGTTCCCAGTGTTTGAAAGCTAGCTTTAAATATGGGATTTCTATATAGTATTGTGCATAATAGATTGTACCAAAATAAGATTAGCTGACGGTTTTTTGTGATGTATTTGCTTGACAGGTGCTCCAGATATATTGTCTGAATAGTTTTGTGACTTTTTACAAAGATACTTAGTTTTATCTTGAAGACATGGAGTGTGTAATATCATCAAGAATTTGAAGATGAAGAAATGGTAAGATTTCAATATTACTTGCATTCAGTAATATGTAATATCACTTACTCAGTGTATCACATACATACACAGTCTATTGTGAGCTTCTATTTGATACGGATACATGTAGACGAAATTATACAAATATAATAGCTTTTTACCACAACAATTTCCAACTGTTTATATAATCAATGTATCAATTCAGTTTAAGTTCATTGATCGTTCAATAATAATAAGTTAAGTTCATTAACAGTGCTCTCTCCAAAATCCACAAATCAAGAAGCACAGAGGTCATGTTGCTTGAATTCTCATGTTGGTCATTTATTGGTCTAATTGCATGATATTGTTTATGTAGGTATATTATAATTGTATTATCATTAGATAGTAGTACATTATTACTCAATGTATATTAAAAGTAACATAGATATAGACTATGGTAATTAGCGCATATATATTGTAAATGAACATGGAAATATATCAAAGCATTGAGTCATACAGTTGATCATAATTGACACAAGCCTTTTGTAAATGCCATTCAAGCAACAAGTTGAAGTACTTTATATAATGGTCCTATATGTTTTATAGTTTATATTTATGTCCATCTCGCATCTCCTTGGTCAGTCATACTTGTAATCTGTTATCTTCCAATACATAAAATTTAGCACCAAATTCTAACTTTATATTTTATGTGAATATCTAGTTTGACTGAATTGTCTACATCAGATAGTTAAATAATTTCATTCTTCAACAGGTTTCCATTTGTATACCATCACTCGAGTCTCTACCTTTCAATAAAATCGAAGATGGAACTTTCATAGCCATAGATGATCTTGTAAAGTTCCTTAAATCTAACCATTCGATTCATGATAGGAAAAAAACTGTGAAGAAAGAAAATATTTTAGAAGAATTACAGAGACACGATACTGGGATAATCCAGAGAGAAGAAAATAAATTGGTTTCGTTGTCGTCTTTCTTTCGATATATGTTTCATCACTATGATGATCCAGGTTTGCAAATTGGTATGTGATAAACTCTTAGAACAACAAACACAGTCTATATCTTCCAAAAAATGGAATAAATCAACATGGAACCTTTATCAAGAACTAGCGTCTGTTGAAATTTTAAGTTTGGGTCTGTATGAAGAAACAATTAATAAGCTACAACTTGAAGGGCTGAAGATTCCATCTTTAATTATTGATTACAAAACACAGTTCACAGAGAGCGAATGGAATAAAATTAAATTGTTTGAAAGGCATTATAGTTCCTTTTGTAAGAAATAAGTGTCACACTATGAAGATGAACAGGAGTTGGCAGAAAAAGGACAAGAACTCAATCATTTGTGCTTGAAGGTCTGTCAACAGAATGTTGCTTGGAAGTTTGCTGCTGATGCAATAAATGGAATTACTATCCATCTGGAAAGTATCCATCGACCTGAGAAAATAGAAACTGACACAGAAAATGCTCTTAGAGATATACCTGCTCTTCAGTTTCAAAATATCATTTGTTTTCAGTGCACAAATGTGTGTACACATAAAACAGGAGTGCACATTGGTATCGAACTACAGCATTTGCAACATAATGTTGAACTATATGATGATATCTCACTGATAGTTCGTGCCTCTCTGAAGAAAAGTCACAATCTTTATGTACCTGTCATACTCTTCTTTCCCAATGGCTGCCTTCTGCCTGGTGAGCGTTTTCTCGCAAGAAGTCATCTAAAATCTGTTAAACTCCATCCCCATTACGCGTCTCTTTCATCTTGTCTGGATGACCAAGATCTCCCAGAGGAATCTGGAATTCTTGACTCCTTTTGTTTTCAATGTTTTAAGGAGGAGAAACATTGGCTTGCTGACCCCTTAGATATAAACCATTTTCAAATAATGAGAGAATGGCGCTTGCACGTTCCTTTACCATTCCAGTGTTTATTAGAACAAACACTACTGAACAAAACAGCCTCAGGCGTCGATCATCTGATTATTTCTACACCTCAAAACTGTCCTCTTTATATTGCCTTTTTGATTCGTCACTGAACAAACTTAACAGAAATTACAGTGGTCTAATACAAGATATTGTCACAGATGAGTTGTTCATCAACTACATCACATCTGTGTTTTCCATCACCTCAGCTACGAATATGAGTCAAAGTCTGCGAAATGGAGACAGACATCTCAAGAAAGCAGCAGATCCAGAGCTTTGTCACTTTAAAACTTATCTGAAACCATATCCACTTTGCTATATAAAAGCAAGCGATGTCTCAGCTTCTGAACATTTGGTTTGTCTCAGAGACTGCTATCTTATATTTTTCATGGACAATCTGGTCCAGCTCACCATGAAAACAGACCCACAACCTGGTGAAAGGAGAATAAGTCAACTATGCATCTTTCCCATCACAATCAAAGGCATTCCAAAGGATCCGAACGATGTGTTAACATGGCATCTTCCACTGTGTGAAGAAAAAGAAGATTGTGCATGCAAGGAAGTACCACAGTTGAAAAAAGAAGACCTAGAATGGGTTCTCCTGAAGATGACCTCTGACGAAGAGTGTGCTTTTGAAAGTTTTCAGCGGCAAGCTACATGGGGCCTGAAACACATATGGACAAGACTTACATCATTACAGCCCTTCACAAAAATTCAAGACAAAGCGGCTTCGATGGAGAATTCGGGATTTCAGGAAGAAAATGTGGATCTAGATGAAAGCTTTTCATCCTTGGTCATTCATGATGTGGAGAAAATGGAAACTGTCAGTAATAATGAGAGAAATGAAAACTTCCCACTAAACATCTCCAATGAAGATATAGAGAGCATTAATGGAGCCACTACCTCCACTACAGCAGTTGACAATAATGGGGTAACAGTCGAGGATATGAAAAGCTTCCAGGATGAACCAAATGTATCATGTGATATGTTGCCATATATTGACGTCAGTGATATAGATGAGGAGGATGTACAACCAATTAACGAGGATAAAATGAATGAAAACAGACAAGAAGAGGAAGATGAGGATGACGATTATTCAAATATTCGGTCAAAAGTAGATGCAAATCAAGATATTCTCCAAGATGTTCAAGCCCTCCTTGAAGAAATACAGATACCATTTATGGCAAACAAAGATGAAACTAGAGTCTGTGATACCGATAGTAGCATACGAGAGTATCAAGATCTAAAAAACACACCATCACCGCCACTATTATGCCGTCATCCTCCATCTTTCACCATACAGCAGAGTACTTAGATCATTTTGTATTCATTTCCAGAAAGATGAAATTTTCCTAATCATCAGCAACCAGACAGCGTAAAACACAACCAATAATATACTACAGGACATTTAAGGAATGATGAAAATATTGAATCACCTTTGAAGTCCAATGCAGTTCAGATACGAAAACGGCTCATACCTTCAAGCGGAATTCATTTGAAATGGAAATACCACACAGTGTGGACAATGTACTCATAGCGCAGCATTTGCAACGGTTGTAAATACTATCATCAAATAATTCTAGGTTTTTGTAATATGCATGGATAGACAATAGTTGATATTTTACCATATATGCTACCTCTGATATGTTCTGTTTCGGATGTAAAGATGCCAATTGGTATCTGGGTAGTCGAGGACCTACCTATTTATAATAACGCAGGTTAAAAAGGTCCCATAGGGTATCCATTTATCGTAACAGTATACAAGTTTTCTGCCAGTGCTTGCAAAGTCAGCACTCGCATTGTCTTCAAATTGACAATCCTTGTGATTGAGCCCTAAGTACGCATCCTTTTTATGTGGCAAGCAGAGGTCTGTCTTTTCCTGTAAATAGTTGACCATATATATATATATATATATATATATATATATATATATATATATATATATATATAAAGGGATGTTCTTGGCTTTTAAAAAGTTGTCGCCAAAAAATCACCAACCTGAATATTTTGTCGCCAATTTTCAAAAAATGTCGCCAGAACAAGTAGTAAATATTTTTCAAAGTCTTATTAATGTTGTTGTTGTTGTTGTTATAGGGTTTAACACCATTTTTCAGCACAAGATATAGGCTGTACTTACATGGCATCTATGTCAGTATTAATTAAAAAAGATGGGATAGTTATTATTTATTAACAACAAAGCAATACAGCCATATTACAAAATAAATCATTACATAACTGTTTTGCACTACTTCCATGGCCATTGCATCCCGCATCACAGTGTATAGGTATGACTGTTGTTACTTGAAATAAGTATATTATCAAATGTAAAATATCTACTGGTACTCCAGATATCTACAGTCTCTCTCTCTCTCTCTCTCTCTCTCTCTCTCTCTCTCTCTCTCTCTCTCTTATTTTTTAATAGAAACATCAGGTATTAAGCAACTCTGTTATACATTTTATTTTCCAAATAATAGTTTTGTAAGGAACTTTAGTTAATGACATTTTAATACTAAAACCCTATGATCCTTTCAAATATAAAATAAGTGACGTATAATGCGACCGTCGATTTCATGCATTCAGGAAATAACAAAGTACATCAGCAACCAGGAGTTATATTTGTACCCTTATTCATACTTCGTGGACAACCACAACAAATCAAGTTGAGGCTACGACATCGTAGATACCATCATGCCAAATGCTAAAAATGAAGTAAAAAGTCTGTATAGTAGACTGAGATGCATATAAAATGACACTCATTATATTGTCACAAACACCTGAATCAATTGCATATTTGTTTGTTATGTGGACTTCTAACCGTATGCATACAATATTTTACACTAGCCTGGAAGAACTTATTAGGCTCACACAGGCATGGGCTTGGGATGTTGACAGGAGAGAGCCATTCAGCTGGGGTGTCATATTACCATGGATAGAAACTATCCACATTTTTGGGGCCTGTCTTTAGACTGCATAGGCCTCCATTTCCCTTGATAGTTACTTTTTAGTAATTCAGGGGAACGCCTAATGAATTGATAGTGCAATTAAGCACTTTAAGGGAAACTAAATGGCTACCGACATGGTAGCTATAAAAGCTGTACATATGTTCCTAGTGAACGGTTATAGCTATACAAATTCCATTTAAGTAAGTCATTCCATTCACACATTCCATTCAGGCAGAGGCAGCGGACTGAGTAGGACGGCTTATCTGGAGCAGGCGACCTGGTGACGTCACAGTTGTAGTGCGAGAGCATGAATCCCGGGCTTCACAGTTAAAGGAGACTAGAAATGAAAATTTTTATTTTATAAATGTAATTCTTTACAAATTCTAATTCGAATATAATGTTTAAAAATATAATATCGTGTGCGGATATTGATTATATTGCGAAGAAGATACAATGATTCCGTAAATTGCCGAGTATTTCCGAGTTTTAATGAGACGATAGATCACGTGGTCTCGTGACGTCATACTAGCAAGTCCTCGTATACAAACAGAAACATGGCAAGCGTGAGGCCATTGATAACGGCTTTCATCGGAAGTAATTTTTCACACACACACAAAATCAACACCCCACAAATAAATCTGCGAGGAGGAAATCATACGTAATTAATTTCAACATTAAGAAGCTTCCTTCTATGATTCAATTACAGTGTATTTTACATGCATGCTACAGTTAGCGTATTGACAAATCTGTAAGTATATACATGATTCGTTAACAGAGTACGTACTGTACTGGTCAGTGCTGAAAGAAATGTTTTAAGCACAGGCCCCGGGCTGATGACTTAAATAAACTTACTAGCCCTGACTGAAATTCCACAAACCCGAACAGTTCATATATGTTAACTTTCAAGCCGAGAGAAGAAAGAAAGAAAATAAATTCCAATTTTGGAGGTATTTCCTCCCTATCTCGTAATATCTCTCTTGATTTTTCGCAGTTAACTGCCGATTATTTCAATATGTCTCTCAATTTTCATTTCTCAGAAGAAGAAAATCCATATGTAATTTTTTCATCAAGTGTGCAGTCCACAAATGTCATATTCTATTTTATCACTTGTGAATATTGTAGTGAAGAAATAATCAATATCACAGGACAGTTTTTGTCTTCAGTAAATAGATTAAGATTAAACATTATTCACGTAAATTTCAGATTATTTAACTACTACAGAAGTACTTCTTGTAAAAAAAAATTGTCACCAATTAGTTTAAAACCCATGAATTATCACAATGAAGGATGCGCAATTTTCTCTGCAAACAAAATCTCCATTTCCGCCCTAAAAAAAAACTCGGCCAGTTAACACCTGACATTCCACTACCATCTATGTAAAGTTTCATTACCATGATTAAATTAAAAGAAGGAATAAAAAAAAATACGACGCAGTATATGTGCCCCTAAAAAAACTAATTCAAAATAAATATTTAATTCAGTAAACAGTGTTACATATCTTAACACTTAAACTAATGGAAATAGGATGGGATATAAAATGTGGGAAAACAATGGCCACATACATGTACAGTAACGTTTGACTGCAGATTTGAACTCTTAAAATGAAGTCTTTGACATCGAAGTTACAACAAAATTCGGCATCGCTTATTTGTCAATGACTTTCTGGTGCTTACATACACACTCTGTAGCACATGGTTTCTTTGAATTATGTCAGAGGGCCAGTCCTTTTCACAACATAAGTGCAATGATAAGGAATAATTGTTGATTTGTTAAACTGCCATTATGTTTGTGTACTTAATTCTAACCTCTAACTATTATGCAGACCAGAATATGAAAAAAAGGTCTTGTCCTGGGGTATAATAAGGCGTATCACAGGGAGAAATTGCACATCGGGGCAAATAGGTGGGGTCAATAGTCGCCTCCCCCCAATTTCTATTGTCAGCCAGTTAATGTGAAACTTTGATTTTATATCGGATCTCTTTTCTTTTAATCGCTGCTATTTAAACTGCCCAAGGGACAGTTTTATATCAGTTCCAATCATTACAGATTTCCGTTTATACATTTTACGAGTAATAGACATAGACTGAAAGGTTGTGTTTTTTTTTAATAATTTTTAAAAAAAAAATTTAAAATTACTTAAATTGTTTTTCTCAAAACACGACCGTGTCAAGGGTTGATTATCTTATTATTATTATTTTTTTAAGCAAAAATTCCATTTGATTAAAGTCAGATCTCAATTATACATAGGACAGTGGTGACTTTATTTAGATTGTAATCTTGAAGAAGAAAAAAAATTTACTCATTTCATCAGTACGATCAGGTGTCGGGCTGTCATATTTGTTATTAGCACTTACTCGACCTTCTGCCTATTTTCGTAACTCGTACGTTTGACACTCTACCAGGATTTAAAATATACGATGGTATGTCTGGAACAGTTTCAACTTTTAGTCTAGGCTTAGCATTCGTGTATCCTAGAGGTTCTATGTTTTTAGGATCCCTCTGGTAACATTCCTTTGTGAAATGTAATGGGCACGGATTGCTGTATGGTGTTGCATTGAAATCGACTCGCTTGTAATAATGTATCCAGACATTCTTTATCCCTTTATCATTTGGAAAAGAAGAAAAAAATGAACTCCACAGCCTTTTCTATGTATGCTATTACACCCGTAAGCAACGCAAAACGGCATGGTACTCTATATGAAATGAACCTTGCAACTGTAGGTCTGGATGCTGGAGTTGCTAGTATGACGTCACTTTCCGAAAGTAACCGAATAGGCGCGGAAAATATGCATACGAGGTCACGGAAACTCAGCGCCTAGAAGATATGCCAATATCTCAATATTGGCAGTACGGTCGCACATGACGCTTCAGAATCATGTTTTTCTCTGCAGTGTATTTAATATTATTGTATATTTCCACTGGTTTCTAGTCTCCTTTAAGGATATTACTGTGATATTATCCCGTCACTGATACAGAAAGAAACATCAATTTGTACAGCGGTGGACTATGCAGAAACCTGAAATGGATATTTCGTAACTCCCGACTTGCTCGTGGCTGAAATAGAAATGGAGGGGAGTATGCATAGCGGCAGCGACCTTGACTTCTAGAAGCAGAGACCACGTAACTCCCGAATTCATTTTTGCGGCAGGGGTCGAAACGGAAAGAAGATAGAGGCCTACTTCTACTTAACTACGTATTGAAGAAAAATGGCTGCTGTAGATGTTGGTGTGCTGCTGTATCGCACTACTGGAACCATGTTGTAACATGCCTTGGAAATTTAAACAACATGGCGGACCTGGGGCGCGCTGTCTGGTGATGGCAGAATAGGAGTGAGATTGTCCCACAGGACTGCACGAGGACATAAGATGCTATTGCCAAGACAGTGAAACACTACCCCAGATATCCAGAAGTGTGATAGAATTCCAGCTATCATACAGATATAGACGTCACCACTGTCCTACGAAGAACGCTGTACAATGAAAAGATTTTCATTGCCATTACCTTTGCCTGAATAATAGGGGGCTCATTTGGTTACGAGTACCCCTCTTTGAACAACTTTCCGTGGCCCTGAAAAGCTAATTAGACCTTATTGGTACCGCCTCCAACAAATTTAAGACCAAATTTATCTACCATTGACTACACTATTTTATGTCACATTGACATTTTAATTTCAAAATTTGTTAGGGACTTATTATATGTACACTTATGTACTAGTTTTATTCGAATGATAGGACTTTAAATAACAATTCTTCAACTCAAATATTTGAGTAATTGCACAGGTGGCTAACACATTATTGGATGTTAAGCTGTCCATTAGTACAACTGGACTGAATTTGACTTTTAGTATGACCTTGTCGTTTCAGGTGTGGACTGCGTCCTTTGCTGTGCTGTCTTGCTGTTTGCGTGCTCTGGTGTGTGCTGCTGTGTCGACGCCCTCCTGGACCTGGGCCTTTTACGCCTTTGCCTTGTCCGACTCACCAAATTACTAGCGAAATGAGAAAACATTTTCCCTCGCTACCACTGTTTGCTCCGATTGGTTGTTAGGGGTGTGTGTGTGTAGGTACTATTCCTACCCACCCCATGGGCTTTCATTTCTCCCGATAGTTACTTTTTAGTAATTCGGGAGAACGCCCTATTTAAAATATAGTGCATTTAAGCACTGTAAATCCTGAGGGGGGGGGAGTAGCGACCCTCCCCAAGGGACCTTAAATGGCCACCGATATGGTGGCTATAAAAGTTGCCCATATTCCCCTAGAGGGCGGTGGCAACTATAAAACATCCATTTCAGTTCAGTTCATTCCATTCACATGTTCTAGTCACAAGATGTAGATTAACGTAGAATCGTCTACACTCATATCTTCGATGCTGTTCCACCCGGATTATCCCTTGTATGTCAAATCATCATGGCAGTTATCAATATCAAACAGACAGTCTATCTGGAAACGAAGGATCTATGTAGACAGACAAGGCTGTCGGAAACGAGTCTTAAGCGATGGTCCAGGGGTCAGACGAAGTTTGAGAAGGAGAAGATCAGTGCTATGCTCTGTGTTATTTGAATGGTGTTAACAAAAGAAAAAGTGGACGAGTGGTCTAATGCGCTCACTGTTACGGATCACTGCCATTTCGCCTCTGTATACGTAGGTTCCAGTATCGGGCTCAGCCAATGCAATGTAGGTATGTGAGAGAGCTTGCCGGTAGCTTCTCGTGGGTCCGTGGGTCTTTCTGGGGGTATTCCCGGGTTCTTCCTCCACCATTAATAATGTCTGCCATATATAGCCTATATTGTTCTGAAGAATGACGTTAAACCCTAAAACAACAACAACAAAAAGAAAAAAAACCCAAAAGCCTTTTTCAGGGTCCCTCAACTGTCTCGAAAAGATGCATATTCTCTCTTGCCTAATTTGTTGGTGTTTTTTTTTCTCTCAATTGTATAGTTGTTTGTTTGATAGATTAATGTGCAGATCCTTTTATGTACATAAACCTATGTATATATGTATATGAATCTAGGTCTCTAACCATGTCTTATGACTGTCTCTATTTATTCGTAGAGTAACGCGTATTCAGGTCAGCCCCTTGCTACACTGTTCCGCCCGATTGAAGTCAGCCCCTTTGTAACATTGTTGCCATTGCCCTCCCACCTCCGCACACACACTCGTATCCAGTACAGTAATGTCATTTATGTTCAATTCTTATTGTCCTAATTTAGTCCCACCCATGTTACATTTCCCATGTTTAATTTCTTATGTCCGTATATAGTTCCACGACTGTTACATTTTTCTTTGGTCATATATCGTCCCAGGGATTTTTGTAATGGTAATTCCCATTGCCTGTGAATCATTCCCATTCACTACTTCCGTTACAGATCATGTATGTATCCTTTACATATACAGTATGTGTATCCTTTACATATACAGAATGTGTATCGTTTAAAGATACTGTTTGTATCCTTTACATATGCAGTATGTGTATCCTTTACATATACAGTATATGTATCCTTAACAGATACAGTATGTGTATCCTTTACATATACAGTATGTGTATCCTTCTCTAATGCGTAAAGAAGTACACGAAGTATACAGTATATGTATCCTTTATAGATACCGAGCGTGTATCCTTTACATATACGGTATGTGTATCCTTTACAGATACGGTATGTGTATCCTTTACATATACGGTATGTGTATCCTTTACATATACAGGATGTGTATACTTTTACATATACAGAATGTGTATCATTTACAGATCATGTTTGTATCCTTTACATATACAGTATGTATGTGTATCCTTTACATATACGGTATGTATATCCTTTACAGATACGGTATGTGTATCCTTTACATATACAGTATGTGTATACTTTTACATATACAGAATGTGTATCATTTACAGATCATGTTTGTATCCTTTACATATACAGTATGTGTATCCTTTACATATACGGTATGTGTATCCTTTATATATACAACTTATGTGTATCCTTTACATATACAGTATGTGTATCCTTTATATATACAGTATGGGTATCCTTCTCTAATGCGTAAAGAAGTTCACGAAGAGCCTTATGGTACTTTAATTTAACTCCCAAGCCAATTTTTAGCTAACAATACATTTCCCGGTTACAGTAAAATGTATGCTCAACGAAATGGTCGTATATCATTCTATAGATATGGAATTGACACTAGTTGACCTCGCTTTAGGAAAGACGTAAAATTAGAACAAAAACGAGATCCTGCTTTTATCATGAACATATCGGCACGCACAGTATTGTGTCCGATAACCAGGTAAAAAATGCTCTAATTGTCCTGCGAAACAGATCATACAAGTATACAAACCTAGACATGTACTTTATATCCTTTTCTTAATGAAAGCACAAATATATGCTGCTGCTACTTTGAAGTGATCAAAATAGGCAATTATGATATGCCCTAAAAACTGCTTCGTCAATGGGTAGAAAGTCTGTTCCCATTCCCGCTCCTCCAATCAGTTCCAGATAGAAAAGCAACAGTAACGAGCCGCAGTCACTACCTATGGCGGCAGTTAACAGTTTCGTAAAGTGTCCCCTGGCAAATGTCTTAACTTAAGAGTGTATTGTGACATTTTCAGCTATTATTCTCCAATAATTAAATACATGGATACGTTTGTGAATTTGGTCTTTCAAGCTTGTTTTGAAAATGAAACTGACATTTTAGTTTACCACTGAATCAAGTGCCCGTAGTAGCCAGTGAAATATCAATATTCAGCAACGAAGCAGAGTTATCCAACCATAGCAGAATACACGTTGGTTCCAGGCAAATATAATATCTCAAAAACTTTCTGGATGACAACTATTTTGAATTGCATCAAGCTATTTAGTACAAAATGTATTATTCAAAATGACCACCAAGGGATAGGGCTTGTGCTTGCACGGTGAGTCTCTTGTATTATTAAAAATGGCATTCGGATATGAAAAATGCGTATATAAATGGAGGGGGGGGGGGGTCAACTCTTTATTCAATGACTTGTCAGGTCAAGTGAATGATATTCTAATGTTTTGATTTATTATACCTATCCCAAAATATTGATATTTTTGACCTCACTGATGCATTTTTTAAAAACGAATTTCTATGTTAGGTAGGTGTATGCAACATTAAATTTGTGCATAAAAACTGTACCTTGCACCCTATAATTGCTGGTCTATATATTACTACTACGTGTTAACTAAAATCTGTCTTCAGTTATCTCCTTTACCTTTTCATCAGCCAAACAAGTGCCAGGTTACGGTATTAACTATTGTTTACCATGTCATTTTTGGAAATAATTTCTGTGACATCCTTGCCCTGGAGTGGTTAAATCAGTTGTAGTGGTTACTTTTAGTTTTCTACCATTCTGCAATATTGAAAATACCTTATACCATAATCGAATTTCTGCTGATCCTTGCCACCCATTTTTGTAGGGTCAGAGCCCATTGCCTATTAACAAGTTGAAACTTAACGACCTTTCATCGAAATATACATGCCTGAAATTATTTATTTTCTCAAAAATTGAGAGGACATAATTCGTTATATCTTTAATCTGCTAACAGACGAGACGAAACTACAGGGATGATGGAAATTTGGCCTGGATCTCGCCATTTACATTTTTAGTTACATGACAACACACATCTCGTAACCCACATGTCAATGACATCAGAGGTCCAAACAGTCATGTGATATCAACACATTTTACAAAGTTGTTAGAAATATAATTCAAAAATACGTGATTTGGATTCTTAACGTAGCTTTAACATTTTTCCCCCCAGGCATATTGATAAGATATCCGTAATGAGGCAGTTTATATTGTCTAGCACGGGGGCATCATGCTGCAACAGTTACATATTTCTGAACGTTGTTTGCAGAATAAATATTTTGAGAAGTTTGTGTTCTTTCATGTTTCTATGAAGATTACGTGACTTTCATTAATATGTTCGATCTGTTTTCGTACAGCAACTCGTTGTTTTAACGTGGCGTAAAAGAATGAGTTCCAAACCATTGGCAACGGGTGCAACGACAAGTGTATTTTCCATAATATCGATTTATGGTATTGTCGGGTTTTCCAACCTTAAAGGTGTACGTAAAGATGTAAACTTCTTTAAAGTACCGAATGCAGAAACGATAACATTACTGGAAGAAAGACGTCGTTTATGGAAGGCGGATATCAACAGAAAGGACGTTGAAACTGTAAAGAGAATGGAACCAAGGTTTGTTTCATCAAAACATTTAGTCGGAGCTATGTTAAACTTAATTGATGAGTTGAGTTATAATTTATGTTTAGCTATATGTTTTTACAATCCAAGCGTTAAGACGATCTGATAATCTTTGTATGCAGTCCCAGTTCAGTCTGTATGCAATATCTTAGCATTTTAAGATGCATAATACAGTGGGCACTGGTAAATATACTATTTTATTTGCGCTCAACACAATACCGTTTTCTTTTAGGAAAATTCTTGTGTTTTGCAAAACTTGAATGAAACAATATTTTTGGGCAATTTTCATTATCGCACATTATTATCATCTTACTTCCGTCATCGCCTCCACCACAAATAGAGTACTTTGTGTCACTCTGAGTGGAGTTTTGTTTTCTTCATCAGTAACTGGCTTTGGGGTAAGGACTTGTATGCTTGAAAAGTATTCATATATTAGTTCAGGCATAACAAATTTGGAGTGAAACTCCAAAGCTTTAGCAAAC
The DNA here is from genome assembly GCA_029339505.1 of Unio delphinus. Classification (NCBI taxonomy): domain Eukaryota; kingdom Metazoa; phylum Mollusca; class Bivalvia; order Unionida; family Unionidae; genus Unio; species Unio delphinus. The sequence continues at coordinate 208,981 of JAQISU010000123.1, read as the reverse complement.
AATGTATGCCACAGTTCGTTGTCTCTATAAGCAAGTTCATAGTGGTGGTAAGGAAGACACCATACAAAATAGTCACGAAAATGTTGGTCTGACCAAAAGTAATTGCACCTGCTAGTGTTCACAATCGATTGTTAATCTGTTATTTATCGATTTCAACCACGGAACATCCAATATATGCTTATCTATCATTCCATAATAACACTAAATCTCGAGACATTCATCCCCACACCATTCACAAGAAATCATGTCATTTGAATTAACCCCAACGGGTGTCTCTTCATTAGTATCAAACCACGAGTTTAAAATTGAAATGTTTACTCTGGCCTAATCATGGATATTCTGTTTTTGCTGTTTTTTTTTCATGTTTAATTTTCCACGTTGTTGCGGCACTATAGAGGGACAGCTCATTCCCGTCAGAAGCACAAATTATTTTCAATATTGGCAGAGCTTGCTATGAAATGATAGTGTGGCATACACAATAAAAATTGGAAGCAGTAATTCTTCCTGTACTGTACTGTGCCAGAAAAGACTAAGTGATTTGCCCTTCGTCTCTATCTCACGTTATGATGATTGCTCCTTGGAAACGTATGTCTATTTCACTGCACGTCTCTAACACCTGCTTGTACGATGTATCTGAATTGATTTCATCTTTGCTATATAGGCAAGTCAATTGGCCATTCCGCAAATAATGAATTAGGTTTGAAGTTCTCTGAGAATTTGGCTCTTAATGATATAATAGCAACATTATGAATATTTTGATGAAGTTTATCCCAAAATATGTTCTCTTCATTTATTGTAACATATATAATTTTCGACGATTCATGCTTATCAGATACGATTTGCACAGTTACATTACTTGACAATTTTCTTTGAGTTAGGCTTTGTCTACCTAGCAAGTTAAGACTCGACTCGGCAGCCTGAGTGGAGGAACCACCAGCTGATCAATGGATAGAATGGCGATTTCCAACAGAGCGCCGTGAAGCATTAAGAGCTCGACGTCCTGGTTGTCGTGCTTCTAGACTCAGATGGTTTTGGGCGATAAGTCATTTTTGTCATCCACCCATCCCATGTCATCATCCACTAATGTTCTGTTTCGACATGAAAGTGACAAAGCGGCATGTGTGGTTACGCTTAAAACCGTAGCCACAAACCTGCACACAGGTGGATCAGGTTATCATATTAGAACCTTGGCTAGCAAAGATGGCAGGTGATGTCAACACAAGTGTTTGAGACTGCTTCAGAATTAATGCCTCTTAATATAAAAAATTAATGGGTTTTCTGGGTCAAATTCAGATAAAGCGAATACTGCTGTCACAGAATAAGGCAAGAAATAACTTGGTTTTGCCTTAGAACGATTTGAACATTTGTTGTAAATGTGTACAGCATTACCAAGGGTGAATAATTGTTTTTCTAGTTAAGCAACTGAACAAGCATGTATCTCGTCATAGATCACTTGTGGCGAGAGAAACTAAATGAGCAGCAGAGTGGGTGAACAGACTTTCTCTAATTGGGGTATATTTTAAGCAAAATATTCTAAGTCTCCATTTGCCAAACTGAGACTTAACAATTTTAGAGCTCTGTTTGTCAAACGGAGCCTTCCTCAAGGGTAAAAAAAAAAGACGCCATTTAGTTGACGTTCACCTCCTCGGCTGCTAATGTGCTAACTAAATATTTGATCAAGTCCTTAAGATTTCACAAACAAACTAATTTGTAAAACCTCACCTCGTAAATCAATCAGATTATTAGATTGGTCAGTGAGTTTGAAATTAATTCTCGTTAACAAATTATTATGACATCGCATATAGACTAGATTAGTTGGGTCTTCAATAATTAGAAATCCTGGAGGAGCCGTTGGTGCAAATGAGTATAAAATATATCCTTGCTGAGCTTGATTTGATTGTTCGAGATTTATTTGATAATTTCCTTCGATAACATCACATACTAAATTGAGCGCAATCACCGTTGAAATATTCACATTGTTCGGAGCAATATGTCTACCGCCGCCTTCTGGATCATTATTATATTTCAGAATATTTGCTGTAGGATTCTTCGATTTTTTCCAATTATCGTGGATTCTTTTGAACCCAATATTAATAGCATCGTCAAGTTGTTTCTTTAGTTTATCCGGGTTATATCCAGGGATTTTAAAATCTTTAATCTCCGTTTTATTAATATTGTATAGATCCGCAAACTTATCATGTAAGATCTTTTCATTTAATACTTCTTGAATAATTTTCGAGTGAAATATTTTCATATCGTCGATGATTTTATTACCCGTTTCTACGACGTTGATAAATTCATCCTTGGTGAGAGAGCCGGATTTAATAGATATTAGCAGTAGTGAAAAATCATTATTCATTGCTGTGAAATTTCCGTTAATGAGAGGAACATAAATTGATTCAAAAATTTCTTTATTCAAGAATTTATTAGGAGCATAATCTTGATAACTTTTGACTTCATTGACGGGTTTTATTTTGTTGGTGATATAATCGGATTTCTTAGGTTCGGGTGGAAAATCCTTCGAATTTTCTCGCGAGTTATCCGGTGGTAATTCAGGCCATCCTAACACTGATCTTATAGAACTCTGATAAATATCTACAACGTATCCTTCTGTATTTATCTCGATAGCAGATGATAGTGTTGGTTCGTGAACTGTTATAGCGATTTTTGATTCTTTTCCAGTGAGAGATTTTATTCTTCGTTGAAATTCAGCGTTGATCTGTTCGATTTGATATGACCCAGTTGGTATAGAAACAACCTGCCAATCTGGTGTTCCGTCTTCACGATTCTTGTTTGCAAATACCAAGGAATTATTCGGTTGTTGACCACCAAATGCTACCGATCTAATATTAGGCCAGCTATGATATACTCGTAGTTTTGCTAGTGCGATCTCGCTCACGGGAACAGGAATTGGAAAATTAACACTAAATTCGGGACGTGTTGAGGTTATTGATATCGTGCTTGTTTTCACCGGTGTTGTATTTGTTACTATTTGTTGAAGTAGTTCTTGCGACGACATTATTATTATTATTCTGCTCTAATTTCAGCATTGTTGATTTATACAATTGAGCCATCGTTGAAAATTCGCTATCTGATATTGTTGTGTCATCCAACGACGATGATATCAACGAGGATAATTGCGAGTAACCGGCAGATGCAATATGATATTTAATTAAATAATCATGTAGTTTACTCTGGCTACACGATGATAGTTTTTTTGTGATCCCAGTTAATATACCAGCAATTGTAGCCACTGCGGAAATAGCGATTGGAACTACGACCGGAGCAATCATTGTAACCGAAGATAGTATTATTCCAGCAGCAGTGATTACTCCTGACACCGAGTACACGGTGATATCAACTGTGGTTATTCTTCGTTTGTATTTTTTGATTTTTATTTGATACTCCTCACAGAGAGAACTGAGTTTAGTTTGAAACTCTTTGACTTGATCATAGCGATACTGATTCGATGATGGAGTCATTTTATTTTAAAAGCGTTAGCATTTTCAATTACGAAATTCAAAATTGCAAAGTAATTTTTAAGGATTTTATTTTCAATTTAATTGTTTACTTAAATCCACTACGAATTCTACGTACCACGTTACTGAAACCCTGACTAGATTTTTATCTGTAGTCGTTATCGTGAATTGTTCAGTTGTATCCTTGTCGATTATCGTTGATACCGTATTATTGTTAACTTCAGATGAACTCGACGATGATATATTAAATTTAATCGGTGATATTATTGTTAATCGATAAATACCCTTTACGGTTGCGGCTATGTTTAATATGTTATTTGTAGGTGTCCACGTATATGATCCGTGTTGAATCGTGTATACTACGTTGTTGATGATAGATTTATTATGAGGAATTTTTACTTTTTCAACAACGCTTATCATCCTCGTTGCATCATCCTTTATTGCGTTGTTGAATGTTTTAAGTTCATCGATGGATTTTTTAATATCGGGAAGTGTTATTTCAATTTTATCAAATGGGCTCCCAATAAACTTGTCCATGAGGTTTTTACGAAACGTCATAAATAGTTTCGTGTGTTTTTCATATTCGGATTGAAGAGTTGCTAGTTCCAATATAGAATCTTTTATTGTGGTGAGTTTTGGTGTGGTTAGTGGTGGATTTCCAAAAAATTCTAGTATGGGCTTATCAATTTTGTCAACTATATTTCTTTGTAATGCAGTAAACTGGTCAAATACAACTATATGATCGTCATATTTATCATTAAGCGATTTCAATGAATTTACTGTGTTATCGTATGTTGTTAATTTATCCGTGATTGTTGAAACAAGTACACCTGGTTTGAGTTTACCCTCATCAGAAAATAACGCGATAGTATCCTCTACTGCGTCTCGTCGTTTAACTAAAATATCATTAAGAGAGATATTACTACTTTTCAATTTACCCTGACGATCTTGAAAAACAACTATTTCACCAGGATCAACGTTTGCTAGGTTTAATATTTCGGATATTTCATCTTCGATTAATTTTTTAACATCCTTGTTATCAACGGTTTCAACTCCACTATCAGGTTTTTTCAGCGATGATAAAGATCGTCCCCAAATATCAATCATTATTATAGAAATATTTTCATCGTTTAAATCCGATGGATTTTTAATCTAAAATTCTTTCAGAATTTTTTAAATAGATTTGCCGCTAGTATACTCATTTACTACTATATGAGGTGGTTTCGAAAATCTTTTAGATATAGCATCAAGTACGTTTAATACTTCATTACCACATATTGGTGGATCAAGCATTGTTTGTGTTGGTAACGTAGAATACCAAGTCTTCATTGGAAGGGTTTTAATATAACGCATAAATTCTTTCGGCGGCGCTAATCCATATGAGTCAAAATAAATAATCCCACGTGGATCAATTGCGTAACAAACCCAGTGAGTTCCAGGTCCGGAGCTGTTATCTAAATTAATAATACCGGTTTCAACATCATTTGGTTGTGCCGGTAACTGATCTCTCATAAAAACCCCTCTGAAATTTTTTATTTTTAATTTTTTAGCGGTATCAATTAAATCAAAATTGGACATGGGAACCATCGGTTTGGAAATCGAAGATTTCGGAACTATATCGTTCCTGGAATTCGAAGACCCTTTCCGCTGTACCATGAACTCGGGGTTCCTGGTAGTCTTAGACCCTTTCCTTTTTTTTTATACCCTTTTCCAGTTGCCTTTTTCAATGCCATTCCTGCTGCGGTACCAATGGCTCCTAATGCTGCTGCCTTCGCTACCGCTGGGGCTGCTGCGGCAATCAACCCTGGAATCAACCCTAACAACGGGAATATAACACCAGTCTTTTCCATATTGGCGATAGCAGCTTTAGAAAAAGTAATTTGAGTTCCTTTTTTTTCTTTAAACGCTTTATTGAAGTGATTAACCTGAGTTTTTGTCAGCGATAGTTTATTCCCTCCGCCATTCATTTGATTAAATTTCAGCGTTATTGTGGTTCCACATTGCTTAGCTGATTTGGATTGTAATTTTTTTAGTTGACCAGGTGTCAACGTAACATTGATATTACTATACGACATTATACAAAATAGATTGATTCTAAATTCAAATTGCTTTGCAATTTTCAATGTAAGCATTTCTAAATTCAAAATTACTCTGTAATTTTTACTTATAGATTTTCAACTGGTGCATCTACCAATCTCATTCGTCCACCAACACCTTCAAGTATCATTGATTTATCACTAAGAATAACAGCAACCGCTCTATAATTCGGGATAAGGATGGGACGTATCCCACCAACTGGTGGACCAGTCGGACGGGTTACACGAGCTCGGAAGTGTATATCAACTACGGACTGTTTCATCAAGTCAAGATGTTCTAGGGAAAAGTAATAAATCGGATACAGACCTTTAAAATCAAATTGTGATATTTGTAGACCAGTATCTACATTTTGATCACGTCCCATAAATGATAGCAATCGATGATAAACTCGTGCAATGTGGTTATTTTCATAGTTAAGTTGTATATCCTCTGATGGTTCTTGTTGTCCGTTTATTTTTAACGAGACTTCATTACATCCGATTTGATCAAATATCATATGGGAACGTGTTTGATTATCCAATCGCGCTTTATCCTGTAGAGCAATAAAAATATGCCGTGGAGCTGAAACACCCTGTCGTGCTGCCAAATGCCATGTAAGTGTACCATCAATATTAGAATCCATGGTATCTGTGGACGTTGTCAACCAGCTTAATAATCTCTTTCCCCCTTGATCCATAAATGATAGCAACCGCGGTTCTACTGACAATGATGGAGTCAACACTGGCATCCACAGTGATAGTTTTGATAAAATTACTTTACCGGCATCATCATCGGGATTTGCAGCATCTTCTGGAATCCTCCAGATTGCATTATTATCATCACCCTTTCTCACTAGTGCTACAGTATGCTTTACTCCATAAATAACTTTTCTGACGTTTCTACAAAATCCAAATATATGATGGAGCGGAATCGCACATGAAAATCGTCGACGCTCTCCTTGCAACATTGCTACTCTTGTTGCAGCTCCTAGATTGAAATTCTCATCATTATTTATAATCATATTCTCGATAACAACGGGAATAGCAACAGCAGCAGCAGCAGGAGCAGGAGAAGCAGTAATAGTAAGATCAGCACCAGCAGGAGCCGTTGGTTGTCTTATAACAAATGGATTTTTTCCCGCTGTATTTTTAACATCCTTAGAAAACATCATAGATGGACCAGCTGATCTTGTATAATCATCAGAGTATCTCGCTAACCCTAGTATTGTTGTTGCTACATCAACTTCACGTTCTATCGACTCAATTTCCTTTCCATCAATGAGATATCTAGCGCTTTCAAATAATGCCATGATCCCATTATTAACAAAACCGACTTGAGTACCGGCTGGATATGGCGCTGGTACCGCAGGAGTATCAGCAGCTGTTACGAGTTCACCTTCGACTTCAATAAAAGCTTCAGCGGGTAAAAAGTATTTACTGGTATCATGAACCTGAAGTTCAATTCTTCCTCGAAGATCAGGTTGTACTGCGTGATAAGCAAAAAATTTATAATCGCGTACAGAAGTATCTTTAAGCACTGGGGCTTCCATGTCAAATGCAACATCAGGGTTCTGTTTGAACATTTTTTATTATATATCCGATGGTCTAAATCAAAAATTCTTTCAGAATTTTTAAGGAATTTTGAATTGAAAACCCCAGGAATTCATTTAGAGAAAATCGATTTTCATGAAATTATGTCGACGGATTAGCCAAAAAACAATACAAAATCAATAAAAAAAACATCGAAAATTCGATGAAACAACATATTTTAGCCTCACATGATAAAAAATCTGATCAAAATCGATTTTCTCTAAATGAATTCCTTGGGTTTTCATCCTCGATTTTCATGAAATTTTGTCGATGAATTGCATAAAAACACTAGAAAAATGAGTAAAAACACTAGAAAAATGAGTAAAAAAAGTAAAAAATCTAACAAAATTAGCAAAAAATAAATATTTTATAATATAAAAATAATTTTCAAAATTCTAAAGAATTTTTAAACCAATTATTTAGTTGGGTGTATTTTAATAATGATGATGAAAATATCTGATAATGAAGATAGCGTTAGAATCACAAGTGATTCTGATACAAGTGATTCTGACACAAATATTTCTAATGCTAGCATTTCTACAATAACCATAACAACTGAGCATCCTATTCAAATAAATAGAATCACAAGTGATTCTGACACAAATATTTCTAATGCTAGCATTAGAAACACTAGTGTTTCTACAATAACTATCATAATTGGAAATCCTGTTCAAATAAATATTTCTAACGTTTCCGGCGAAATTTCTTAAAACCACTTCCCGAAAGCCCACTTCCGGCTATCATATTTGCTGTTATGTTATCCTGGGCGTTAGTCATTAACGACTGTAGTTTTTTATCCACGGCGTTATTTATTATTTTACTAACCTGTGTAGGCATTACTGCAGTAGATGGTAGTGAAGTTATTTTAGAAATGCTAGCGTTAGAAACACTAGTGTTTCTGGGGTTTGAAAAATTTCGTCGAAAATCACTTCGTGATTTCACTAGCGCTGTTAGTTTATCCCGAGCGGCTGAAAATGCCTTACTAGCAAGATCACCAACAGTGTTAATACCCTTATCTCGGATAACATCAATTGCTTTCATTGCTGCCTGTTTTGCAAATGGAGCCACTTTTGGAGCCATTCTTGAAAATAATCCCATTATAGTATTACCGAGACCATCTCCATAGTATACTCGGTATTTTGGTAATCGTGAGTTTACCACGTAGACGTTAGTTGGTTTATCATGGTTGTAGTGTATGATCATTCTTCTATATACAAAAACACTAGTGTTTTTCCAAATGCTAGTGTTTCCAAATACTAAAGCATTTCCAAATTGATATTTATCTAATCGCGAAATCCTACGGATTTCCAGTGACATTAGTCACTGTGGTAACCGTAGAAATTTGAAGAATTTCCATCCGCAGGATTTTCGGCTAACTCTTCAATGAAATCTCTATATGTTGCAATATCCATGATACCACCTTGAAATAACCGCCTACAGATATCAGCAGCTTCATTGATTATTTCTGGTGAGTTATTTCCGGCTCGTTTTCCTCCTACAAGTATTTCTAATCGTGCTATATCGCCGAGAATATTGCCAGGGCAAGAAATACTTGTATTTCCACTCGAAGAGTTTCCAACTAAACCACTGCCTGTTTTTTTAGTTGTACCAGTTGCACCTTGTGTTTTTATTTCTGAACCGGGTTTTGATTGTTTTGGTAATCTAAGAAATTTAGGGTCTGATTTAGCTTTTTTTACTCCTTCCTTAATTCCATTCTGAAAGTATATATACGACTGTTCTTCCTTCCTCCTCTCAGTAAGACTCCTAATATTCTTCTTCGTTTTATACAACCAATCATACCACTCATCTTTTGATACTTTACTATCCTTATACTCCTCTTTGACAATTTCATCTCTTATATTATAACTATTGACAGCAAACTCACCAAAGGCGGTATAATCGCTGGGTTTTTCAAATTGAAATTCTTGTATTTTTGATACAATATTAGGTTTGAGTTTGTCTATAAAGGCAACACGACTCTTCGTGGAAACTGCGCCTTCTTCTTCTTCTTCTTCTTCTTCTTCTTCTTGTTCTTTCTGTCGTTGTAGTTCTTCTTGTTCTTGCTGTCGTTGTAGTTCTTCTCGTTCTTCTCGTTCTTGCTGTCGTTGTAGTTCCATCTCCCCTGCGATTTCACCTGGAAGTATTTGTACAGCTTGTTTCGTTTGTTTAGTTCGTTTTGCTATTTTCTCCAACACAGGGAGAAGAGGCTTCTCTGTTCTAGGACCTTCTTTAGGGACATCTCCGTATATCGCCCGTTCAGTTGCTGTTTTCACATCTGTAGTTGCCTTGACAACCGGTTTGAAGAGTTGTTCTGTATCCTCTGTGAAGTCGGTGGCCATTGATTGCCGTTGTTGAAGTTTTTCACGGATTCTATCACGAAGTGGTAATATTTTCTTAAGAGCTTCAAGTCTTTCTTTAGTGTTCCGTGTAGTTAATGATTGTCCTATCATTATTAAAAGAGTATCACTAATTGTCAAATTAAAAAATCCTTTGGATTTTCAAATGCAAAGCATTTCATTGCAAATCATTTCGAAAGAAATCACTAACTAAAAAATGTAAAGTATTTTAATACTTCCTTGTTATTGTACTGAGTCACACATAATTTTACTTCCTCATACCGTATCGGTTATACAAACAAAGGAGGCTCTCTACGCGTGGGCTCATCACCTTCAGAGTTTTCCATTAACATTTTTAACTGTCTCACTTTACAATTAATAAGTCTCTTTTGTTCATATTCTAATCCTAATTGCTTTCGAACACGTTCAACGATGCTACATAATGGTACAAAGACATTAACATCTTCAGTATTTACTAAGCTCTCACGTATAAGCTTTTGGATATTCTTAATTAAAAAATATTTTTTAGATAGGACATATTTTCCGGTCTGTTCTGCAAATTGTATATCCTCGAAATTGGTCATAATTTGATCACAATCCAAACCTGAACATAATTTTACATTTTCATCCTTCAACTTGTTGATTTCAATAATAATCAAGTTGAGATTTTCAATATTCATATATATATATATATATATAAATATATTTGTTTAAATAAAGTATTTCAAATACAAAGTATTAAAAATACAAAGTATTTTAAAATGAATTCTGGATACACTAAGGTGTTGATCATCTTAGTATACCCAGAAGCTTAATGCGATTATAGGTGATTATGATTATATATAATGAATGACGACGGCACATTCACCGTTTTGAACCCCCTTGGTGTTTTATACATCAAGCAGCGCTCAACGGTTACAACCGACAAACATATAACAATAGATTATAGGTGAACAATGAATGAATTGATTTCAATGACAATGACGACGGCACAACAATAGATTATAGGTGAACAATGACAATGGTATATACAATGAATTGATTTCAATGACAATGACGACGGTACAACAATAGATTATAGGTGACACAATGAATGAATTGATTTCAATGACAATGGATGACGCGGGCTATTCTACATTCAAGTGTAAACAAAACCGCAAAATCGAAACTTTGGTTTTGAATGTCAATAATAACGTTCATACCACGTGTGACGGTGTGGTTTTGTTTACACTTGAATTTCGGCTAAATGCCCAATTATAATAAGAACGAATTTGTATATATACACTCATTACGACGAGGTGATATAAAATAGGTGTAGTGATTGTAATTATTTGTTTGTTTATTAGCGATCACTGACAACGTTGAAAACACGCATAATACTTGAAACAGACATTAAAAAAAATGTTTAAATACGACGTGTTTATAAAACAGTTCTTGAAATTCGAAGAATTTTAGACTTGAAAAAAGACAAAATTGATTGTGTTTTGTTCGGATTTATTTAATTATAACAGCCAATCAAAAATCGAAGATTTTCCGTGTTTAAAATCCGTAACTCTGTCATTGATGATTTGTCACACGAGTTATACCTAACGGAGTTATCTCCCGTATTATACATAAATAAACCGAATTTTATTTTTAAAACGCTTTGAAAAAGCGGTCTTGGTTTTATTCTCAGCAACGCATTGAATAGAATACGGATAAATATCGAAATACCTACCAGCTTCTGACATTGATTGAAATACTATCTCCTTGTTGTCAGTGTCCATTGACTTTACGGATCTAGCATTTTTCGGGTATTTCCCAGTTCTTCCTCGTTTTGTGTTTTCACGCTGCGTTATAGCTTGAAGGTTGTTCAACTTGTTATTCTTAGTATCGGAATCAATATGATCAATAACAAAACCATCCTTGATCAATCCGTTAAATACTTCATAGACGAAACGATGATTGAGATATTTCTTATTCCCCCCAAACCTCAAATAACCCATACCATTATCACACCCAACAGATTTTTTATTTTTACTGTGTCTAACAACACCATCACGAGAAGCTTCGTAATTTTTAATAACAGGATGTCTTTGAAATTCTTGGCTCATTTGTATATATAATATATCTATTTGTCTAATTCGTTAATTGGCTGAATTATAACATTAACAAATCTTTTTATATAGTCATCCGTAGTTTTTATGATTTTGCCATTGACGTCGTCAGGATTTTTGATTCTTCGCTTGTCATAATAACGTTTTAACTCTCTATAACGCTTACCCCCGCAATTAATGCATAACTGCGACTTGCCTCTTACACCTACCCCACAATGCAAGCATGGTAGAGGTCCCTCCGAACCGTTTCTTACACTCTGCATATGATACCCACAGAATTCATTTCTACATGATTTGTTACACGGAGTCTTTGATCCAATCATAAGCCATTTGCAATGATTCATTATATAAAATTTTCTTATTTAAATACTTGTTTTAATTATAATATGAAGGAGTTCAAGAGATTATCGAAAATTAAGCCTTGGAAAAATGTTAGATTTAATCTCGATAGAATCTCTGATATATCTAAAAGTCTAGTAGATGATAAACTACTATTGAGTAAAATCAGCGACTGTTTTAATGAGTTTAAGCGTGATGGAGCATCTCATACGTGGTCGACATTTCGAATTATTGATGAAGATGTCAATGTACCTGTAATTGATGCTACTATGAATGATATAAGAGCAGCTGTGATACTTTCACACCTTGGCCAGAAATCCAAAGGATTTCTACGGAGGTATTTTTTTAGAATAAAATTCATTATCGAAGAGGAAGGTGAATGGATTATCAGAGATAAATTTGACCCAATCCTTAAGGATAAAAAAACTGTTATTGTGAGTAGAGATTCCAAACCAGGAATTCTAACTGGAATTGACAAACCATACTATGAGAAATCTTACCCTGTAACAGCAGTTGTGTATGGGTTATATCCAATAAATAATAATCCTAATATTACAAAACTAGCTCCGATGTTTTCATCATCAGTGGCTTTGCCACTTAATTGTGTAGCAACACGGTTAATAGAACACTTCAAAAATGCATCCCGGGGAAACAAATTAACTGATCTACGAAGAAAAAAAATAACCGAATGGGAACTAACAGTGAAACAACGCGGGGCAACGATTTCCGATATAGCTAAATTAGAAGCATTATTAAAATTTCCAATATCGGTAGCGACAATAACCGGAGAAGTATTATACGAACCGAAATATCAATCGCGAGGAGATCCAATTGAAATTATCGATCATAACAAACACGCGTGGACACCCGCGGTAAATATATTTCCACGAGAAAGAACTGTACGATATATCCCTAAAGAATTTTCTAGGGATGGTTTCTATGAAGAGAAATTATTTGATGCTATTCACACATTAACCAAAGACGACCCTGTGTCAATGTGGTTACTCAGGAGTAATGAGGATCCGGAAATAGGATTTGATCAGTTTGTAAAACCAAATGGTGAATTATATCGAACTGAAGAATTAGATACTAAAATGAGAAAAATCGCTAATGAGTATTTAGAAGGAAACACTAGTGTTTCTACTGTAGAAAAACTACTTACGGATAGCTTCACAATTCCATCAGTGGTAGCTCACTTTGCAAGAGAAAAAAACTCATGGCGTCCAACACGAAGTGATTTTCTGGAGGACGTGAAGTTGAGTTGCGTCGAATTTGGTCATGGAGGATTGTGGAATACGAAATACTCACGTGATGGTATGATTTCAATTGATATATCCGCGTGTTATCCTGGAAGTTTTCTCGGATATGGAGAATGCTCTGAATATTTTAAACGATTTGGACATCCCACACATGAAATGACTCGTATTGCGATTAATGGTCCATTGCCTGATTTTGATTTAACCGGGTTTGCTCGTGTGATATCATTCGAATTAGCTACAGGGTTACATCCGTGTAGTTATCTTTGGCTTGGTAGACATATGTATGAAAAAGCGTGGATGCCAATTGTGCTATTGCGATATATGATCGATTGTGGTATGTTAATATCGTTAATTGTCAGTGAAGCTATTATTTGTTATAACGCTCAGAAAGATGTTTGGTTACCAAAACCCGATCTAGAAAAAATAATTAACGAACAACGAAAACAATTAGGAGATTGTGAAACACTTATGGATTGGTCTAAGAGGTTATTCGAAGGTAGGAATAGAGAGGCTAAAGAGCTCGGACGAAGAATAATCGGTAAATTCACTCAAGGTGGAAGATTTGACAATGCAAAATATTCTTCGAGATTGATCTTAGACAATGAAGAATACGATTTTATCATAACCGATTTAATAAAAAAAGGAAAATTTGTAACCCGTAGGGATGCTTTTCGATCCAATGGTGAGAAATTAGGTACGGTTATTACCTACTGTGATGGATATAGTTGTCAGTACACAAATTTGAGAAGTTCTATGCTAGCCTATTCTTGTATTAATCTATTCTCGATGATAAACAGATTTCCCGATACCGCGGTTAGAGTAGCTACTGATTCGATGTATATCCATGAGAAATACAAATCAGATGTAGCTAAATTCACAGATCCTAAGGAAGCGTGGGGAAATTGGAGGTTTAAAAAAGAAACATTACATGAATATTGTAAATCCGCAGACGTTGCTATGGATGATAAATATATTTGTAGAAATATAGATAATATTTCTGAAGAATTTTCTACTGCACCGCCCGTATCAGATCCGATTTGTAGATACAAGATAGTTTATTTAAACGGCTGTGGTGGATCAGGAAAGACAACTCGTGCAATCGAATTATTTCGTCGTAAAAATCCTACAGATTTCACAAACATGATTGTGCTAACACCAACTCACAGACTCGCCAGAGAGATGATAGCGCGGGGAGTAAAAGCCTGTACTTATCACAGCTTCTTTCGATGGAAAGGCGATACATGGACTCCTGATCGAATGGGCGATAAATTTATTCCTGAAATAATAATCTGGGATGAAATATGCACGGTATCATTGACAGTATTACAGATATTTCTTGAATGGTTGTTATTGAAAAATACAAAAGTCGTCATGTGCGGGGATCACGGCCAACCGCAGCCATTTGTTGGTGGATCTCCACATGAATGGTTAAAGGGGTTTGTAGATTATTATGAAGAGATTAATACCGACCATAGATCACTTGATGAACAATTACGAGAATTCAAAGCGCTAATTAGATTACAACCGGATAAAATTCAATGTGAAATAGCGCGTGAAATAATCTCTGAAACTCCCATGATTTTTGGGAAATGTGGAAGCCAAATGATTTAATAATCGCGAGTAGAAAAATAGTCAGAGACGCACTTCAGATGAAGTTGTTTGCGCTACATAAAGAAAAATTTACAACGCTTCCAGTACCACTCTGTTATAGACCTAAGGATACACGAAAGCAGAATATCGACGTTGACATTCCTGGACAACAACAAAAGCAGAATTTAGTATTAAATGATATTGTGTTGGTTGATATCAGCGTCGTTAAAGATGCATTAGGTGCTGATAAATCCCCATGGACGTTAGGTTATGCAGCAACAATACACTCTTCACAGGGATTGACTATATCCGATACAACTCTTTGGATAGTAGATAATCATATTGAGTGGTCAAATTTAGTTTATCTCGCAGTATCCAGAGTACGGCGAATAAACCAACTTCGAAGAATTGTGGTTAATGATAATGACAATACAATAAGTAATATACACACCGATGATAATATAATCAGAAAAAAACTCTCTGGTTATAAACAACAGGATAAAAAAAATAAAAGAGAATTTGACATTGATGCTGAATTAATAATCACTTTGAAGCAACAACAAAATAATTACTGCGCGAGTTGCAATTGTATAATGCGTTGGCAGTATTCGGATAAAGATCCTCGCCAATTCACCGTAGATAGAAAAGATAACAATCTCGGTCATGTCAGAAACAATGTGATGTTGACCTGTCTTGAGTGTAATAGACGCCGGGGTGACAGCACCCTGGGTGCTAATTAAGACCACGCGGTGGTAATTGAGTATCCTCGGGAATCACTTGTAATTGTTCGCGTGTAAAACCCCGCTGAGGAGCAGTTGAATCCAGTCTATAGATTGGAGGTCTACCAGTTGATCGTGTTATGCCGGATATTTTATGCGTAGTGACGCTCCAAATAGGATCAGTAGCTCTTTTTTTACCACCCTCAAGCTCTCCTGGTTCATATAAGTACCTTACAATGACATTACTACCAAGAATTGGTTCTTTTTGTGAAATTCCTTGGATTTCCATTTTGATAGACGCCTTCTTAATAGCGTTGACAGGTTTCATATTAATTGTTCTAGTAATCTCATTATTGATTGCGGTAATCACAGCTGGTAATCTCTTGACCCATTCACGGGATCGTTTATCCTGTATGAATTCTTTTGCGTATTGATATCCGAATAACCGCTCAGCAAGGGTTTTATTAAACCGTTCAACAATTGCCTGATCGCGATGTAGCGCAGTGTGTCCTCGTCTGATGGCGACATTATGATGTTTCATCGTAGATGTAACAACACCTTGAAATTCCTTGCCAGGATCAACTTGTAACAGATTTGGCCAGCGCAGAGGACCTCGTCGATAAATCCTCTCAAATGCAGAAGCTACTTCAGTAGATGATTTTGTTTTTAATGGTTCTGCTTCTTTGTATCTACTCGCAATATCAACTAACGTTAACGCGTATTTGTAACCGTTGTCATGCGGCAGAAATAGTATATCAGCTTGATGAACTTCATTAGGTGTTGTAACATCAAAATGCGAATAGTTAATTTGTTTAGGCGCTGGTAGATAAATTTGCCATATTGCTTGTTTAGATAACCAGTTTGCCGCTGTAGTTTTTTTCACCTTTGATGCGCTAGCGAGTTTATTAATTGCTGCGTAACCTCTCCAGTATCCTCTCGGAGAATAATAAATAGATTCCATATTAAAATGCTAGCATTTTCAATTACCAGCACCTAACATCAATTTACCCTTCATAGCAGATTTTACCAACCAAGAAGCCAACTTTTCTTTGAAGGATTTATCAGGAATAGCATTTAACGCATGAATTAATTTTACATCTGCGAGATGTCTATGTTGAAGATTGCTGCTTTTATAAGCGACATCATGAGCATGACACGCCTTATCAATAGCGTTTATTGGATACTCGCCGGGTCGGGGCTGATTTTGATCATCAAGTCTGATATCTAATCGTGTTCCCGGTCCACAGTAGCTATATCCTGGAAGGTGCTTTTCTCCTGGATACTTTGCCCACGGTGTTCCTGGGAGTTTTGTCAATTTGGCTGCAATATCACCTCCTCGTTTTTTTTTAAAGCCTTGGTTGCACCAAGGGAAGTAAATCTAAATTTTTTCGTACTACATTGTACACATTTACCAGAAAGCGCTGATCGATTATTTTTCGTTGTAATTGTCGTCAAGTCATTTGTGCCAGTACGTGTCCTACACTTCACACAATATAGATCCATAATTTATATATAACAGTTATGAATGTAATTGATTATTCAGCTACTCGACGACGGGAACCTATTAGACACCATGCAATGTTACCAAATTCTATTCGCGCGATTATCATCGGACCATCTGGAAGTGGTAAAACACAATTGCTACTTAATTTGATAACGAGATGGATGAAGTGGGATAAATTGTATATGATTGCTCCGAGTGTAGACGATCAACGATGTTATGAAGTATTAAAGGATTTTAATGATGCCGCGCGAGAAATTAACGGCGATGATGGTGTTATTGAGTTTATAACCGATATCGAAGAGGCACCTAGTATTGATGATATTGATGGAAGTATTAACAATTTAGTCGTATATGATGATATCATGTTAGATAATCAAAAGAATCCTGCTAGAATATTTTCCCGGGGGCGTCACAAAAACACCGATGTGATATATATCACTCAACGTTACACTCAAATACCAAAAGTGATCAGAGATAACTGCAATATGCTATGTGTATTTAACGGAGTTGATACTCATACTCTTAGAAATATTTGGCAAACTTGGTGCGGTGGTGATATGGATCATAATCGATTTAGAAATTTCTTTAGCCGCGCTCAGTCAATCCCACACGGATTTGTAACGATAAATTTATCAGACCCTCGGACAAGATATCGTGTCGGACTTGATCAAATATTTAGTTAGCACATTAGCAGCCGAGGAGGTGAACGTCAACTAAATAGCGTCTTTTTTTTTTACCCTTGAGGAAGGCTCCGTTTGACAAACAGAGCTCTAAAATTGTTAAGTCTCAGTTTGGCAAATGGAGACTTAGAATATTTTTGCTAAAATATACCCCAATTAGAGAAAGTCTGTTCACCCACTCTGCTGCTAAATGCATGGTAAGAATGGGTATTTTACCCTTACTAATACTCACTCTCCTGTGAATTTAAGGCAAGTCTTGTTTTTTTTTTAACTGACACACTGGTCTTTGGATCTTGTCAAGGAGTGAACATTCTTCATTTTTGTTTGCTAGCCAGAGGGGTGTTACATTTGTATTTTATTTGATATGTGAAACATATTCAGTTTTTAATGTCATACAGACTTGAAACATGAACTTTTGAAGTGTTACAAGCTGATATTAAGGGTTTAATAATGTATCTATAGATTTAAATTTCCGTACCCGTTATTATGACCAGTTTGGTCATATATCACAGCAGATCATTTAACCCTGCATCCAAGGCATTGTTTTCTTATGAGTATCTTAATTACCTTGATTTGCATTGTATCAGAAGGTTTTACTCTGTCTAAGGCAAGTTTTACTCTCCAAGGCAAGTTTTACTCCACATTTTGCTTGCTACAATGTGTATTCCCACTAGAACTGCAGCCTACAATGAGATTTCAAGTCTGATGGCTGTGGCCTATAGAAGATTGCATACAATGATATTTTAGGTCTTATGACTTGTGGCCTATGAAAGATTGCCTACAATGAGATTTTAAGTGATGACTGTGGCCTATGGAAGATTGCCTACAATGAGATTTTAAGTCTTACAACTGGCCTACAAAAGATTGCCTACAATGAGATTTTAAGTGATGACTGTGGCCTATGGAAGATTACCTAAAATGTTTTTTTAAGTATGATGGTTTTGGCCTATTGGAGATTGCCTACAATGACATTTCAAATCTGTGGTTTATGGAAGATTGCCTACAATGAGATTTTAAGTCTGATGTCTGTGGCCTATGGATGATTGCCTACAATGAGATTTTAAGTCTGATGTCTGTGGCCTATGGATGTTAAGTCTGATATTCATGGCTCACCAAAATTCTGAAATTGAAAGGTTTTATTCTTATTATGCAAGGCAGATTACAATCATAAGAAAAAACTTCCTGTTTTAACTTTTTATTATGTTTGTTTACTGTGTTTGTAAAATGTATATGGAAGATAGTATATAGGAGTTGACATATCCAATTTGTACAAGTCACTGTTCAAGAACTACACATCTGTACAATTTATTGTAAAAGTTCTCATATAAACTGTAAGCACATCTTCTTATCCATATATTATATGCACAAGTATTTACAAGAAAACTATTTTTGCAATATCTGTAGTGAGAATCTAGAAATGATCACTGTAAATAATTCCTGGCAATATATGGAATTATCATCTAGATATAAAATCTGAAGATATTCCCTACATGGAAATATATTAACAGGTCAATATCTTAAGTGATCATTTAGATATAAACACTGCAGATAATCCCTACAAGGAAATGTATTAACATTAAATATCTGGATCATTTAGATATAAACACTGCAGATAATCCCTACAAAGAAATGTATTAACATTAAATATCTGGATCATTTAGATATAAACACTGTTGATAATCCCTACAAAGAATATTATATTATTGTATGTACTTTATCACCAGTCAGATCCAACTGCAAACTTCACAGAGCAGCAGATCTGGGTCTGTGCGTTAGCTAGGTAATCAGTAGAATAAACAACACCACACAGATTGATCTGACAGTACTGGGTCTGAGCTAAATGCAGATGGACTTTGCTAATAAATGAGTACATATGGTATAAGACATGTAATATATTCCTAGTCATTACAAAGATAAAAGTTCCGCAATTAGGATACTTTTGTGTTCTTGTACAAAAAAACTGCATGCACATCTTCTAGTATTTATAATCCTAGTATAGTCAGTACTATATCCTTATTTTCTGTTAGCATAAGTCTGTACATAGAACCTATTGCAGCAGATTATACTGTGTAGGTCCATTTCTAAGACACACAACAAACATCACAGACCCCAATATACAATTACATACATATCCAGCAGGTCAGTCTACCACATTTGACTGAAATAAGAAAATGTGCTGACATTAATCTGCTGGGTTATTATAAATTGACATATCAGGGTTTAAATCCTTTTGCAGTTCAGCCTGCTCATGACACATGTCAATATGGTATTCTGGTATGTGGTTACACACATTATCCAATTTTTGTGTTAGATACAAGGGGTTATTTGTAACTATTGTATATAACTTTGTCTAGGTAAGAGAAATTGTATTAATGTAGTTCCTGAATTAACAAAATTGTTCAGTAATAGATTTTAAAAAAATGAATATACATAGATCACATTAACTAATGTCAAGGAACTATTGATTTAGTAGCATGCTTGATTAATAAAATTACAAATGAAGATCAAAAATAGCTTTAATAGGATTTTCATTTTTTCTATAGCTTTCAAGTAATTAAGCAAAGAAAAAGTTGAATATGTATCAATGACAAAAATGTTTAACAAAGAAAACCATAATGATTGCTCATTGAAATTGCAAAATTACTCTACTGAATAGAATTGTCACATATACAATATTAAAAGTTCATAAAGAACTATGACATAATGTTAACTGTAATGACTATTAGAAATATTAACTCGCTTTTAAAAAAATTGATTGAAGAAATGATTTTGTGAAATTTAATATGATACCTAATTGGTGCCAGAAAACTGGCACAGTTCAAATTGCATACAATGATACATTCTGGACAAAAGACATAGGTTATTAACATAACTGTGTAATAATAAATGAAATAACTGCTTACATAATAATTTAATATGGCCCAAACTCTGCACAATTAAAGTGAACACATTAATCTCAAAGTTCTTGTACACATACTCACACTTTACCATTCCTTTTTCAAAATAAGTTTTCTCTAAACACTACCTTCATAGTCTGGAACGAATTCTTGTATTTACCAATCAATGACTAGATCAACAGTGAAATCACTATCTAACTAGAGGAATGGTGGGCAATTCAGTTACCCAAATACACTCTCACCTCTCCCACATATGCTCCTATACCCTATCATGAAAACAACTGTGTAAGTAGTCAAGTCAAATTACAAGTCAAGAGAGGCAGCAACTGTTGCAAATACTGAAAGCACAATGAGTTGGTTGGTATGATGACAAAACAATGTAGCCTTTAAATCTGTCTATAAGACATGTGCATTATGAATGGCACCAATATGTCAATCAACGAGTCCAAAAACTCTTATAGGGGGAAGGAGTCCATGTCACACTTCAGATAATTGTAATATGTACAGAATAGGTCAGAAATGCATCAGTGACTGCAAGATTAGTTAGGTGCATATACTGCATGAGTTCTAAGTAGAACAGAGTGATATCCCTTATGTAAATTACTGAAGCTCAAGGTTTTTACAGTCCAGAGTTGTTTTTCAAAAATCAAACAACCAGTTAGTTTTAAGGTTTCTGGAAGTATTTCTTTCTAACATGCTGTAGCTGAACATTCTCAAAATGTTCCTGCATAATTATGAACAAGAGGTAAAGAAAATCCATGTAACAAATCAGCTCACCCCCTTACTGTGATATTTGTTGAGTCAGATCATTCTGTATTCATTCAGATACATACAAGTTCAGGAAAACTTTTCAACAAGTTTCTCAAAGCAAACTTCAAAATTTCTGGACTTGTCAAGGTTCTATGAACCATAAAGCATTGTGATTTGTCAATTTGCCTCATGGAGCACAGCATTGTTCAGATGCTGCCATAATAGCTACCAAGTTTCACAACGATACGATCCATCAAAAACTGCAACACTGATGTGTTCCAATTCAGCTGCAAGACTATCTGTGTTCACAAGACACATTTCATTCAAGTTCAAAACAATTGGAATAATTACAAAAAAATATTTATCATTATCTGCATCTTCTGACCATGGCAATCTGCTGCAAACAGACCAGTTACAAGGTTCTAATGTACATATTATCCAACACCAAGGTAAAATATCCAGCACCAAGTCAAATTGCAAATGTCCATATTTGGTACATTTAACAGTAATCCATAAAAACTGTAACACTAGTTGTATTCACAATAACCATAAAACAATAGCACAGCACAATATGTTCATGATAGTTTGTATAAATGAGTAGATCTCTTCAAAAGATTTGACTATATAACGTGTACATTTCAAATCTTTTGAGTTGATGGCCTATGATGCTGTTGTCATTGGAAGACTGACATGCACAGAAATGAAAAGTCAAAGAGGTCAATACTTCAAGCTACTTGTTTTGCCTTTTTATAACAGGTCAAAGATAGGATCCATATTAATTCAAAATTAGGGTTCACTTCTACGTGTCTCTTGAGCATTGACAATTGTCCTATTTGTATTCCTGGAAATATGAGGTATTGGACTCCGAAGAAATTTGTTGTGCTTATAGGGTTAGGAAGACTGGACATGTTTGTTCCTCTTCATAATTGGAAGACTCCATCTATTCCCAGCACTTCCCAATTTGGGTAAATCATCAGCTCCCTAATGAGGTGTCCAGAGTAGACGTCATCGGATTCAACTAAACTGGATTACTGACACTTGGTAGGTAGTTGTCAGCTCCAAGGAGGAAGGTATCCATGAGGTAATGAAGTAGCCAGCATCCAGAAGCAAGTCCCAGCTTTCTAATGTGCACTAGTCATATTGCTTGGGTAGACCTGGATTTAAGTCGATGAAATTACTTCATCAAGAACAGAACAGAAACTTCCATCATGGAATACATCATCTGACCAGTCATATCTCAGACAGTGTGTCAGGTGACGCTCACTGAGGGCATGTTTCCCCATCACCTGTAGCTGGTCACCAGGAAATGTGTCGTGCAATGGTCAAAGAAGGTTGTCACCAGCCAGATATAAGGATTTGTATATACCCTAATATATGTCCATGTATTATTACTTAACCAATCAACTTCAAATCCAATCTGACCACCCAACTGGGTATAAATTCTTACTGTCCAATCTGATTACCCAACTGGGAATAAATCCTTATTGTCCAATCTGACTACCAAACGGGGTATAAATCCTTATTGTCCAATCTGATTACCAAACTGGGTATAAATCCTTATTGTCCAATCTGATTACCAAACTGGGTATAAATCCTTATTGTCCAATATGACTACCAAACTGCGTATAAATCCTTACCTAAAGGCATGCCAGAATTAAGGTTCATCAATTACATGTTCATGGGCTTCTCTGGATAATTGGTCCCAAAACTTAACTGAGCACCAAAAGTCAACTTAGACTCTAGACTCAAACATCAGAAATCATATTCACACAAGCAAACATGGGTAATTATATAGAACAATGTCATATTTATTATGGAATATAAAGATATACTTATTTTTATTGTTGTTTTATGTTTAACAACATTTCTTTGTGCAAGATAGGCTATATACAGTATTCAGTACAGTTGGTGTAGGAAGAACTTGGCAAAACTCGGATTAGAACCTATTACTCAAGGAAAA
This sequence comes from Unio delphinus, assembly GCA_029339505.1. Taxonomy (NCBI): domain Eukaryota; kingdom Metazoa; phylum Mollusca; class Bivalvia; order Unionida; family Unionidae; genus Unio; species Unio delphinus. The sequence goes on along the minus strand of JAQISU010000123.1, from coordinate 185,707 downwards.
GTTACTGGCTGCTTTCTCATATACCCACAATGGCAGAGCCCTAGACAAGAGATGAGATATCAACGATTGGTAAAGGTGGACACTTAAGACCACAAAGCCATCCAGAGCCCCTACTTTCTTTTAAGTAATGTTATTAACTTCATGCTTTGAATTAGAGGCAGCCTTCAAATTCTTTGATTATCATGTCCTACTCCTAAAAAAAAAAGCCCCCACTCCATTCCACCCACTACCTTTGGGTTAAAATATAAACAAGTACCATTCTTAGAATATCTATTCAATAATGGAATTCAATCAAGCGTGCAAAATCTAAATTTACAGTCAATTTTACACACGATATCTACAGATTATTCATACCTTGCAGGTACCATGCCACTTGCTACAGCTCATACAAGTATCCCTACTTTGGTAGGAAAATGACATTGGCATATGCTGTGTTAGCTCCCAGAGTTTGAGTGAACTGGGTCATATTTCTTTTTTCATTCTGACTGACCGAATTGATACGCATCTTAAAGTAGAGACAATAATCCTCATTTTCAAATTCCATTTGCATCTGTTCTTCATAATATTATAAGATATTTCATTATGGTAGGCCTGGTTCTTTTTGCAACAAACACCATGCCACAAGGATGCAAGCATCAAATGAACATTGTTAGATAATTGCACTAAACATACATTACATTTTATATTAATGTATAGTGAAAGCATGTTTCAGTTGCACATAGCAACAACATCCTGAGCTATTGCATTCTATCCCCTGCAATAATAGAACAATTATAATTTTGAATAAACGTCAACGTTTTAAAAGATCAGAAAGACTGACATGAATCTTATAGAAGGTAACAGTGGTTGGAACAATAAAAATGTACAATGTTCAAGTTATACAATGCAAAACATGACTAATTCCTACTGAGGAATCTTGCAATGTCCAAATATGCAATTAAGCACTTTAATGTAAAAATATTTACAGTCTTTGCACTATTAAAAGTGATTATGAATTAATGCATATTTTTTATTACACTGAACTGAATAATATCCTAGATGAGAGAACTGAAAGAAAAATGACACAGAAAATGCAAATTATACGACTTTCAGACCATCTAGTGCATTGTATTTAAATGCTAAGCATAATTTTTTCAATTTATGTAAAATAATGATATTTCTTATAGCTGTAATCATACAGGTAATTAAACAGAAATCATTCCTTCACTGCAAATTTGGGATGAATGCACATGTTCCAAGATGACTGCAGGTTGTTTTCTTTTGAACTCCCTTTGGGAAAAATGTTTTTTCCCCCCCATTAAATATTTCTATTTTCATGGTTATACAATATAATGTATTTGTATCCATGTATTTCATGATACTAGTACTATAAATTAAAAAGTACTCACTACTTTTGTAAACTATTTACACTTGAAAGAAGATGAAGGTATTGAAAAAATAGATTTGGTTTACCTTTATTTTCCCAACAGTGTACCATATATACTCACTTATAAGTATAGTAAACTGTAATCAACATCTTCTGTTTGTTCTAGTGAAGAGTTCTAACAAACTGGATATAACCTGATCTCCAAGTGTATCATGTGATAGCAGACCTGGGTCTTTGCAGTTTTACAGCTGGACTCAATTAATATACAAGTATGTACAGTATAGGTTTTTAAATGTTGTCATGCTATGATTATGAATACTTCTTCCACTAATCAGAATGGGTGGAGAGCAAGGGTGAAGATAGTAGTGAATTATTTTGCTCAAATGATACTTATGTTTTAAGGACCATGATGCATTGTGATATATGAGGCTATTTACAGCTCTAATATTCATACAAGACATTTCTGGCACCACAAGAACAAGCTTTCACCAGGGGACTTCAGAACTGTTCCCAAAATTTTGGTTAAACACAAGGCAATTAATTATACACTATATACTATGATACAAAATTTATTACTGCAAATGTATATCCCATAAAACTGTGTTACTTATTTCCCAGATACAAAATATTGACAAGCTGAAGCAATATCACTCTAGGATTCAAGATTTATATTCATTTGTAAAAATGAAAATGGTTCCTTGATTTAAACATCATTTCATGTAAGGAGAATTATGGCTGCACTTCATAAAATAAGCAGCTTTCAAAAAGCTGCAGTACCGTCCTTAATTTAACTAAGCAACAAATGTGTGAGACACAAAAATAAGCCAGTATTAATTAAAACACTAGGCACACAGGCAAGTTTCATGCTTCATTAATTAAAGTTCCAAAGAAAGTTCAGATTAAAATACAAAAAAAAAATTCCCCAAACATATAGGATCCTAAATGAAATCTAATATGAACACTTGTCATTTAAAATCTCTTGACAATCTTGTCCCTTTATAATGCAATTAGGCAGGGTATTTTCTGTCTATGAGGACACCTAAAACACAATACAATCACTTTCAAGGGCAAAACTGCTCGCTCACTGTACTTCCAGCACGCTGCTCAGCCAATGGGCAGTAATCCCAGAAAATTGCTCTCACTATTTCTTACCATGCATTTTCTGTATTTGCCACATACAATGTTTAAAAACAAAAATGCATGATGTAGAAAGAATGCAAGTTCAATGAATTAATAATGATTTACTTCAAGAAAACCGAATTAAAGTTTTATGGTTGAACTTTCAAAAGTCTAGCTTCACCACTTAAATATGGCATGAGCTACTTTAAATACAATACACTAAGAAGTTACATATATATATATATATATATATATATATATATATATATATATATATATATACACATACACACACACACACATATATATATATACACACATACACACACACATACATATATATATATATATATATATATATATATACACACACACACACACACACATAAAAAAAGGTCTCATAAACATTAGAACAATTCTTAATTTTTGTGTTCAATCACTGTCCACACAGTATCATGTCATTACTGTCATGTGACCTATGAATCTTCACAATCCTAAGTCAACATATTCCAATGATACATTAGTATCAGTCTCAGTGGTCATGTGACCTAAAATCTTCCTTAGTTTTTGTGTTTAATCAGTCTCAATACATTAGTACTGATCCAAGTGGTCAGGAAGCCATGGTAGCTTAGTTGGCAGAGTATCAGACTTGTAATCCAAGAGTCATGGATTCAATACTTGACCAGGCCAGCCATGGTTGGCTGCCTTGAGGTGTCTTTGGGAAAAGCACTTAGCTCTAATTTCCATGATATGATATAGCCAATTATGTCTTACAAGTGCATTTAATACCGAATAAAACTCAGTGGTCATGTACCCTAGGAATCATGATAATCCCTAATTTACATGTTCAATCAGTGAACCATACAAGTCCCTATACTCATTAACCCAAGGAATCTACAGAAACCTTAGTTATTATATTAAACTAGTTACACTCATACAGTGGTACAGGTCATCATGCTCATGTACTCCGCTATAACACAAGTTTCCTTTCACCAATACAGCATTCTATTCCTATATAATACAGTGTACTGCTTAAATGTAAATATACAACCTGAACAAAGCCCCCTCCAGTTATAAATATCTCCTTCTGCCACCTGATTCTCTCAACAACAGTGGGTCTCACTTCATGCTAATAGTATTGCACATCAATAAAAACAACAATAAATCTAACACCCCTCCAAGTCTTTTTCAAATGGCCATACTGATTTTCAGTAAGGGAAAATCAAAACTGAATTTCAGTCACTCAAAGTAGTGCTTCGAGTACATTCCATATAGCATAAGAGATCTATTGTGAAACTTTATATTTGAGCTTAATGTGGTATGCACACATCTATGCCAAGCACATAACAAAATGGAATAATATGCAGCATGGTAAAATGGTTTTGAAAGGACCACTCATGTTCATAACACTTTATATTAACACTAACCAGGAGGAGGTAATGGTCATTTTTATGTATTGGGAGATCCAGATTGATCCTGAGAATTGGAGTCTGTTGACTTATGTCTGCGTTGAACATCTGGTGAGCGGGTTGGCTTTTTCATCACAGGAGGTTTGACTTTGAGTGGAACCTTTGGCTTCTCTGCAATAGGTGGTGGTGGTGTTGTCATTGTCATTTGAGGACCTGTTGCTACAGCATTAATCCGTAACTGAAGTTCTTCTATACTGAATTTACGATTATGCATACTTGTTAACGTCATGTTTGGTCCTTTTGGAGTAAATGTTGATAGAAGTGGTTGGTTTCCTTTGATAAGCATCTCCCCTTGGAGAAGTGCCTTTTCTGCTGACACATTACGTGGCATAGAGTGTGCTTTCTGGCCTAAGCTAAGTATCTCTTCTGGTGCCATGTTGCGTGGCATGGTTTCAGCTTTCTTTAGAGTTCCTTGATTAGACTTTGCAAAAGTTTCTGCAGCACTAAGTGTGGGGCTGTCTGGCCCACTGCTTTCATGAGGAGAAGAAGAGTCAGATCCCTCAGGAAGATCTAGCACCAAATCTGGTGTGTCTTTGGCAGTTGGCTTGTGTTTTTGAGTAGGAAGACTTGCCCTTTTATCAGATTTTTGCTGCTTTTCTAGTGCACTTACATCAGACAAAATCTCTGCCAAAACAGTGTCCATACTTTTCAAATCTTCTGATGCATTGAAACGGTTGGAGTTACTCTCTGGGGTGGAAAACTGGCGCTTGATTTCTGGGTGATCTACACTTGACGACATTGCTGGTCCTTCCACATCTGATGACTTAACCTCTGCTGACACTGATACATTACAATGTGCACAAGGTGATTCTATGACGGACTCTAAATCAGAAGATTTGCTTGGGATGTTTGGCTGTGATAAAGATTTTTCCATTGAAGAGTCTAGTGATGACTTCAAACTAGAGTTGAGTGATGACATTGAGCTGCTCTTTTCATCCTCTGCTGGCAGACTTCTCTTGTCGTCAACCCTGAAAGACAAGAAATTAACAGTGTACAAAATCCTCAAAGACGAGAAATTATCAGTGTACAAAATCCTAGAAGACAAGAAAATATAAAATGTTCAAAGACCTGAACAGAGTATTTCATTATACTGTTAATTTACTTATTTTCATGGGGTTCAATTTTTATGATTTTGCGAAAATGGATATTTTTGTAAATTTTTAAATTTGTGGATTTGGGAAGAAGTACTATTATTTCCAAATGAAGATTGCTCATTGGGTCTCCAAATTTATATTTTGTAACGATCATGAAATACACATAAATCTGTAAACTATCCAAAATAGTTACATCACAGTGGAATTACAAAACTAAATTAAATATGTAAATCTGCATAAGTGCCGTGTTCAATTTGACAATTGCACTCTTCCATACTGTTCTATTAATCGCCTTTGAAAGGTTTAAATTGTGTTCAGGCATTAAGTATTTTGTCAAGAAAAACAAAGTTTTCCCAATATCCTGTTAACAAGTATCTCATAAAGAAACTGATAAATATTCAAAAAGTCTGACAAATTTAATTAAGGTATATGATGACACATCCACTGTGGAATGTCTAGCTTTTCAACTCTCAATATTTTATACAATACATCTGTGAAAAAAGTCTGATGCAAGTCTAAATCTTTTATGCCATCTAGAAGGGTTTTACCCCAGTGCTAAAGATTCAAAAATTATGCTGCAAATGGTCTCTTTTTTATGAAACATCTTGACAGCTATGTATTAATGCAAATGCCATGCTATGACCAAGGTAATTCTAACTGAAGCAACAGTTTGGTACAATCTCCCTTTTTGATTAATTTTATTTCCCTCTGTATCAAATTTAAAAAATAAAAAAGACTGTTGCCTTGGTTCTCTCAAAGATAAAAAGAGAAATTTTAATTTTGTTGACTGCAGTTAAGGGCTTTACATGTGTTATAGGTATCGTTGAACAATCTATATTTACCACCTGGCCAGGCTGTCCCACTTTCAAGATTTCCTACGTTTGATTCAATGCATTTTTCCCCTTAGATTTAACCGTTTAAAATGTGCTATCCAGTTCCAGAAACCCCCCACATAAATCAGGTTCATTACTAAATATGAATTGAACATCTGTCCCAGGTATTGCAATAAGAGTCTTGTGTCATGATGATGTCACACATGTAAAAAAACTTATAAGCATGCTGAATGACGGGGAAATGAATGGTAGGTTAACCTATGCCACAGCAATTTAATCAGCTAATTTTAATACCAAGTGTGTAGCATCAAGATATATTATGTTTTAGTTTGGATGTCATTCCAGAACAGTACTTTTCCAACGAAAAGCACTAAAATTACAATACATGTATACAGGCATGTTATTTGTTTAATATATGGGATGCAATTCTCCCAAACAAATGGAGTTCGAGGATCTGAAACTTGCTGGTGGAGGTTTTCATTCCCAAAATTTCCAAGACACTGATCCATAGGAAGCTGGTAGCCTTCGCACATACCAACATTGGACGAGACCAAGACTCAAATGCCACAAAACTGAAAGATGACAGTGATTGGTAAAGCATATGCTTTAAACCACTCTGCCACTCAGGGCCCAGATTTTGATGACAGTATATGGAATTTTCCATTCTGAAATGGGTGACTGCAGGGCATCTTCATTTGCTTTACTGCCCATTCATTAGGCACATATCTGATGTGATTAGACAACCAACAGACTGAACAGAATACTTCTTCCAGATTGTATGCACAACTTTAGCTTTGGAATTAATGGCTGTCAAATTTAAATGTTCTGCAAAGCTTTCAGTGTGGACAAAAGAGTGCATATCTAAAAAGATGACATTTGGGTTTTGGACATGTTTTAATGTGCTTCAAATATTTGAGTATGGAGTCCAGGAAAACCCCAAGAAAAACTTTCAGCCTATTGGAAGCAACTGGAAAGTTTTCATACCCACATTGGCAGAGCCTGAGACTCGAATCCACATTGACAGGGGTGGCATGGAAATGATCAGTAATGGTGATCTATTTAAGGCCACATGGCCACCTGGGACCCCCGTAAAATAGGGTATCTGATCTCGACTTGGTATCCGAAGTAGTAATTTTCCATTTTACTTGAAATGTAAAAAATTTCTTATACTGTGTGTTTGCGTGTGTGTGTACATACACACACACACACAAGGTAATTCAAATAGTGAAACAATAAGACAGTTTCTGGCATGAGGTTAATATACCATTCATTCACATCCATCAATGCATTTGTACCATAATTATAAATGCTCATTGCTGAAAGCCTTCCCCATGTTTACATTAGTGGCATCATTATGCAGCAAATGTTTTGATTTTAAAACGGTACATGAAATACAAGGAAGCAATCTTCAAACAATGTTATAATAACCCATACAATGAAAGATGCAGCATTGAAAATGAACTTAAACTGCCTTTTTCTTAGCCAAGGTCATTAAGTCAAGATATGTGATGCACAGTATTAATCAAATTGTTAGAAAAATGAACAATCTTCTCATCCAATAATCTTAATATACAAGTAATATTGTGGTTATTATACATGGTACACATTACAAAAGCTGATTAACCCTTTAGCTATGACTACCGCATCTAAGTGTCTCCTGTAAATAGCTTCTGAACTCCACTGACACATGCAGTGCCAACAAGCCTAGTTTACTATCCCAGTGTTGTTTATGTGCGTTAAGTTCAGCAGTACTCGAAACACCAGTGTCGCTTATGTGCGCAGAATACCTGTGTTAACTAAATACTGATTGGTTGAAAGTACGGAAATGTACATGTTTTTGATTATCATGACCAAAGATAGGATTAAAGTTTCGATACATGTTTGAAAGCTGAAAGGTTCAATTTAAACAACACTGTAAAGGATTTTTCACACTTTATGACACATGTGTTTTCGAGATAAACAAAGAAGGATTCCAATTCAGATAAGATCAACTTTAAAGGGTTCGGTGCAAGCGATATCGAAGAGTTTAATGGATCATTCTTAGAAAATGGATCAGATATTGATTTCAGTCCCATTTCAACATCAGATGCAAGTGATTTTTAAATTGGATGATAAGGCAGACATAATCCCATGTTTTTATTGTCAGTTTCTGTAGTTCCTTGATGATGCTCTAGTTTTCAGCCTAGCAATCAGCCTCAGTAGTATCAGCAACTGATATGATAGCACTCAGCAGTAGTGAAACTGCACAATGCTTGGCGCTCAGCATTAAGAGGATAGTGTTAGGACTGGTTGGCCTGGTGTCAGGATAATGTGACTGGGTGGGACATCATGTTACATGCTAGACATCACTATAAACTGCCTCACTGCAGATATCGTAGCAATATGACTGAAAAGTTGTTAAAGCTACGTTAAAAATCCCAATCAAACAAACAAACAAACAAGAACACAACAGCTGTAGTAGCTAAAGGATTAATTACTTGACTGCATAATTACAACCTACATGAATAACTTGTACAAGGTGACTCAAACAATTCTGACAGCTTGACATCAATTTTACACATACAACTTGTGTAATAGAATAATAACCTTGATAAAAGAAAGAGTAAGGACTCTTGGCTCTATTGGTCAAACAGAATTTCTAGAAATTAAAATTTTTTCTTTTTAACAGTGGAGTGTTGAAAATCATCTCTACTATTCTTAAGCACTAAAATATTTCAATTTGTCCTCTCTGGTGATCATACTGGGTGAAAGGTGGTCAGTATCATTTTCATTTAAAACCAAACAAGAATTCTGAAACCCTATATCACTCCATTCAGGAAGAGCAGCAATAATAGGATCATCAAGCTTTCTGAACTTGCTTCCGTACTGTCTGTAATGTGAGCATCATTTTGATTTAGGATTAGCTAAATATAATTTTAAAAAATCTTTTGGTGAAAACCTTGTGTCCATATGACTATCCATTCTGGAGAAAAAAATAAACATTTTTAAGATGGCTGCAAAGGTGGCCATATTTTATTTCAGATTGGATTAAATTTAATTTAGGACCAACTAGAAATTATAAGAAGTTGTGTGGTGATAATGCCAGATCAATATCACTTTCCATTTAGAACCAACTAGATACAATAAGAAATCACGTGTTGAAAACTCCATGTCAACAGGACTTTCCCCTTAGGACCAACCAGATATGGTAAGAAGCTGTGTGGAGAAAACCCCATATTGATAGGACTTTCCATTTAGTAGTGATAACAAGATTTCCATGATGACCATATTGGATGTCAGATTGGTATCATTTTCATTGAAGACCAGCCAGATATTATAAGAAGTAATTTGGCGACCCTGCTATTAACGCGATCCAATTTCTTGGACCCCAATTATCCTGTTATAGCAGGGTTCCACTGTAATTTAGTCTGCTATTTTGCAATCACTAGTAGAGCTAACAAGGTAACTAAGTCTGTTATATTGTGTTGACCAGTAGAGCTAACAAGGTAATTTAGTCTGCTACTTTGCGTTGTTATATTTAAATTTCATATCATACTTGTTTTTTAAATGAAGAACTAAATCTATTGTAACAGAATGCTGGCAGGTCAAGAACTTTGTGTGACTTTGTTTTAGGCAAGTCACCTTGCACATACTCATTTCCTTACAAATTTGTATTATTTCTTGTATGAATTCTGGATTGCTAATGTTAAAAATTGTGTGCAAAGATACATCACAGTATAAAGATTACTGAAAAAAATAGATCACAATGAAAGGAGAAAAGAGCCAACAAAAGGAAGTAAAAGTAAGTATTGCTATTCCTTCACCACTATAAAATTCACAGTTACTTCCCCTTATGTTAGAAAGTTGTCTATGCTTTTGAAATCTGAGACTCCATTGCTCTGGTGCTTACTATTCGTGTAACATTTAGACTTTTATTATAAATATACTTCTTGACTATCCTCAAGATACCAGTCTATACTTACATCACAGAACTATTTCAAATATTTGTTGTCTGTAAATATAATAAAGGGACAGTTTCAAAATATTAATTATATTGTTGTCTGCTAGTATAACAAAGCAACTGGTTCAAAATATTCAACAGGTTCATATGTTACTGCAATGGTGGCCAGACCATGTTAATCTTATCAATGAACATGTTGTTATCTGAGGTCATCAAGTAAAGCAAATTTTATTGTGATCTGCAGAACTATAATATGAACTTAGATACAGGATGATACTGGAATTAAGAATCAAAATAATAAGGACTAATTAGCCAATATAATTAATAATTATATTAATTAATAAGCCAACTTAATGACTTTAATCTAGTACTGGTACCTTTTCTCTGAAGTCTACTGAGTAAATATATCTTGAACCACTACCTGTAGGGTGTATATATCATAATCACTGTGTGTAGGAAATGTATAAATATCATAATGGCTATGTGTTGGGAGTAAGTGTGTGGATATATATATATATATATATATATATATATATATATATATCATAATCACTCTATACCCTTTAGTAACTATATAAACTGAAGCAATTAGGCAGAAAGAAGAAATAAGTTGTTCTACTGGTAGTTGTATACGCCAGCAGAATTAATAACACAGATCAGTATTCTACCCAAGTCTTAGGCTTGTACACTGCAGTTAAGGCATCTTGAAGTAGACAATACATCTCCATTAGATAATAGTTTAAAGACTGAAAACGTGACCAAATGCTTTATTAGCAGAATTTCAGATATTCAATCTTGACATGAAATCAAACTCCTATAGAAAACAATGAATGAACATCACTGCTTTGAATAAACACGAGACTTAATGAATCCTTCAAAATTAAACTGCATTAAAAATGTATTTGGCAACATGGAGGTCAGACAATATACAAAGACATTAGTGGCACCAAGCCTTGAAGGAGACAAAGTAAATCATGGTAAGACTTTAACCAAACATGTGCTGATACTTACGGGTGCTTGATTGATACATAATTAGCAGGAATCAGGCCCTCATTCCCAGCAAAAGCTCCTTCCCACCAATCTTCTGAAGCTTTGGTATAAAGAATAAGATTATCTCCCTTTTTGAATGATAATTCGCGACCTGTTCGACCAGAAAAGTCATATAATGCTGTGGCTTCATATACTTCTGTATCTGTAAGAAAATATGAAAACTGTAGCAGAAATGCAGCAAAACTGATCTTTGTGTAAAACTGTGAAACTGAAACTAACTTTAAATCAAAGTCAAAGCTAGACAAGTGAATTCAGAAAAAGAAGTAGTACTTTGAAATATCTTTGTTTTAAGTATATAATACCAGTGTCCCGGCTGACCTTCATACAGCTGTTTTGGTACCAATTGTCTGAAATGAGACAATCTGGAATTTGCATGTGCACTGGTAACTCATATAAAGTTTCAAGCACATAGATCACAGAACTGTTGGCTTTGAAATAATTCCAGCAAATATGAAAATCCATCTTGTGGTTTAAGAAATATAAGCAACAGAAAATATTTTAACCACACAAATCTTCTATCACTGTGACATTAATCACAGAGTAAAAAAATTCATGCCAATTATAATATAAGGATTCTTTAAAAGAACCTATCTTGCTGTTAAGAAACAAAAGCGCCTCAAAAGGACTGATACTCCAATGATCAAAAATAATGTCCTGAATCCATGACAAGACTTTCTTCTTAAAACTGCCGAGTACTAAAACCATTTCTGATATTCTTAAATAAGATTTTCAAGATGGCCATTGTTATAGCCATATTAAATTTACAACCAACTTTAAGTCTTTTGGTGAAAATCTCATCCAAATATGACCATTCATTCAGAAAGATTAGCAATAAAAAATACTGTGTTAACGGACAGATGGATAATGATCATCAGGCCTAAATATCTGCAAATAAAAGAACCAAAACTTGACAAAACTGTTCATGCCACTGCATCTGGTGCCAGAACATTTGGCTGTTGTCTCACTATAAAATACTATGGGGTAAACAAAATCACGCTGAAACTTATTATGTACCTTTCCTTTACATTAAACTTCACTTTCTTTTAGCATGATGTTTTCTAGATCAACATGCATTTTTTAAGTGTGAATGAATTCTTATCAAACAACAACAATTAAGACTAAATTCTTATCAAACAATACCAATTATGACTGAATTCTAATCAAACACCAAATGAGACTAAATTATTATCAAACAACACCAATTAAGACTGAATTTTTATTAATCAACATCAATTAGGACTAAATTCTTATCAATTAACACCAATTAGGACTGAATTATTATCAAACACCAATTAAGACTAAATTCTTACCAGACAACACCAATTACGACTAAATTATTATCGAACACCAATTAAGACTGAATTCTTGTCGAACAACACCAACTAAGACTAAATTATTATCAAACAACATCAATTAGAACTTAATTCTTATTACAAAAAAAAAAAAAAAAGACAGCAGTGCAATGATCTGCCTTGTTTACAAAAAACTCAGGTATATGAAAAATACCAGTGGAGGTTGTCATGGTTAGTAGAAATTGTGAAGCACTTTCATAATCATGCATTTAATTAATGAAACCCAGCCCCAAAATCAAGGTATCTACATTTTAATCATTTTTTTTTTTATTTCTATAAATATTTGGTATGAATTTAAATACACCACAACATTCACATAAATTATGAATATATGAACCTGCATTTGCACTGCCACTTACTCTAGGTTTAAATCTTTTTCAGTTTGTAGCGATTTTTTGGCATGGTAAATCTGAAGGGATAAATGCATCTTTTGTCACAAAGTCCACAACTATCTTTCCCTTTTGAAGTGTTGTGCATTTTATGTTTTATAAAAACAGCTTTTGAGGCCCATCACAATCTAAATATTTATAAATCTTACAAATATTAATTAACTAAATGTGTCAGTAAAATGTTTAAAAAAAACTTTGATGAGGGGCGTACAATTATGCAAAACTACCAGCTACAATTGTATTGCTTTTCTTTTCTAGAACACCAGGTGTCTAGTCCATGCTGGTTATTCCCTCCTCCAATTACAAACTGGCAGTCCAAAATTAAAAAGAACACAACCAAGTTCTCAGTATTAGCCATCATACAGAACATGGTCCTGTTTCGACTTGTATTGAGACTTCAGAGTAGAGAAGGGAATATTTGAATATAGCAGCTAAATATTACATAAACTCTAGCAATGAAATATTACTTACTACATTACCAATGAGGAAGAATGCATCTACCTTTACTGTAGGATTGTTTCAGACAAATTTATATTAATAAAAATAAATGTTGTTATATGTTTCACAAATTGAAAATCTGGTAACTAGTGGTGGAAACATTGATACCACTGCTACGAATTTCCCAAAACTCGTGCACAGTTTTAACACGTATAAAATCCCCTGATGACATAACAAATAATAGCTCATTTAGTACCAACAAGAAATCACAAGAAATCGTATGCTGAAAATCAAATGCATGTAATAATTTCCATCTAGGTGGAGTAGCAGCAAGATTTTTAAAATTGCTGCTATAGTGGCCATATTGAATCAGTCTGGCTTCTTTTATTTTAGACAACTAGACACCATAAGAAGTCTTCTGATGAAAACCCTATGTTGACATAACTGCATTATGGAGTAGAAATCTCGAGACCATTTTCACAATTTCCAATTTAGAAAATCTCAACATAATAAGAAGTCATTTAGTGAAAACCCAATGCTGATATGACTTTATATTTATAAAAAGTACCTAGATATTCAAGATTACTGCTATGTATGGCATGCTTTAAGACCAATACAGAAAGGAAAAGTCAAAATCTGTCATTGAGAAAGATATACAATTACTCTACATGTATACATTATAGAAGAAGGGAACAATAAAATAACTCAAGCAATGTAACAATCTATACAGAAGAGGATTGGGGAAAGATATCTTTTAAATATAGTTATATAAACTGCTCTCTTGCCTAGAAAGATGCTCATTTAAATGTAAGACCCAATGACTTGGCAAGCAAGTACATAACAGGGCCAAAATACTTTAACATTTCAAGAAAGATGACTCCTTCCAAGCGATAATGTTTTTATTTAAGAAGCAGTCAATAGTATACATCAATTAGAATACCTGAAAACTATAATATCAAATTTTGAATGCGTTTATTGCAAGAAGAGTAGTTTAATTTTTTCTATCGTAAACTACAAATATTTCTTAGGCATTAATTACTGCAGTATGATGTCAATAATATTTTAGTGCTATTGCATTTTAGTGAATTTTTAACTTTAGAATATTATTCACACAGAATTAAAGTGAATTACTTATGGACAAAAAACAATGTGGGTGGTAATTATTGTACAAAATTAAAATGCAATATATGTATTTGCATGCTACACTGGTCAACATGACATGAAGATAATTGTTTCATTCAATCACAAGGTGATGATGAACCACATTTAGCATGCAGCTAGCACACAAAGTGTGATTTCCTAGTAAATTTAAAGTAACATGTACAAGGCCCCCTCCCCAATGTATTGGTGTTACATTGAAATCATGACAATTAATATAATATCTATCACTAATGAAACATTTCAGAACTGACTGTCTGGATAAATGTTGTAGGTCTTTAAAAAAAATATAAATTTTGATAACATTATTTTTGTGCACAGAAAAATAAGTTTTGCTTACTAAATTTGATAAAGATTTATGCCCTTCAAAGGTTTGTGATTTAAAGTATATGATTGCTGATAAACTTTTGTATTTTATAAAATCTTAAAATCTACCTCTCCTCTTTTCAATCCTTATATTTGTATTTCTTTTTATATCATTCTAATATAATCATTTCCATGGGATATGTTTGCTACCTGGATTAACACACAATTTCCTGAAATGTCCATATAGTGATACTGTCTGGTACCTTAACACATAATTTCCTGAAATGTCCATATAGTGATACTGTCTGGTACCTTAACACATAATTTCCTGAAATGTCCATATAGTGATACTGTCTGGTACCTTAACACATAATTTCCTGAAATGTCCATATAGTGATACTGTCTGGTACCTTAACACATAATTTCCTGAAATGTCCATATAGTGATACTGTCTAGTACCTTAACACATAATTTCCTGAAATGTCCATATAGTGATACTGTCTGGTACCTTAACACATAATTTCCTGAAATGTCCATATAGTGATACTGTCTGGTACCTTAACACATAATTTCCTGTAATGTCCATACTTTGATAGTCTGGTACCTTGATTAATATAGTATGTCCTGTGAGGTCTATATAGTCATTGTTTGTTACCTTGTTTAATACAGTATGTTCTGTGATGTCTACATAGTGATATTATCTGGTACCTTGATTAACATAGTATGTCCAGTGATGTCCCTATAGTGATATTGTCTGGTACCTTGATTAATATAGAATGTCCTGTGATGTCTATATAGTGATATTGTCTGGTACCTTGATTAATATAGAATGTCCTGTGATGTCTATATAGTAATATTGTCTGGTACCTTGATTAACACAGTATGTCCTGTGATGTCTATATAGTGATATTAAAGTCTGGTACCTTGATTAATATAGTATGTCCTGTGATGTCTATATAGTGATATTATAGTCTGGTACCTTGATTAACACAGTATGTCCTGTGACGTCTATATAGTGATATTGTCTGGTACCTTGATTAATATAGTATGTCCTGTGATGTCTATATAGTGATATAGTCTGGTACCTTGATTAATATAGTATGTCCTGTGATGTCTATATAGTGATATTGTCTGGTACCTTGATTAACACGGTATGTCCTGTGATGTCTATAGTGATATTGTCTGGTACCTTGATTAACACAGTATGTCCTGTGATGTCTATATGGTGATATTGTCTAGTACCTTGATTAATATAGTATGTCCTGTGATGTCCATAGTGATATTTTCTGGTACCTTGATTAACACAGCATGTCCTATGATGTCTATATAGTGATATTGTCTAGTACCTTGAACTTCAACATTGATCAACAAAGTAACAAAATAATTACTGTAACTTATACTCTACATACTAGCAATTGGGTAACTTGGAAAAATATGCAGTAAATGTGTAAATTCATTATGAATAATTATGCAATGTTTGCTGCTGATCTGTACATGCAAAATTACCACAGTAAAAAACATTTTTATTCTTTTTCCCCTCTAAAAGCAATATCTAATTTCTTCTTTAAGCATTATGTGTTAGCCATGAACATGTGCAAGCTTGGGATATTGTCAATTACATATTAATGTTTGAGTAACAAGTGGTAAACATACAATTACATTGTAAGAAGCTGTGTAACTTGCCTATACAATAATCAATTCATTATAGTTAACAATGTACATTTAGTAAAACACCAATGATCTGGACTTAATAACAGGAACAATTTTTTTTAAGATTGTTGGTTTTCTAATTAACCAATTATTTTGTTTACAAAATTAGTATTATGGGGAGTCACTGTTAATCTGCATCACCAAAAATTCAAAATAACCAGTATAATTTTATGATTTACATTTATTTACTTCAAACTGACCTCATCAAGAATTAACATGGCATCTTGGATGAATGAAAACTGACAAGGGTATATCCTACATGCGGAAGAAATTAACTTCTCAAAATCTCTTAACTTATTTATATACTGGTTATTTCTAACTGTATTTCCGTATTTATCAACAACAGAAAGGAGTAAAAGAAAACTTCAAATTTTTGTTCTCTACTACATAGAGAAATTTCACTACAATGTAAAGACGGATTGCAAATTTGCCTTTACATCTTAATTAATAGTCTTGAGCCCTTGTTTTACTCCACATTTCTATTTTCTATCCAAAATAGAGTACTTCAGACACCTAAGAGTAAATCTTAGCTGGGAAAATGTTAATACTTCAAGCAAGACTGGGACACAATCACAAAATGAATTCGGTCATGCACACCACTTTTGCAGAAAAAAATACTATTCACTGTAATGAGGCCACAGAAAATTTGGCAGTTTATACAACAAAATAAGTTCTCCAGCATGGATGAAAGATGTCAAGCATGGATAAATAACTTCTAGCTTACAAAAAAAAAAAAAAAAAAAAAAACACATTACAAATAGCATTATTATATACCCCTCACATTACTTGTAATGACCCATTAGTTTTCTCTTATTGGACATCGTCATGGACATACTGTGTATCTTTTAGTACACACTGGACTCAACAAGTTTGTTGCTATGTAACACAATGTTACGACAAGTCAATGATGATGAACAGGAGACGAATATGATAAATCATACCATGTATTTATACTTGATTTGGTAATTGAAACAGTATTCTTTAAAGAACATTTACATTTACTTTGAATTTGGAACAGCAATTTAAGGATGGAGGGTATTATAGAAACAACAATGGAGTTTACATTATATATGGGGAAAATATTTGAAAATAACTGAAGATACCTATTGTGGACAATTATTTACCCCACCCAATGTATCACCAAATCTGCTAAGAAGCATTGAGTCTACACTGAGCTAATATTGGAAGCATAGGGATTTAGAGTATGTTTTACTAATACTGGAACCATGGAGATTAATAGTCTATGTTTTACTAATACTGGAACCATGGAGATTTATAGTCTATGTTTTACTAATAGTGGAACCATGGAGATTAAAAGTCTATGTTTTACTAATACTGGAACCATGGAGATTAAAAGTCTATGTTTTACTAATAGTGGAATCACAGAGCTTTATAGTCTATGTTTTACTAATAGTGGAACCATGGAGATTAAAAGTCTATGTTTTACTAATACTGGAATCACAGAGCTTTATAGTCTATGCTGTGCTAACAGGGTATATCCTAAAGTAAATGCTATCCTATTATGTGCTAATACTGTAACCATGGAGATGAATAGTCTATGATATGCATATAGTGTAATCATGATGATTTAAAGTCTATGCTATGATAATACTGAAATCATGAAGCATTAGTCAATACTATGCAGGGCCGGTGCAAGGTATGAGCAGTTTTCAAAGGGTCCCAAAATGGATTAGAAAAGAAAAGGAAACAAAACCTTTGGAATCATTTTCATTTTTTTTATATTGAGTATATTTGTATATTCAAAATTAATAATATGTCATTATGTTATCATCTTTGTGTGTGCTTCCCTAAAAATGTCCATCAGAGGACACCAACTTGTAATTATTTCCACTATGCAATATCTATTCCCATAAAACAATTCATAAACAGATAAAACTATACCCTCTATCCTTAAACATGTTACTGTTTAACAAAACCAGGTATTATTGTGGGTATATAATAAGTAAATTAAAGTCCTTGTACAATTGGATATTGTAAGCTGTTATACTTCAGTCTCACCCAAATATCCACCAGCACAAAAACTATAATCTATTCTATAATGCTGGACAGGACACACTTGACTAAAAACATGAATTTAAAATAAAATTATTTTAAAAATTGCTGTGTAGATAAAACTTAACACAAGATTTATGTGGTGAAATAAACTAGAAATATTAAGTCTATGCAAGCCTAAAACAGCTTGTTATCTTACCCAAAGTTGAATCTGAAAATGTTCACAACAGTATTACATTAAATTGTTTTTTCTTCCCCTTGAAAAAAGATTATAAAAGAGAGTAAATTTCAAATTGCTATATGATGATTGTTTTCATAAGCAAGACAAGGTAATTCATATCATGATATTTATTTCTACACTGATGCAGTCACACCTGACTATTCATCACACCTGACTATTCATCACACTTGACTATTAAACAACAGGATGTTTTTGGTCAAGATAATGGGAAATAAGGTAGTGAAAGCTGTCAATCTATATTTTTGTCCCTTCATACTCTGACCAACATGGCTACTGGGATGGTCAAAAGAGAAATGTACCTCAACAGAACAGCTACGAGAATCACTATTCTTACCTGTAACTGATAATTACATTATCAAATGGAAAGTTCCTGCTTGTGAGATAAGTCAGGATTTTCTGCAATATTTTGTGTAATTTGTTCCATGTTACTATGGTGCATGGAAAGAAGCTTTATTTGATGGATGAGAGCTTGGTTCCTCTTATAATTTGGATACCATTATGTGTAATACAAGAAAATGGGTCATATATTTGTAAAATGTGAAACCAACCATAAGAAGTGTGCAAGCATTACTGACAGCATGAGTTTTCAAAGGCTTAATTTCCTTAAGGAAGTCCAGTTATTTAATATTACATCCATGGTTAGTCTCGACCTGTCCATGCTATCTGCACAGAGAATTTTGAGACATCAGTTAGAAGAAAAACTGCAAAACATACATTTTTTTACAATGAGATTATACATTTACATCTCATCTGTCGAGAAAGTATTTGTCTCTGATATCATTGCGTTATAATATACATGATATCAAACAGATACTCTTCAATGCAAATATTTGTACAAGATTCTTCCTGATGGACATAAATGTTATTTTCCCTTGCCTTCATGATATCAATTGGATTGCTTTGTGTTCTTCATAAATTTATTTTGCCATCTAGTATTTTTGTTTCACTTAACTTTGTCCTCTGGCCTTGTATGGCTATCTAGTGAATAGCAATGACAACTAAAATGGCTAGGTGACAATGGCAAAGTCAAAGTGATTTTGTTACATCTGCCTTCACTACTAGATTGCTCAAACCAATCCAGTTGAGTTTTTCTCCATATTGCTCCTTTGTGAGGAAAACTGGTAAACTATATAGTTTCAGATGAAAACAGGCAATAACAAAAACAATTTAGGATGACAGCTATTTACAAGAAGGATGTCAAAACTAACCATGGCTATAACAAGTCCTGTAGAACTGCTCCAGTAAATAGAATTTCAACCCACTCACTCCATTGATGTGTATACAAATAAAAACACCTTAATCCAGGAAAATTTCTATTGATATGTATTCAACCCTCAATAAAGGATAATTTATATCAAATTCTGATGAGTACATTTTAAAAGAAGGTTCCTGAAGACTATTTCTTTCCTTTTTACTAGTGTACCAGTGGCCAGATTTAAAGATGAATTGGTAACATTTCTACAAACCTAAAAACCCTTTATACCTGGAAGGTCTAATTTCATGAAGTGGTTCATTATGAGAAGTTGTTTAAATGTTAAAATATTTTTAGCACTAACTTGTGACATGCTCGTATTTGCATAAATCTGAATGGCATTCATGCTAGGATGATTTCAAATTCTGTTGTAGGGTTTAACGCCATTTTTCAGCACACGATAGGTTATACATGGTGACCAGTATTAATGGTGGAGGAAGAACCCGAGAAGTCCCTCAGAAAGAACCACCAACCCACAAGAAGCTACTGGCAAGCTTTCTCACATAACTACATTGGCCAAATCTGAGACTCAAACCCACGCAGACAAGAGGTGAGATGGCAGTGATCCGTAACGGAGAGCGCTTTAGACCACTCAGGCTCAAATTCTGTGTAGCGATTTAAAAAAAAAGAACATTTAAAGGTTTTACTATTTTTTAGTAACAATGGCCTTATTTGATGTCAGATCTGCATCATTTGAACAAAAAAAACTATAAGACTTTCAGTTCTGGTACATTTCCGTTCAGTGGCATTCGCGAGTCTGTTTGAAGGCTTTCAATACTTTGTAACAAACTGGCATCATTTCAGCACATTTGAAAGGTCCTGATGCCAGAATGCTCCAGTAAAAATAGTTTGTAATCTGGTCAAGCAGTTTCTGAGAATAAGTTGTAACAGCTGTGAACAGAAAGCAGATTATGCATGACAATGAACCATACTGAAAGTTCACTTGGCCTTATGGCCAGATAAACTACAAATTTAAAATCCTTTGAAAACTCATCATTGCAAACCACAGGTGAAAATCCAGTACACTAATTTTTCACCTGGGGCTGCCTGCCTCTGATTACCTCCCTTCTCATGAATATGCATGCCTTCAACAAAACATGCTCTTACATATCAATGAAAGTGTCCCTTGTAGTGATCGACAAGTGGCTGTGTTTGGAAGAGAAACTTTGACTCATTAATAAAAACGTAAAAACCATAATGGTTAAACTTTTCAAAAACATTTTACTCATGTTCACAATGATTCGTAAAAAAGGTGCATACCTATTCATTAAAAAACAAGGAAATCCAAACACATTCTTCCTGTGATTTATGACAATGTTGAAAACTCTTCCGATTAATAAAATTGGCAAACTGCTGGCATAAATTATGCATATGACCTTCTTCCTTGATTTTGCAAGTGGCCCTGTTATAATTACAAGGCAAAGAAAACAGGCTCTGATGATGATAACACTGTATGACTATTATTTAGCCATAGCGCATGGCAATTTAGCAATAATGATGACAATTGGAAATAAACAGGAAGAATTAGGAGTAATTAAGCATGAATAGAGAAGACTGATGGAAATGTTTCTCCTTGAATGGCTTAAAATTTGTACACCAAGAAAGAATATATTTTACTATTAAAGCTATGTAGTTACAGTGTTCTAGGACTATTTTACTACCTTCTTCATCATCACTCTGTATTGAGCTTGACTCTTCCTCCTCCTCCTCTTCTTCTTCCATTCCGTCAATATTATCGTTGCTGTGAAATTGAAACCATACTGTATGCAATATTTATTCTATTTTTTTCATACTATGTGAGAAAAGTATCAAATCATTTTAAGTTTAAATGGAACAAACCAAACATCAATAACTTTAAACATAATGACATATTTGAAAAAAAATTAGATATTCTATACAAACAATGATTGTGGATTATCAATAGAACTATACCACATGTACTCGCTTATTGGAGAAATCATATTGCAAACTGCACAGACCCAGATCTGTCATCGCATAATACACTGGCAGATCTCGGTCTGTGCAGTTTGTTAGGAATAATCAGTAGAAGAAACAAGATAGCATCTGATGCGCAGACACAGTATGCTATAGCATTTCAGGATCTTTGTTATTTACAGCTTGACTTATAAGCAAGTACAATCAGTAGTATTCAAGTTTCAGTGGGCATAAGTTACATATCTGACCAGTGCAAGCTGCCATCTTGTACCATCAATGATAAGTTTTGGTACATAATCAACATTACTGCCAATCATAGAATTCAATATTAAGGTCTAAAACCTTTCTGATAAACATGAGAACAGCCATGTCTTGCATTTATTCATGCATATGATCATATTTTCCAAGCAACAAATAGGAAAATCTATTTCAGCATAATATCACCTGACCTACTGCAATCCTAGTGCACATAAACTGGCAAGAACTCCAAAATTTCCATCATCACTTTATCATTTCACAATAGTTGACACTGACATAAACATTAGTTACAACTCATTAAGTTGAAATTATTGTCCTGCATACAGAATATATTGCACT
Source organism: Unio delphinus (assembly GCA_029339505.1). Classification (NCBI taxonomy): domain Eukaryota; kingdom Metazoa; phylum Mollusca; class Bivalvia; order Unionida; family Unionidae; genus Unio; species Unio delphinus. The sequence goes on along the minus strand of JAQISU010000123.1, from coordinate 163,445 downwards.
GGATTACCTAATAAATATTTATAGACGAAGACTGGTTACGAGTTATAAAAGTCCAAATTTTTTATATTTTAAAATTCATAATTATTTATAAAAGGAAAATCAACTCTCGATCAGTGCTGGTTAGAGGACTGTATTATTATTTTTGTATCATTATGTCTTGTTTTTCAAAGGGATAAGAGAAGACTTTTTTTTTTACTTGTTCACATCTATATCATTGAGCAAGCTACCATTAGCACCTAGTTCAAATGTGTATTGCCATTACCTTGACAGTCATGAACACAGTTAAAGCATGTATTGCCACCATTCTGACAGTCTTGAACACAGTTCAAGCATGTATTGCTACCATTCTGACAGTCTTGAACACAGTTCAAATGTGCTTTGCCATTATCTTGACAGTTTTTAACACAGTTCAAATATGTATTGCCACCACCCTGACAGGTTCACATGTCATACCTTGCCAGTCTTTAACACAGTGCCAACATGTATTGCCATTACTTTACAGTCTTGAATACAGTTCTTTATTTGCTGATGTGTTTAAACATCAATGAAAGTTTACACTTAAGTTTTCAATGTAAACCTAATTCATTACTGACATTAGATTTTCTCTTATGGTAAAGACATTTTAAAGTGTGACTTTCTGTTTTAAAGTTGGATCAGCTATTAACAATGTGCTGTTTTGACAATTATCAACTAATGCCAGTAAGTTCCATGACGTTACAAAACTATATAATACTCCAGATTGCTTGTATAATAATCCAGATTGCTTGTACAATAATCTAGATTGTTCAGACCAGCCAAGAACGTTTCTGACAAAACTATAAGATTCCTGATTGCTCAGACAGACTGGCCAAGGAGGTTTCTAATAAAATTGCACAAGATTCCTGATTGCTCATTCCTGCCTTGGAGTTTGCTGACAATCATTATCATTAAATAAGATGCATTTTTTTGCAATAAGGCTGAGCATTAAAAAACAAAGTCAGGCTGTTAAGCATTAAGGCATACTCAGGATTTCAACAAAGTACTTTTTATGTTCTGTCTGACTTACCCATCATCTACGATGCACTTCTCATATACCTCTCCACCATCATTTGGGAATATGTCCTCCTGGCTTGTAATGATGGATTTGATGACCTCATTAACGTTGCCCTGAAACGTGACCTGATCTCGGTCTGGTGGAATTGGGAGTAGTGTTGGACCAAAACAGATTGCCAGGTTATATGGATCCATCATATTCTCATCAGAATACTCAGATAAACTGAAATAGACATTTCACCAAAGTGTCCATGTGATGTAAAATTTATGACATCTTAAATAATAATAATAATAATAATAATAATAATAATAATAATAATACATGCAGCATGTGGCATACTTTGTTATTCTTTTAAGAAAGAAAAATGAACTTAAAATCAAATTAACATAAGCCAGAAATTCTTTATAATCATCTAACTGCCAATAGTTAAATAATAATGCTGCAATGTCATGTTACTACTGTATAAACTCGTTAATAAGTCAAGTCAAACTGCAAACAACAAAGACCCTGATCTGCTGAAGCATAATGTTCCTGTAGATCAGGTCTTTGTTGTTTGTTCTAGTGATTACTCCTAACTTGGGATAAAGTAAATATTGTGAATCAAATACAAGTTGATTTCTGCAACTTTCTTTCATAAAGGTTTACTATTGAAGGAAAACATCTTAAAAACTGCTCAATTTAATGATTACCCTAATTTTCAAAGCTTCATTTATAAGTTGTGTGACATGTATATTGTAAAGAGATTTTTGAAGTTCAGAGATATGTAGCTTGCAAAGAGATTTTGCAGTTCTTAAGACATGAAACTTGTAAAGAGATAATGAAGTTGTTAGACATGTAGTTTATAAAGAGATTTTGAAGTTCTTAAGACATGAAACTTGTAAAGAGATTTTGAAGTTGTTATACATGTAGTTTATAAAGAGATTTTGAAGCTGTCAAGACATAAAACTTGTTATGAGATTATGAAGTTGTTAGACATGTAGCTTGTAAAGAGTTTTGAAGATCTTAATACACGTAGCTTGTAAAGAGATTATGAAGTTCTTAATACACGTGGCTTGTAAAGAGATTATAAAGTTGTTAGACATGTAGCTTGTAAAGAGATTATGAAGTTGTTAGACATGTATCTGGTAAAGAGTATTAAAGTTGTTAGACATGTTGAGAGATTTACTTTACACATGCATTAAATTGATTATCTTACTGGCTAAGGAATGCAAACAGATATCTCATTATCACTAGTATGGCCCGAGGGAGGGTGAATAGAAGTTCCTTAATCTTCTCTATCTTCTGAGGCTCCTCCAATCCTGAAAATCAAATATATCTCTTTAATTACAAGTTGTGAGAGTCCTAAATCTGATTTTAATGTTTGCTTAAAAGTTTAATTTCTTTGAAACTGATAGTGACTAATCCGAACTGATTTAATTTTTTCTTAAAATATTTAATTTCTTTAAGCTGATAGTGAATTTTTTTTTTTTTACTGAAAAGGTCTTTTTATATAATTTAAAATAAAATCTTACTGGATTAACATGAACAGTATGCATCCATTTTAAGAGTCCTAAATTTGTTGGTGCTGATTTCTGAAGATCACATAAAACAACAATGTGTTACACAATAGGGCTGATGCTTGAGGGCATTTTAAGGAATTTAAAATAATACAGTTTCTTTATGAGTGTTGAAACATCCTTGGATAGTCCTGAGTGATTGATCTTTAAACTAGCTGCCATGGCAACCATAATGCATTGCATGTCTTATTAGTAACATTTTCATTTAGGATAAACTAAACACCATTAAAGATTTTTTTTAAAAATATTTGATGTCATTATATCTCTTCAGAATCTGCAGTGACAGGATTTTCAAGTGCATTACTGGATGTCAGATTGGCATCATTTTGATTCAGTACCAACTAGATCCCATAATAAGTCTTCTGGTGAAAGCTTTCCATGTAGGAGTAGTGCCTAGCAAATTTTCAAGAAAGTTACCAAATTTGAGGTCAGCTTTGAATCATTTTCATCTCGGGCAAACTAGATATCATAATTAATCTTCTGGCAAAAGCCATGATAGGGCTTTCCATTTTGGAAAAGCAGCAATAACAAGTTTTTCATGATGGCTGCAATGGTGACTATACTGGATGTACGACTGGCACCATTTTCATACAGTACCAATGAAATATCGTAAGAAGTCTTCTGGTGAAAATCCATTCTCAGACTGACTTTCCCTCTAGAAGTAGAACCAAAAAGATTTCAAAGATGGCTGCTGTGGAAGCCATACTGGATGTCAGATCAGCACAGTGTTCATTTAAGACCAACTTGGCACCATAAAGAGTCTTTTGAAGAAAGCCCCCCACCACTTTTAAAAAAAATATAAAAGTGATGACAAGTCTTCAGTCTAAAGGTCAGAGATGTACTCAATTCCTTTTCTTAGCAATAGTTTTTAAATTCTTTTTTTCTGCAGAACTTTTTCATGGTTTACATGCTTTTGTAACGATAAATTTCCAGGTCATTTCCAGGATGAAATTTTTGTCAATGTTCACATATGAAAATTACTGAATGGAATTGAAGAAAATTTTAGATTATAGAACATGAATTTTCTAAACCTAAAGATATTTCTCACTTTAGACTCCAAAACATCTAAAATGATCATGTACAAAACCACAAAATGTATCACATGAAATAAGTTTGATTATATTCCTATAAATTGGCATGTTGAGTAATTTCAATACACAGAATAAAAACAAATTATTTTATTTTGCTGACCTGCATTATGTTGCTAAATGGGAATAACGAAATGAACATAAATATTTAATTCTACACAATGATATATATACATGTATATATATATATATATTTCAAGCAATTATAAATTTTGTCTTTTAACGAAAATAGTTTAACCCTGAATTTATCTGTGCCAATAGAATCCCAAACAAGATTTGTCAAACAACCTAATCTTCTTAAGACGATCTGGTTAAAAATCCATCCTTTAAAAAAACATTTTCAAAAGTGTTGATTTAATTTTTGACTGTTGAAAAAACAAGGACTAAATTTTCTGTAAAATGAATTGGTCTTCTTGTAATTTGTAAAACCAGTCCCTGAAGCTGTATTGATACAGCAGCTCATATCATTTTTTAATGTATATATATATATATATATATATATATATATATATATATATATATATATATATATATATATATATATATATGCCGCTACCGTATGGTAGTGACAGATGGTAGTTACTTACCAGCGGTCCTAGAATATGTAAACATATCTTATATAGACTTATACCTGCCTGAAATCGATTGGAAAATGATTTAATCAGAAATGGCAAGTATTATAATTGTTGTTTTTAATCCACTGACAGACAAGATGAAACTATGGCACAGATGAAACCTGACCCAGTACTCACCATTTGTATTACTAGTCACACGACTTCACAAATCTCAAATGACAACATCAGAAGTCCAATAGTCACATGATAACAACAAACTTTTTTTTTATGTTGTTGTACAGAATTACAATTATATTATATGAAAGTCAGATACTTTTTGTAAAACCAGTGATCTGGCCAGTCTGATTTATCAGGCAAAGAGCACATGTCAACATAGTGGTCATGTGATACAACAAACAGCTGTTGTTCTCAGACTATATAAATATTGAACATTTTATGTCGTTTCGTTTTTGTATCTTTATTACAACTAGTATACAACTTTCATTTAATATTCTTTATAATAAATTCTCTACAACATTTGAAAATGTGGGTTGTTATATTTGTGTACTCATGCGACCCGGTCACATATCATCAGTGCTGCAGTTTTATTTTGTCCTTGAGCAGATTAAAGATATAATGATTATAATAGTCACAATTTCTTAGAAAAAAAGTAATTTTTATATCCATTTCATGCATGTATCACTCGATCTAACAACGCTAAAAGCTTGCTAGGCCATCCGGTAAGCAGCTACGCATTGCCATTACTGTGTTGGCCTCTTGTGATGCTAGACTGGTTTTCATACCTTTTATGTAAGGAAAGATACAGATCTCAAGCTGACTTTGAAAACAAATGTCTACTAGATGAATATAATCCAATGAGCATTTGGATTTACTCAGCAAATATGTTTATTGCAAGCACCCAAATGATCCATACTGCACCCTTGGAATATTCTGGTTAGAACTCATAAATTTAACTCCGAATAGGTTTATTTACAACTCAATTATGAGATTGCTTCTGGTGTAAAGTGCTAACAGAAAGTTCCCAGGTTTTTCCCAACTTTCATCAATATTTGCGAAATTCATGGACTTTTCACGGTCGGGATGAAATTATTATTTCTCCTGACTTTCCCAATTTCCCAGTAACATGGGAAACCTTTATATTGTGCAAATCCAGCAATGGTGCACTGTGGCTGAAACATTGTTTTAAAAAAAAGAACACATAGACATAGTGCCCTTGACCCTGGAGTTACTGACCCCAAAATAAACAGAGTTCTCCAAACTTTTTAAGCTGCACTGAAATGTGTTCACTGGAAGCTATTGCATCATCCAGACACTAAAATGGATGCCTGCACACCTGGATGAACAATATTAAACTGTAATAACCCCACCCCAATTTTGCTGGCAAGACATTAAAAAACACACTTTTAAATACAAGCTTGGAACATAAATTATTAATATATTTTGTAGGCACTTACTGCTGCAATTTATGAGTTCATCAAAGAGATGAAGTGGAAACAGTGGTGGCTGAAGCTCACGGAAAAATAATTTAAGGACTCCTGCTGCAGAATTGATTTTCTCAGATGCATCTTCATCTGTCAGTGGATCATCTCCTGAAATGAAGAGATGCTTCATATCATCATCTCAAAAATAACAAACCATGTGCATGGAAATGTGTTTCGTATTATCACCCCAAAGTTAAACTCAAATAATCATGGGCATCTGGAAATTTGCTTCGTATTGTTTAGATTTGATCTTCAAAGAAAAATTTGCACAATACATTGAACAACAAAGTCTGTTTAAGCTACTTGCTGAAAAAGATGTCTACTTACCCTTTTCAAAGGAATTTTTCATATCATTGATTTCAACTTGTGAACCAGAGATCCGGAATACACCTTGATGATGCATACCTGGCAACAGAAGAAAAAGATTACAAGACCAATAATTATAGAGGAAATAAGATATACCTGTGTATCTACAGGATTCATGATACAAAGCTGATGATACATTATCAATACACATATCAACATTCAAATACAGCAAAGAATGCACATATTAAAAGTCAATTGATAGGTAATTAGAATTCAAAAATACATTAAAACAAAAAAAAAAAAATGAAGGCAAATTTGGATGAGTGATAAAGCACATTTCAAAAGTGCAAATCATCCAAGGAAAACAAGGATAGTATCCCATATGTTGACTGTGATGCAGAAGTCAGACTGCAGACAGTGATCTTGTTCTTTTAATTCTGGACCTCCAATAGTAAATGGAGAAGTGAATCATTTAGTTTGAATGGGGGACGACGAGTCCTGGAAATGGAAAGCGATGCAGTTGTATTACTGCTATTAAAATGGACATAAATAACATATCTACTTACCATATAAATTTATCACTCGAACACAACTCTTGATGATCAATGGAATTTCTTGGCCTGTAGCCTGCAAAACAAATTTGTCACAGTTATGAATCTAGTCTATACCAAAAAAATAAAAAAATAATATAAGACAGATCTGAATCTGGCTTGTAGCCGATAAAACTTGTGACAGTTATGAACATGGCCCGAAGCATACAAACTATGCAACAGTTTGAGATTCCTGAACCTGGCCTGAAACCTATGTAAACCTGTGACAATCCTGAACTCTGTCTGTAGCCTATGTATAACCTGATAGTCCTGAACCTGGCCTTTTGCCTATATAAAATCTGTGGTAGTCATGAACCTGGCCTTTAGCCTATATAAAATCTGTGGTAGTCGTGAACCTGGCCTGTAGCCTATAAAAAATCTGTGGTAGTCATGAACCTGGCCTGTAGCCTATAAAAAATCTGTGGTAGTCATGAACTTGGCCTTTAGCCTATATAAAATCTGTGGTAGTCATGAACCTGGCCTGTAGCCTATACAAAATCTGTGGTAGTCATGAACCTGGCCTGTAGCCTATACAAAATCTGTGGTAGTCATGAACCTGGCCTGTAGCCTATACAAAATCTGTGGTAGCATACATGCCAATCCCTGACGAGGAATTGGCGTAATCCAAGTGGTCAAAAGGCGGAATCCAGGCGGAAAAAGCGTAATCCACATATAACATTCTAAAATTTCAATAAACAACGATTATTTGCCCTGCTCATCCTTTACTGTTTCAAGTTTTCATATGTAGCACTTTTAGCTTTACACACATCGACTTGAAACCTTCTTAAGTCGTTTAGCGCTAAATTTTAAAAAAATTTCGACACGGCCGGAAATAGATGTCACGTGATGCTGTACTTTTTTTTTTGTTCTTAATATTTAGAGGATTCTGTTATATTTTGTTTCGGGGGTTTTCGGTTGCCTTTTTCTAATTTATCAGGGAAATTTTTGAAAGGTGATATTTTTGCTCACATAAATGCATAGAGTAAAATAAAATATACTTTTTAAGCGCTAAAATATATTTAGACTGGTGCTGCAAGAAATATGAATTAGAATATGGAATCTGCGAGTAAATATTAAATTTGGAAAACCAGTCTGCTATCTCCTCACTACGCATATAAATAAATATAAATAGAATCGAGGTCAACAGTAGAACCAGGTTAGCTGTAAAGAGAACATGATACTATTACAGAAGTCCACGGTCTAGCGTACTCTTATATTGTAGTTACGTAAAAGCCGTCTTTTCTAAATTACGGTCTGTGGAAATAATGGAACTTTAATAATAACAACGAGAAAACAAATAATTAATTTTTGGGGGGGAGGTTGATATACCGAAAAAGCGTAATCCATATACGTTTAAGCGTAACGCGTAATTTAGTGACAAAAAGCATAATGATTACGCCAAAAGCGTAATGGTTGGCATGTATGTGGTAGTCATGAACCTGGCCTGTAGCCTATACAAAATCTGTGGTAGTCATGAACCTGGCCTGTAGCCTATACAAAATCTGTGATAGTCATGAACCTGGCCTGTAGCCTATACAAAATCTGTGATAGTCATGAACCTGGCCTGTAGCCTATAAAAAATCTGTGGTAGTCATGAACTTGGCCTTTAGCCTATACAAAATCTGTGGTAGTCACTGCATGCAGCTGAAAAAGATATGCCATGAACTTCCGAGTTTAGCCTACAAAACATGTGTGACAGTCATGTACAAGTAACAAATATATATTTAGGAGTGTTGAATAACAAGAGTACCATAAATGGCACATTATAAACCTACCTAGTGTTTAATAGTATTTTATATAGGCACTAATACAGCATGGTTGACTCCAGATTATTGACCAAATGGTCATAATAAATTCTACTGCTGGACCAGGTATATGGTTCTGAATTAAACTATGTGTATTAACCATTATTCTTTTAATAACCGTTACCTTCTTTAAATACCATCATTATCATGTTCTGGTGACCTATGTTATTGCCTTAATCATGAATTTTATCAGCCAATCAGATGAAGTCTTATATCTTCTTGTTTTGGAGACTGAGCAGTGTGGCTGAGGAGTATCAATGTGTGCTGAGCGATTTGATTCACTTTCCCAGTTTTGAAAGCTGCATTTCCATTTGAAAATTTAAAAGTCACCATAACATGGCCTCTAAGAAACTTCTTCATTCACATGAAAGCAATCCATTACCTCAATATACTCTTCTAAGTTGCCACCAAACAGCTTGGGCTGACCAATAACTGGGTTTCTGCCAATCCTTCGTTTCTTTGGTTTTGGAGGTAGCGATGGTGGTCTACAAGTGGTAAGAAAACATTTTTTTGGTTCTTTCGAAGCAAATATGGAATATCTAAGAAATACCCATTGCAATGCTTCACATACTTCTCACCTTGCAAAAAACAAAGGAAAGGTATCACAGTGAATACACAATATTGTATACTGGCATATATATGATCCTGAAATACTCAGACATGCAGATTTACCATTGACACACAGTGCTCATATAAACATTTTGGTAGGGCTTCCAAAGTTTTCAAACTCTCATACTTCAATGTCTCAATCTTAGTTCTTTCTTCTCTCACTTATAATGCTTATTTAGACAGCATATTGTTAGGGAACCACATCAAGACTTTTAATACTTTTACCTTAATAAAACATAAAACAGTGACAAAGCCTGAACATTTTAGGACAATAGTCAAGAACGATAAGTGTTGAACTTCTAAATGTGCCACACTAGCTCTGAAATTCTAGTTGTATCTGACATCATGTCTTCTAAAATGAGGCATCACGTCTTCTAAAATGAGACAAGAGTCAACTATCATGATTATTACAGAGTATCCAAAATGCTGAATCAGGTTATGGGCATCATGTCACTATCTCATAGATATTGGATAAAAGAACTGGTCAACTGCACCATGCAATATAACTAACCTGACACGGAGACCACTGGAAGACAAGCTATCCTCTCCTACAGCTTTCTGAATAGTATTGTATTTGGCCTGTAATCTAGCAATCCTGTTGTTGCTTAGTGTATACTGCCTAAATTTCTGAAAAGCAAAGGATGCAAATGAGTAAATTACACGATGTCCAATAAATACCAAATTTATTTGAAAAACAGACATCTACCTAGTTCAGACTGTTATCTACCTTTCCTCATTAGAAAATAATTGGAATTTTGCAGGGTGCCATGGTAACTCAGGACAAGATAGGTCTTGCCCTACTTTTGCAGAGAGCCAATGTAACTTGGGACAATGTAGGCCCCGACATCCTTTTTCAGGGAGCCATGGCAACCCAATTTGCAGTGTATAATATGGTCAATAAATTGTTTCAAAATACCATTAGCATACATGCCAACCCCTGATGAGGAAAAAGCATAATACAAGTGGTCAAAAAGCAAAATCCAGGCAGAAAAAGCATAATCCACATATAACATGCTAAAATTTCAATAAACAATGATTTATTTGCTATTTTCGTCTTTTAACATCCTTTACTGCTTCAAGTTTTCATATGTAGCACTTTTAGCTTTACTCAAACATCTACTAGAATCCATCTGAAGTCTTTTAGCTTTTTAGCACCAAATACAAGACTAAATACTAAGGATAAAACATCACTTTTATTGATTTCTTTATGACCAGTTATGCCTGTCAATGTTTATAAAGGAACTCTGTCTAATTAACTAAACTTACATTTAAATAATAACTCTCTGTTTCTAATCTTGTAGACTTTTTACGATCTGTATCAAGTGGAGACCTTGGTGGGGGACTGTCATCGTTGAAGAGACTAGTGACATCCACATCTTTCCTGTTCACCAACTCACTCAAGGACTTCTCTGTTGTTTCAAGAGATTTCCATGTCTAGAATAAAATGGAATATTGAATATATTGAAAATATTGAGTCTTTATTAATTTAAAGCTTCCTACTGTACTTTCTGCAGTAGTATCACTGGAATATAATGGAAATATTTATATGAATGAGACCTTTTGCAGCACTATCACTTGAATATAATGGAAATGTCTATTTGAAAAATGAGACCTTTTGTAGTACTGTCACTTGAATATAATGGAAATGTCTATTTGAAAAATGAGACCTTATGTAGTACTGTCACTGGAATGTAATGGAAATGTCTATTTGAAAAATGAGACCTTTTACAATACTGTCACTTGAATATAATGGAAATGTCTATTTGAAAAATGAGACCTTTTACAATAGTCACTGGAATATAATGGAAATGTCTATTTGAAAAATGAGACCTTTTACAATACTGTCACTTGAATATAATGGAAATTGTCTATTTGAAAAATGAGACCTTTTACAATAGTCACTAGAATATAATGGAAATGTCTATTTGAAAAATGAGACCTTTTACAATAGTCACTTGAATATAATGGAAATGTCTATTTGAAAAATGAGACCTTTTACAATAGTCACTGGAATATAATGGAAATGTCTATTTGAAAAATGAGACCTTTTACAATACTGTCACTTGAATATAATGGAAATGTCTATTTGAAAAATGAGACCTGTTACAATACTGTCATTGGAAAATAATGGAAATGTCTATTTGAAAAATGAGACCTTTTACAATACTGTCACTTGAATATAATGGAAATGTCTATTTGAAAAATGAGACCTTTTACAATACTGTCACTGGAATATAATTTTACAACTACTTCATGAAACAGAATCTATGATCATATTGGTTTCAAACAGGAATGGTGTTTTAATTAAAGGCCTTACAGTAAGTGAGTGCTGTAGTTGGATTACTATAGCTTTATTGCACTTGGCATGTCAAATCGAAACATTCTACAATGTATCTTGCTGATCTACAAAGAAAATCCACAAAACTGCAGAAATGTAATTTTGTTAGCAAACCTATTCAAAACAGTTTCTTCTCTCCCTTCCCTGCTACAAACCCTAAAGGATGGAATTAAAATGCTGTGACTATTGTACATGTCCAAAAAATATTCTAAATCATCACATCTCCAAGAGTGCGAGTCGAGTTACAAGACAGCATACATACACCTGCATAAGCAACTACATGTATGCAAAGACAGTATCACACCATGAAGTGTATCAAAAGTAAGATGTATTTTGTCAATTAACATTTGAGGGAAACAATGAAGTAATCTAATGGAACATGCATTTGGTCACTTAATATTGGATGGAAAGCATGAAATATTCTAATGGGTACATGTATTTTGATGAGACGTGTATTCTATCAATTAAAATTGGATGGAAACCATGAAGTAATCTAACTGGACATGTATTTTGATGCTTAACACTGAAACTTGAATACAGGATCATATGCTTTTAACTAAAGATTTTAAAATTTCAAAGTTACACAGAAATAACTGATGAAAAAGTAAAAACATATGGCCTATAATAAGACAAAATGGTATGCATTACACTTCATGAGAAATGTACCCATCAAGTTTCATGACCTTTTGTTCAACAGTTTTCAAGAAAAGGAACAAAAAAAGATACTTGGTATTAAGCTGGTTGACATTATCTCAATCAACACTAATGAATCAGTCAGGTGACTGAAAACATTAAATCCATCAAGTGAGTGACATTACCTGTATCAACATAACTTAAACCTATCAGGTGAATGACTTACATTACCTAGACCAATACTAAAGAATCCATCAGGTGACTGAAAACATTAACTAGATCAACACTAATGAATCCATCAGGTGAGTGACATTACCTGTATCAACATTACTTAAACCTATCAGGTGAGTGACTTACATTACCTAGACCAATACTAATGAATCCATCAGGTGACTTAAAACATTAACTAGATCAACACTAATGAATCCATCAGGTGTCACATTTCCTGTATCAACATTACTTAAATGTATCAGGTGAGTGACTTACATTACCTAGACCAATACTAAAGAATCCATCAGGTGACTTAAAACATGAACTAGATCAACACTAATGAATCCATCAGGTGAGTGACATTACCTGTATCAACATTACTTAAACCTATCAAATAAGTGAGTGACATTACCTAGATTAATACTAATGAAGCCATTAAACGAGTAACATTACCTAGATCAACATTAATGAAGCCATCAAATGAGACATTATCTAGTTATCAAATGACCAACATTAATTAGATCAACATTAATGAAGCTATCAAATGAGTGACATTATCTAGCCATCAAATGAGTGATCAACCCTAATGAAGCCATCATATAAATTAATTTACCTAGATCAACACGAATGAAGCCATCAAAGAAATGATTGACATTACCTAGATCAATACAAATGAAGCCATCAAATGACCAACATTAATTAGATCAACACTAATGAAGCCATTAAATGGGTAATAGTCTTGTCTAAACTTTAAAACATGAAACAAATATTATAAAATATATATAAAAAAATAGAATTAAAGACTGATCTATTTTATCCTCTTACCTCATCATTGTCAAGTTTAAGTTTATCCAACATTTTTTCAATGGATTGGTAACTTTGCACCAGCTGGTCTTGGACACCTTTTTGGGCACTGATCTGGCGAATCTGAAAGAAGGAAAAATAAAAAGTTTTGATTTTTGTGCATTTCCAAATATTAAAGCCATTTTCACACCGAACTCATGCAAAAGTTAAAAATCCAAAAGTCAGATAGTAATGGTTACCACTAACATTTATCATGCTGGTCAAGTAACCAAAGTTGAAAATATTCCAAAAGTTTAGGACTCTAACTATCATAACACATCTATGGGGCAAGAGTATAATGGATTTCCTGTGTTCTTATCATTATCTAAAGCAGAGAGAGAAGTTTCACTACTGCTACAGGGGAGATAAACTTACTGGAAATTAATGAAGAAATTATGTAAATTTAATTGAGATGTTATCTGAGAGGGAACAAAATTTTTAATATTTTGACATGAATTTTAAAAATTAAGAGACAGGGTGAGAGTTTTTCAAGTCACTGGGGTCAAGTTTGCATTTTCAAAGGAGGCTTTACAGCAGCCATTTTAATAGAGTGATGGAAAAAACACCAGTACAAAGAGAAGTATTTCTGAGCAGGCATTATAGCATCCAATTACTTAAAAAGCAGTTGCTGTAGGAACTGGATCAAGTTCACATGACCTGGAGGCACAATGCCTTAGGACTATTCATAGAAAATGCACAGATAAAGGCTAAAAAGTTGTCAATGGGAGGTCTTGAAATTCTGTATCATAACTAAGGTGAGGATGGGTCAAGTTTTAAAATGCTGTAAAGTTAATCTCTGAGAGTTTTCATTTTGTTACAGAAAGAGTAGGAAACAGTCACAATAAACTAGCAAACTGGTCTGGTAGACTGTCTTGAGATGCTGAGGTTCAAAGAGATGAAGATTTATTTCCTCACCAATATTTTGTCTGTGATGCATAATGGCTGTTTGCACTCAGGTTCTTCTGTACTGATTTAGGTAGATTTGATGCAATAACTATATTTGTGACATTACTTTTGGCAGCTTCATGAATCTGCTTACATACTTTCATAACAGATATCACAAAAAAGAGGGGCAGTAGAACAAAAATGAAAGGGGGGGGGGAGAGAGGAAACAACAAATATTTAATAAAGATTTCAATATCCATCTATTTCTTCCTGATCCACTCTGTAAAACCCTTACTGAAATAAAAACCTTTAAATATGTTGCCTCTGGTTGTATAAGCAACCTGTCCATTATTTCTCAGCTTAATCTGATTGTTTTTTTTAAAAATTGAATTAAACAATGCATACTTTGGATGCATATAACATAGCGTTTACTCTTTCTCTCTCATATCTGCAGGCCTTGCATCCACTCCTTCACTGATAATGGATTTGAAATTGGAAAATCAGTGAGCAGGCTCTTCATTTATAATGAAAACTTTAATTTGGTTTAAAATGTAAAGATGATCATGTTAAGGATTCTAGTTAAAAATTATAAGTCAATGAAATGATAAAGCTTTAAGCATATTTTGTATTCTTGATGCTTTTTGTTTTCAAATTTGAAAGTGGGACACAACCTGATGGGGGTGGGGTGGGGGTGAATACCAAATAGTATTTTGGTTTTATGTATATAAAAAAGTTAAACAGGGAACATTTGTCTCTTAAATTTATCAAAAAGATAGGTTGTTAACATGTTGGCACAATATGACGGCAGACTGGTCTTCATATTTCTGTACACAAGATATTGCTTGATATGAAACTAATGCAAGAGTAACCAAATGACTTGACCAATCTGATTGCCTTAATGTTTGGCTTGACTACACAAATTTGTTCTGGGTCAGCAAACAAATGATCCATACAGCAACTTTACATAAAACGACCAAAGAGTTCTGCAAACTTCCATAATTCAACTTGAAATCCCACCCCTCAACTTCGATCAATATTTTAAAACATCAGTGCCTATTCCCATTCAGGAACAAATTTATTCTTGCTCCTTACTTTTGATTGATTTCCCAGTAGCATAAGAACCCAGAGAATAGCTTTGTCCAACACTCACCTCATCCTTGCGACATGGCTGAAACTCAAATTTCTTTGGCAACATAAATGCTTGGTTGTACAACTCCAGAAATTTTTGCTTATCTGTAAGAGGATCCATCTTGGAGATCAAATTGTTAAGCTGGTCGAAGGCATACTGATGTGAATTCCGCAAATTACAATGTGCAGACTGGTATATCATAATGGTTCCTCGTATGGAATTGTGATAGCCAAAGTCCATGCACTGAAACAACAAAAATATCAATGTTACTATAGGTAGTTACTAATATATCAATAACACATATGAAACATTATATTTTCATTCATTTTTAAGGGTCATAATTTTTGTGGTTTTGTAAAAAAGAAATTTTTTGTGGGTAAGTATAAATGTGGTGTCGAGTATCAGAAGCCCATTTTGGAATGTTGTTTTGAAGGCCTTTCCCCAATTTTAGTACTACTGTTAACATTTATACATGGTTCCCATCCTTTTCTAACCATAAATTTCCAGGTCTTTTCCAGGATGAAATTAATTTTGTCAAGGTTCACATGTGACTATTCTTGAATGGAAATAAAGAGCATTTTGGATTATAAAACATGCATTTTCCAAATCTGAAGATGTTTCTCTTTCAAGACTCTCCAAAACATATATGACAGACATGATGATTATGTACAAAACCACAAAATGAGTCACACAAAACAAATTTGACTGAATTCCTATAAATTGACATTTAAAGCCATTTCAATGTAAAGATTATAAATTCTAACTTTATTTTGCTGACCTGCATTATGCTGATGCGTGGAAACAACATTGTGAGCATAAATTATTTTATTTCCTTTCAAACCTTTAATCTAAAGAATTCTAGAGCAATATATGTGCATGTTATACAAAGTAAACGTTTCCCATTACAGTATGAAAAAAAACAATAAATGCAAAGTATTAGAATCTTATCTTGTAACAAAAAGTTTAATCCTGAATTTATGTGTGCCAAAAAGTCTCAAACAAGATTTTTCATCCAACCTATTCTTCTTAAGACTATTTGGTTGAAAATTCCATCATTTAAAAACATTTCCAAAAGGGTTGATTTAAATTTTGACAAAGGACCTTACAAATTATATAATGTTGAATAAACAAGGACAGAATTTTCTGTAAAATCAACTTGTTTTCTTGTAGTTGAATTAACCAGTCCCCAAACCTGCATTGATACATGGGCTCTTATAGTTTCTTAGTATATAATACCAGGAAGGACAACTTCCCAATTCTCCTGCGTTCTATTTAAGATCTCAAACCAATGCTTCAAGCTACATGTCACTGTGTAATAGTTTTGCACCTAAGTTCAGCTCAGAGATTCAAAACTTTTTGTAATCTGGGTTTCTTCCGAATGTTCCAACTCCATTTTTCACATTTGGACATTTAGGATAGAGTGTGCATTTAGAGCAATTACATATAAAAATCTGGAATGTGCTGCTGCAGTAAGACAGCTTACTGGTGGGCCTAGCAAATTTAAACTATATGTTATACAGACATGTATCTTGCATGAAATTGATAGGAAAATTATTTATTTTCTCAAAAATGGCAAGTATTATAATTGTTATGTCTTTAATCCTCTTATTAACTAGACGAAATGTGTCACAGATGAAACCTGACCTGGTACATGCAATATGCATTATTACTCACATAACTTCACAAATCTCAAACAAGGACATCAAAAGTCCAAAAGTCATGTGATATCAACAACAAACTCCTTTTTAATGCTGTTGTACAAAATTTCAATTACATTAAATGAAAGTGATATCTTTTGTAAAAACCAGAAATATTCTATAATTCTTAACAGATTCATTTCAAGAACAACTACAAGAAACTTGGCTAGTCTGATTCGTCACGCAAAGTAGTTTGGTTCCCTGCTTTGTATGTTCCTTGTGTGAGAGAGCACATGTCAAATTGATGGTCATGTAACACAACAAAACTCTGGAAGTTGGTCTCAGAATAAATATAGAGACTTTTTGTGCTCTTCTGTTTTTGTATTTTAATACAACCAGTATATGACTTTCATTTTAAAAAATGTCTACAATATTTGAAAATTACAGTTTTGAGATTCTGTGTGCTTGTGCAACTAGCACTCAAAACTGATAGTACCAGATCAAATTTCATGAACACATTAGTTTTATCATCTTTCAGCTGATTAAAGACATAACAATTTTAATACTCGCAATTTATGAGAAAATAATTTTCATATCAATTTCATGATGGTGGAACTAGATTTAACAACATTCAAGTTTGCTAGCTCATCCGCTAAGTGGCTATACTTTAATGCCACATCTTGTGATGCTAGACTATTTTTTTAATATACCTTCTATATAAAAAAAGATATGGATATCGAGCTGTCTGTGAAACAAAAAGTCTACTAGATGAATCTAATCCACGAAGCATTTGGATTATCTCAACAAATACATTTCTGGAAAGCACCCAAATGATCCATACTCCAACTTCCTAATATTCTGGTTAGAACTCTATAAATTGAACTCACAATCTGTTGAGTTACAACTCAATTATGCAATTGTATTGGGCATCAAATTATGGAGGAAAATTCCTGGTTTTTTCATGACTTTTGTTAATATTTGCAAAATCCATGGACTTTTTCCAGTCAGGAAAAAAGTATAATTTCTCCAGACTTTTTCCCAATTTCCCAGTAGCATGGGAACCCTGATTTACAGTAACATTACCTGCATCTCTACAAATTCATAAGCAGTGGGTTTGCAAGTTGAAATCCTGCACAAACCAGTCTGGGTCATCTGCAATGTCATTTTATTCATGGGCAAGTCATTTTATTCACGGGCAAGTCATTTTATTCATGGGCACTGGCATGCGACAGTTTGTTCATGTGCTGATGATTCATTAAAAATATCAATCAGTCAGTCAATCAATCAATTAATCAATCAATCATCTTTAGGATGCTCAGTGCAGTTAATAGCCTGGCAAGATGAATGTTTTTAAACAGCAGAGAAATAATGAAAAACATAAAGGTAAGAACATAAACAAAAATTATATGTGAAAAAGAAAGCAAAATGAGACAGCAAACAGTATACTACTTACATCCATTAAGTCTGAAAAGTCATCTGAGAAGTATCTATTTATAGCAGCATTGGTAACCTCAATATTGAGAAGGTATTCATTCCTTGCATGAAGGGCCTTGAATTTGCTCACTTGGTATTTGTTCTTTTTCTGAGAAAAACAAACAAGGGTTAACATGTAAAACTCCATTGACAGCATCAATGCATATCAAGACACTAACAATGTTTGCTCTCGTTTGTGTTAATGTCTATTAAAAAAGAATACAAAATTAAATCTTTAATCTGTCAGAAGTGATGTTGTGATCTGCAACAAACCCAAACAGTCGAGTCCATTGATAATACATTAATAATAATAATAATAATAATAATAATAATAATAATAATAATAATAATAAAAATAATAATTTTAATAATAATACCTTTAATTAGAGTAGGTAACTCAAGTACAGAACTAATCTACATGAGGCCTTCTATCTGTTATGTACAATAAATACAGTATATACAACAAGATGTGAAGGATCTAGCTGGATCCTAAATAATTAAATGATTTAAAAATCAAAATAGCTTGGAACAAACACACAGGCATCTTTTAACACAAACATTTATATTATATAAAATATCATCCTGCAGAGAAAAATTCAACTGCGAAAATGATGCAAAAGTACAGAAAAGCAGGTGATGTTTATATTACTTGAATTGTGCTTTTCATCCATTTGAGCCATTGACTATGAAAAAAAGAAATGGTGGACTAGTATACTGAAAACATTTTTTAAACAATTTCTTTTTTGGTCTTGGTATAACTGAATTTTTACTCCTAACAGACTTTCAATTTAGAGTACCATCAGGATCTCTTCGGTGAAAGATACTGCTTTGATAAACAGGAATGTCTTTTCTGGAAACTTTATAATTCAATTTGGCCTTTCTATGAAATATTCTTTCATGTATTATTATAACCTTTATATTATTAATTGCATCATGGAAAATGTTAATATACTGATCTAGATTTATATGGCATGCCCTCATTTGGAGTCATAAAAAGTTTTTGTTTGAATTAGAGGTATTATCCCAAATTACATTACATTAGCCCAGATATGGCTGAATATAACTTGTATAAAAGATGACCCTATACTGAAGAGGAATGTATGTTTTTATTTTCTGAGTAGCCAATGATAAGAATAAACCTTTTCTGAAACATGTTTAATGTGAATACACCATGTAAGATCGTTATCTATGAATACACCAAGAATTTTATCATGAGAAGTCATATTAAGGCTCACACTGTCAAATAGAACCTGGAGTTTGTCGCTATCCAGCCTTGCTCATTTTTGTTGTGCTGTAACTAGTAAGGTTCTTGTTTTTTCTTTCTTTATCATCATACTGTTTTCCTTACACCATACTTTAAGGTGATGGAACAGATACTGTACTGGGTTAAAATAATTTCCAGGAGTTCAACATAAAATCATATCAAATTTTTAACTGTTTAGTGTTGATCTCTGATATTCTTCAGTGACAAGCTTTTCATGCTGGATGTCATCATTAGAAGTCTTTCAGTCCAAAACAAAGTCATAATAATCCTCCCTTCAAGAAGAGTACTAATGGCAAGAATTTTAAAATGGTCACTGTGGGGCCATATTGAATGTATGACCGATACAATTTTCATTTAGGACCGACAATGGGTATGATAAAAGGTCTGTTGGTGAAAACACCATGCTGACATAGTCATCCATTTGGTAGGCATCATGGTGGCAGAGTAGCAGCATACAGCTGATAGTGCTGGCAGAATGACAGCATTGGATTTTGTTATAATGAAGAACATACTCCATCAGTATTTAGGAATTCTAAAGTGATTTAATACAGCATTCAGAATTTATGGACTTTACGACCTTTGACCAAAGTTAAACATGTGATGTAAACTAATTAAAATACATGCTGTGTATAAATAATTTATCATTTTGTGTAATTATGATATTTAATATATAGACTACTCTTTGTATGCTCAGATCATGCTTTTTTGTCACTCATATTACTAGTAATTGTGCTAACAGGGGGTTTCACAGTTGCAAAGGAGTTACTGATCATAGCGCTTAAAATTACCACCCTTAGTTCCAATGCGCATGCCCAAGACAAATTTCTGGTTCCGGATAGTTCAGAATTTCGCACTGTTTTACGCTTGGTTAAAGAAACAAAAAAAGTCAGCAACAAAGCTCAACAAACACAATTTGTTGGACCCTGCTATGTGTAAATTTTATTTATATTAAAGTAACAATTATTTTGGGCATAAACAGCAAAAACGGATGCAACACATTGTATACAATTGTCATGCTCATTTTCCTTTACCCCGCCTTCTCTCTCTCTCTCTCTCTCTCTCTGTCTCTCTCTCTCTGTCTCTCTCTCTACATTCAAACTACTGTAATGTACATGTGGTGATCAATATTTTCTTCTTTATATGTAAAATTCTGTGCAAGTCACAACATCTCAGATATGCATGTGAACACTGATTATTGACATTTTGGACAGCCTGAAACATTCTGTCCATGTTCTTTAAGAAATCTTTTCTGCCTTTTCACAGTATACCTGTTATATCCTCCGCTGTCACTTTTTGCTTATCTACATCTGCCATCTTAACTTATTGAACTATCCAGAAGTGAGCTGCACTGATACACCCTCTGGTGAGATAGTAACCGTGAAACCCCCAATACCTATGATTACTGTCTAGGTGTAGTAGTGATAACAAATTTCAAGATGGCCACTGTGGCAGCCATATTAGACTTCACAATGTATCATTTTCATTTGAGCCAACTAGACATTAAGCTTTTTGATGAAAACCCCATATGACTTTCCTTTCTGGAGGTGGAGATTTTCAAGACTGCTGATGTGGTGGCAGTATTGGATGTTAGACTGGCACCCTTTTCATTTCAGACAAACAAGATGACTGAGCAAGTCTTTTGGTGAAAACCTCATCTTGATTTGACCAGTAGTAATAACAAGACTTTCAAGATGGCCATTGTGAGGTAGTTATACTGGAATCTTAACATGACTAATTAAAAGTTAATCCTTATCGTTGCAACTATTTTGTAAAGTGACTTGCCTTCCATCATCATTAAAATAAATCATGTTCCATACTACTGTGTATTATGCAAGCACTGGCAATTGATTGGCAAAAAGAGGATTTCCAATTTTGTTGAAATATTGGTAATTAATTAGGAAGGTTCATGGTACATGTGGCAGCTTTTTTACCTTTCTATATCCAACCTTATTCCCTTATTGTCAACTCAAAAGGCATTTAGCATTTTGTCTACTATAAAACATAAGTATTTTGAATTAGTTTTTGAGGACAAACATATACTGCATGGTATATGTATGTACTTTCATTCCTTCTTTTAATTTAATTATAGTAATTAACATTCACATATGATATACAAATGCCAGGTGCTTACTTGTGCAAGTTTCTTTGGTGGGAATGGAGCTAAAGCATGTGGAGCTATGGCATTCACGGTGATCATTCTTGGGATTGATATTGCCGACAATTTTATTGTTGTGGTTCATTTTTTGTTCTGGTTTATTTTCTGATTTTTGTATTGTTGTAGATGGAAAAAAAAATCATAAACTTACGTGTATGATGTTTGAACGTAACATCCTATTTAGTGATGTGAATTCTTTCAAGTAAAGTAATTATTTCATCACGATAATACTCACAACAGTCCTACATGTAAGACCGTGACACTGATTTTTTGTTTTAGGCATCAGGGTCATAGCACTTAAATATAAATAACATGTGATAGTCTTACACGTAGGACTATATTCAGAGGTAATACAACAGAACATGGCTTCCATGGATTGCATACAATATATCTATTTACGTAGGACTTTTTTATATTAGGTGAAATGAAAATGGACGACATAATAGGAACAGAAATAACAATGATATTAAATAAGCGATCCACTTTGTCACTCCATACATTCCTTAAGCAACGCTTTCGAAAGTGTTTTAGAGAGACACATCAAATCTAGGTTCATCATTGGGATGGCTTCAAAATTAAACATTGATCTTGTGATTTCAATCATGCACAATAAGAATTTCAATCTTAAACAATGAGAATTTACATCTTACACAATAAGTCTGGGATGGGTTGGTTGGGATGGATATATAGAATAACCAACAAAGATTCTGTGGGCCACAATGACTTGACTGCAGTTGTCTTGTGAAGTATCCTCCAAGACTTGAAAAAAAAAAATTAAACATAAAATACTGATGCATAATCTTCAACATGACCATGATAATGATTTTGCTAGTTAAAAGAAGTTATACCCATGTCATACCATCTGCTAAAGCAAGGATTACAGACTACATCTAGTCAAAATCAATTTAAATATGATGAATCAATTTCATGAAGACAGCCTCACCTCATCCTCTTGTTTCTCAATGCGTTTAAACTTGCGACTGCCAGTGAGAGTTTTGCCTGAAAGCTGCTGCTCCACTTTCCCTCGCTGGGACTGGACTTTTTTCAAAGCATCTTCTGCTGTCACTGCTTCCACCTGGTACTGTTGGTACGTCTTCATTGCCTGACGAAGAAAGTAAATATCAGAGATTCTGCCAGGATTTTACCTTGAAGAGGGATCATACCACTCATCGCCAAAACAATAATGGGGTGGGGATATTACCATAGTTCGTTTACCTGACACTTAAATATTCATCTGCCTTTCTTCTCTGTTTGATCTGTATTAAAATCAAAATCTTTTCTGCTGTTTCTGAGTCCTTATCTATGTACAGATGGTGTTCTGTGCTGAGAATCCAGTTTCACATACTGCCACATCCATAACTGTATAGATGTTCTGTAGTGAGAACCCCCATTCAGTCTGCAATATCATTATCTATGTACAGATTTTGTTCTGTGCTGAGAACTCCCATTTCAGTCTGCCAAAGCATTATCTATGTACAGATTTTGTTCTGTGCTGAGAACCCCCATTCAGTCTGCAATATCATTATCTATGTACAGATTTTGTTCTGTGCTGAGAACCCACATTTCAGTCTGTCATAGCATTGTCTATGTACAGATTTTGTTCTGTGCTGAGAACCCCCATTCAGTCTGCAATATCAATGTCATGTACAGATTTTGTTCTGTGCTGAGAACCCCATTTCAGTTTGCCATCATATAAATAACTGTGTACAGATTATGTTCTGTGCTGAGAACTCCCATTCAGTTTGCCATATCCTTGTGTGCAGATGTTGTTCTGTGCTGAGAACCCTCCATTCTGTCTGTCATATCCTTATTTGTGTACAGATTGTTCAGTGCCTTTAACTCACCATTCAGTCTGTCATATTCTTATTTGTGAACAGATGGTGCTATGTGGTGAGAATCTTCTTTCAGTCTGGCATCTGTACTGCTAGCTTAGATTGTTTCAACAAGTTTTGAAACAGATCTTTACTGCTTTTGTTCTTTTAATAGAATTTTCCATTTTTCTTAAGTACTACCTCAAAGATATATCTCGGCATGTTCTGAAATTCAAATACCAAGGTTATTTCTGTCATAATTTCTGTAACTATTGCACAACATACCTCATGTCACTGTGTTTGTTATCATATGTAATGAGTCAATATTTCTCAAACTTTGTAAAAATTGTTTCTTCTTTTGTGGTTCATCTAGCACAGCATATGACATCATTTTTGAATTATCAATCCTCTGTTTGGTGAGAAACTCCACATAATCCTTCCCTTTCTGCCATTCATATCACACATCTGAGACTTACTTGAAAGTTAAAAGATAAGAGTTTTATTCCATCCAGCCAATGACTATAATCTCACCTTCTGGCAAGGGACCAATGGTTATGCTTGTACAAATGTGAGGAATGGACATCTACAAAATTCCTGAAGTACACCTTTTTCTGTTATAAATTATTAGCAGGATTTCCAAGTATCCTTCTGTTTTAACCTGTATCTACACACCTGAAATGGACAGGTGTCAACAGTCTGTTCCTGCAATGGTGTTAAACACAAAATTTGAATACTTACTGATCTGAAATAACGTTATAATTGATTATCATGAGCCAAGAACTAAAATGAAATGAAAATGTCTCAAGTAATGACAAACAAAATTGGACAAGTTTGATGAGATCTGTAATAATACTGATGGTATTAAGATGGTCAGTGATGTACTCAAGGACTTGATAGTGATAGACTTATTTATAGTCTTGATGACAAAATTGCATTATGGTTTTAAACGTGTACATGCCACAAAAATAATTAACATTACTTTCAGACCTGTAATTATTGAATTTACTTTTTGAAGAAGACCATTTCTGCTGTGTAGCTGATGCACAGTAACTTGCAATAAAGCAATGTGTTTAAACAGCACATTCTTCACTATCAATTGTCCACATATGTTAAGAAACTTAAATCTGAAAATATAATCATAAATACCTTCTGCAGCTCATTGAGAGTTTTCAAGATCTCTTCATGACTTTCTGCCCCAATGTCTCGACACTGAAAAAATAAAAATACAAAGATGACTGTCCATTTTCTGATAAAATGACTGGCATCAGAGATATGTTTATTCAACAAAAGTACCATGAACTGCATATTAAACACCAGCACCATCTTGAATAATCTACTACTAATATAACTTTTGCACAAAACCTTTTTCTTTCAATCACTGGCCTTGATCTTTGAACCTTGAAAATGCTTGTGTTTTTTTTAAGGTCATGTGAAAGCCCCAAAGTTCAGTAGCTGTAGATGGTGGACCATGTTGAAGTGCAGAAACCAAATTGGTAACAGCTAGTTGATCACAACATACTATGCTCTGCTTACGGCAGGCATATAAAAAGAACCCCTTTGAATGACTTTCAAAATCTGACCACTATTATCATAACAGTATACAAATTAAGTTGAACATACATGCTACATTCCCCTGCATTGCGAAGTTAAATTCTTTGTGTAATGGTTCTGTTTCTTAACCTGTACATCATGTTTACATATACATATCAAGAGCTCTGGACTAGTTAGTTAATGGACCCTGCTTGGCATACAATATTTAGTTATTTTGGACCTCTTTTTCTATATTTGAAATGATATAAAAAAAACATATTGCTAACATTTCAACACTTCTTTTGCTCAGCTAGTGACAAAAATACTTGCCAGAATTCAGCATAAGCAACTGATTTTGTGCAGCAATTGGTACATACCTCACCACAATGAAGCTATCTAAACAGAACAGTCAAGGGATACTACTATTCAGGTGTCCTTTGTATAATGGACTTTGCTAACCATTGTCCTTTTGATTAAAAAAAATGTTTCCTTAAAATAATCAACAAAAAAGTCCCAAAATATCTTTTAAGGTAATCTTCAAACAGGTAATGTCAACAATCCTCATTTTGAAAAATCAGTTTTTTTTTGTGGTAATTCTTAATTATTTTAGACTATAAAAAAACAACTTTAATTGGTGCTGTCTAGCCATTTTTGTGCTGCTGTTCCACAAAATTGTACTAGTTACATCTATACCCAAATTCATTATAAGGTACACATTTTTGAATATGCACTAACAATGAGCATCTGGGCAACAAATGCATATGTATCATGTATTTTGATACAATCTATTCTGTTCATGTAGGGCAGCTGTCCTTTAAATAAATGACCAAAACTAAACAAGGATCTCAAATGGATATTCATGGCTGTGTTTTTGATAGACATATTTTCAAAACAGTGTCTTTATGTAAAGTTTCACTAAATAATTTATAAATGAAGCTGAAGTAAATGAATGCCTAACAGCCATTGCAAAAGGAAATGGATAAGAAATTAGGGTCTGCAGGATATTATCTGATATTTGCCCAACAGCCAAATTGTAAGATGATTTGAATGGAAATTTTTAAAATTTTTTTGTAAAACATTGGGGTCACTAGGATAAATTCTAGTGAAATTTATTTTGAAAACTGCATCTTCATTCATATCTGATGGCACATCTGATTCAAACGTTCTTAATTTCAGGATGCTTTCTGTTAAACTTTATCAAATTCTTTTGAGAAGCTCTCTGAAATAAAGTTGTTTAATGTTTTGTATATGCAATGCAAGGTCTAATACTGGCTGCACAATTGCATCTAATATAGGGGCCCTGAGTGGCCAAGTGGTCTAAAGCACACTCTGTGTCAGATCACTGCCATCTCACCTGTCTGCGTGGGTTCGAGTCTAAGATTCGGCTAATGTAGTTATGTGAGAAAGCTTGCCAGTAGCTTCTCATGGGTCGGTGGTTCTTTCTGGGGGTTTTCCCAGGTTCTTCCTGCACCAATAATACTGGCCACCATGTATAGCCTATCGTGTGCTGAAAAAAAATGGTGATAAACCGTACAACAACAACAACAAGCATCTAATATAAATAAACTAAAATTGTGTACTATATTTTAGTTCTCTGCCTAAATTTATATTTACATTAAATCGCACCAACATTCTGTCAATTTTCTTCTTTGTATCAAAGGTGGGTGGTGGATTTTCCTGGTTATAATAGTCATATCTGTATGTTGACAAGCTTCACATTTATAAACCTGAAATCCTCTTATGACAGCTCAGTAAATTTTGTCAAATTATGTTAAGCAGTTTTTGGTTTAAAGGTTTTACATATTTGATAATAATGGCCAAATTAGAAGATCAGTTGTATAATTTTTTTTAAAAAATTTCATAAATTTATGCCAGCATATGTGGCCATACATTGGGGCAGAATGAATCCCCACCCCCTTCACCTCTAGACATATTTTGGCCTATATCTGTATAACGTATATAAGTACCAACAGATTTTTTTCCACCCACTCCAAGTTCTGTGGGCATCCCTGCATACCAGGATCGTTTTTAGTAATGGGAGCCATACTGGATGATACACAGACCAAAATTTATTAATCTGAAAGGCACTGGTGCAAGAATTGTGTGTGTGAGATTGTGTATATGTGTGTGTTTGTGTGTGTGTGTGTGCATGAGTGTGTGTATTTTGATTTTTAATGTAGCTTCAAAAAAAAAATCAAATATATCACTACAATGTCTGCAGTGTGGCAATTTATAGTGATGTCTAGCACTTAGGCATCATGATGCAGACATGTAGCATGATGTCCCACCCAGTCACATTATTCTGATACAGGCCGACCAGTCCTAACAGTAACTTCTTAATACTGCGTGCCATGCAAGGCTGCTGTTAGTACCATTTTTATAAGTCTTTGGTATGACTAATGGCTGTAGTTGGAACCCATGACCTCCCACATCTGAGGCAGATGTTCTAACCACTAAGCCACTGGAGTTGTTATTACAACAAGGATTCTCTTTTGTAAGATCATGTGCAAAGTGGTCAAGTGGTTGCTAAGAAGAAGTTGCAAATAACTGCAGATGAAAGATGAGGAACAACAGACAAATGATCATAAAAACTTTTACAGCCTTAGGACCAGGGAGCTTGTAACAATCCATTTTTAAAATAACTTGTTTCTTCTAAACTGGAATAAAATGAGTTTATGCTATAAGATTTAGATTCACATGGAATGGATTAGGGGTTTGGAGTTCTCTTCTTTGAAAATAAAACTATGACTATGGCATGTAGGTAATGCAAACAACAAAAATGTGAACTCTATACCAAATTTTGTTTCCTGGAGTATGTATACAATAGTGTTTATTCATGCATACAACTAAAACAAAGCAGTATGGTCAATTTCGATGCAGAAAATAACTCAACTGCACATCTAGTTTAGAGGGTATTAAAGCCTACAGGACTTACTGATGTATCAGTCTTAACTACATCTATTTCTGTGGGTTTTAATGCATATAGGCCTTGCTGATGTGTCAATCTGAACTGTACATCTATTTCTGTGGGTTGTAATACATATAGGCCTTTCTGATGTGTCAGTCTCAACTGTACATCTATTTCTGTGGGTTTAATGCATATAGGCCTTTCTGATGTGTCAGTCTTAACCGCACATCTTTGTCAGAGTGTTTTAAAGCCTACAGACCTTTCTGATGTGTCAGTCTTAACTGCACATCTTTTTCAGAGGGTTTTAATGCATATAGGCCTTTCTGATGTGTCAGTCTCAACTGTACATCTATTTCTGTGGGTTTTAATGCATATAGGCCTTTCTGATGTGTAAGTCTTAAATGTATATCTATTTCTGTGGGTTTTAATGCACAAAGGCCTTTCTGAGGTGTCAGTCTCAACTGTACATCTATTTCTGTGGGTTTTAATGCACAAAGGCCTTTCTGTGGTGGCAGTCTCAACTGTACATTTATTTCTGTGGGTTTTAATGCACAAAGGCCTTTCTGAGGTGTTAGTCTCAACTGTACATTTATTTCTGTGGGTTTTAAAATGCCTACATGTCTTTCTAACAGCTGAACTGTAGATCTATTTTGGTAGGTTTTAATGCCTACATGTCTTTCTGACATATTAATCAAACTTACAAAGAATGGTCCATGAGCTGCTACATAGACTGAAGTGCTGACAAATGTTCACACTGAATTAAAACAAGTAATAAACATCCTCCTGTAGCAGTCACTGTATAAACATGATTCTTAAAGTTTGTGAACTGCAACAGAAAGAATACAGTAGTTGACAACCCAATACAGGACACATGTTAGCATCTCTGTAAATGTATAAACCCTCTCTGTCACATATCATGTGACTAAATTATCCTACATTTTCTTACGACTGACTTAGCCAGATTTATATGTAGCCAGGCATGATGCTGCATGATCCATCATCGTTTTAATTCTCGGTTATTAATTTTGTTCATTCAAGTTTATCTATACTTCTCAGCACATTAAACATTTTTACAATGACAAATTGTCTACTGAATACTGAAACCTGAAGCAAGTATGTTGTTCAGTTTACAAAACAATGGTGACATGAAATTTGAGACTTAAGGTCAAAAGAAACATTACTTGTCAGAAGCAGAACTCAAAACACATGATGGTTTTACTTTCACCTGTGAAAGTGTCTTTTATGAAATATAGTACCATTATGGGATACATCAGCTGGCTGCATTTACGCTGAGATTCGATGAAAGTAACAGGTGTTAAAAAAGATTTAAAAATACAACAGCCCAGACTGGCAAGTACTAACAATTTTTAGTCCAGAATAAACTACAAACCAGCTATTTTAAAAAAAATATACAAATACTGCTGAATGCTGATTTTAAGGACCTTTATTTGATCATGTGAAAGGTTATCTTCTGGAATTTACAATGTAACCCTTCTAATATCAGTTTTAAATAACGACTCCATTTAACTGCACATCGGTTAACTGCACATGCCGGATAACTGCACGTAGTCACGCCGGTCCCATTTTTTCCTAATGTTTTTCAATGGGAACAAACTTTGGATAACTGCACTTCGCTTAAATGCACACTCCGGATAATAGCACAATAAATTTCTGCCTGTGGCACATTATTCAATACAATTTTATTCCGGTTAACTGCACAATGTATATTCATGATCAGTTATTACCAGTCCACTGCTGTAATGCTTCAAATAAGCTGACAATTAAGCCGGTAAATGCGACTTTGTAAATGACTGACATGTAAAGGACACCTTAGGTGGTATATACATGTATATCCACACCCACTAGGGAGCAATAGCTTGGGAAAAATCATAGTACAGCATGGGAAACATTGCTCTAAACCGTTCCGGTCTGAATTATTTCAAGCCCAAAAAAAACAGATGGTTGGAAAGATGGAAAATGCGGAATTAAATTTAAACGACAACACAACGAAAAACAGTATGCAGATGACTTTGGAGCTGAACCCTTTTTCTGTGGGAGATGACCCATCACAGCAGTTTTCGAATAACATGTGATCTATAGAATTTCTTGAAATTTGCTATAATTCCTTGATTCATTGGTTGAATCAGTGAAATTGTGTTCGAAGGAAGGAAAACAAGTTTAACATTTAACGTTTAATGGGCCCGAGGGTGTGCAGTTAACCGGAGTCGACTGTACAAAGAAAGACCAGTCTGCTTCCTTAAACTAAGTATTATTAGTATTGAAGAGTGAATGGGTGAAGTTGTCAGTTTGATCAAAACAAATGGAAAACAAACTTTTGGTAGAGTATAGGATTTCAATTAGCAAAGGTAATATTCTTGAAAGAACATCCTTACCAACAGTAATAATGGTCATATTGTGTAGCTGATTCTTTTCTTTGTTTTTTTAAAAAAAAATTTTGTTGGTCAATTTGATTATGCATATTTAATTTATATTGTGAACACAATTTTTATTATGATTTTTAAAGAGGCTGTGATAAGAGTTACAGCTGACATGAATTTTGTCATGATTTTTAAGTAAACAAGATGTTTAAAAGCAAGACTTCAAGATGAGATGTATTTCAACAAGGCCAAGT
The DNA here is from genome assembly GCA_029339505.1 of Unio delphinus. Classification (NCBI taxonomy): domain Eukaryota; kingdom Metazoa; phylum Mollusca; class Bivalvia; order Unionida; family Unionidae; genus Unio; species Unio delphinus. The sequence goes on along the minus strand of JAQISU010000123.1, from coordinate 132,954 downwards.
GTTGCAACTCTATGGTCTTAAACTAAGTAACAAAATGCAAAAAAACCCAAAAGCAATAAGTTTAGTAAAATTAAACAAATAATTTATTTCTCCAGAATAAAAAGTGAAAATTTAAAAGGAACTTACAATATTGTGAATCCAAAATGAACTTAAAAGTTCTATTACACATCCTAAAATATAGTGTCCCAAATGAATTCCAGATCATTTTGTATTGATTATCAATGTGCCACCAGTTTTCAAAATAATCCAAAAATAATGTTTTTTGTCAAGTCAATGAGCACTTTGTAATTTCAATGAATAATTTTTTAAACATTCCTCTCAAATCATAACCTAACAGATTTAAACAGCTCCTACTGAGTTAGGATGAATAACTTTTCACGTCTTCCTTATCAAAAGATTGTCACCCGACCTATGACAACAAAATGCACTGGAATCATTTTCAAAGCAAAATGCCATCAAATTTATAAACAAGGTCAGGTCTGTTTACTTAAATTTTAGCAAATAACCTGAAACATATCATGCAGACCATGTCTTTGTTTTGTTTTCTTCTCAAATGGAAAAATCAGTGTCCTGAACTCAGTTCAAAGTTGTTGTTGTCGGGTTTAATGGCATTTTTCACCACATGATAGGCTATACATGGTGGGTAGTATAATTGGTGGAGGAAGAACCCGGGGAACCCCCCCCCCCCTCCCCGGAAAGAACCACCGACCCATGAGAAGCTACTGGAAAGCTTTCTTACATAACTACATTAGCCCAATCTTAGACTCGATCCCTGAGTTCAAAGTAAACATGTTAATCAGTATCTTGATATATAATCTACTCTCACAGACAAAAATTAGATATGTACTATGTGTTCACAAATGATCATTACAATCAACAATCATGAAGGGAAGTTAAACAAACAAAATACATAAAAATAACACCAGTAATTTTTCACAAAGCTAGTTGGTTTTCCCAGGCAATGAAGGTCAAGTGAAATGTGCATATACAGGAGTTGATAAACAAACTATTCAATCCTGTCTCATGTTGGTCTTTGGGTATCTATGAACAGATTAAGTAGTTTTGTTCAGATAAAATTCAAGAAGATTTATTTAAAATTATTCATAAGAATTATAAAGTGCAACACATTCAAGACTATTAGCACATCAGTACACTTAAGACTATTGGAATTCAATCAGAATCTTCTCTACTTCTGGACTTTGTTCTGGGACATTTAGGATATTTGGGATTTAATTTACTGAAAGTGCCTAATCAATTTTCACTTTTCAACGTAAAATTGTTTGTTGAATTTTACACAGATGTTGGTGTCATTTCTGTTCTGTTTAAGACCATTGAATCATCCTAACATGTGTGAATACATCCTCCAACAAAGTGAAAAACAGTCAATAGGACCGTGTGAAGTATCGAATTTCGAATAAGCAGTGAACCTTTAATGTTGAATGTTACTAGCTTACAGCTAGAACAGGGATTATTTTGGAAGGGTCATTTTGACATTTATTCTTAATTTTATTTCATATCAGTGTTAAAACTTCAAAGGGGCCAGTGTTTTGATTCAATGAAATTGATGGGAAATTCTAAAATGGGTTTGACATAGAGACCGCTAAATCTCTGATCCGTGTCAAATAGTCATTCTTCAAAGGAAAAAGTTGAATAACGTAGTTCAGAGATTTTGACTGACAAAACAAATGTTTGTCTTGGGAACAATTTTGAGAAACTACTGCTTATGATTGGCCAAGTGAAATTAAGGCATACATCTTGGAAATTAATAGGCATTTAAAGTGACAACCTTGGTCGAAATTCTTTAGTCAGAAATCTCCTGAGAGAGATAAAAGTTTGGCCAGGAGGAAGTCTAAGAAAGAATAGTGCTTTCCTCATTAAATAAGGGAGGGACCAGGTGTATGTCTTGCACAGATACACAAGTTCAAAATTTAGAAGCAATTTTAATTTCAGTTAATATTCTATGCTTTTGTTTGTTAATATGATCAGGTTCCATGGTATGTGTCGTTTGTTCAATTGCATGGAAATATGTGATGTTTGAGTTGCTATGAATCAGAGCTTTTTAATTTTACGGTTACGAGTTAATTGGAGGAATTAAATGCATGTGATAAAATTTTCATATATGCAGGATTTCATTGGTTTATGGACTGGAAAATGTGTTTGCTTTACAGAACTCAATTATTTTTTCTGTTTAGCCAAATTTATATTGTACATAACAGAAGGTCTTGAGGCAGGTAAGTTCATGTAACTAAGTTACCTGCATCTCCAAATAAAGCCATCATTATTAGTATGCATAAAAATGTTATCTTTTCATGACAGGTGGTCTTGACAGACAGTGGTCTCTTAAGACAGGTTTTACTAAGTGGAACACTTGGTCTGTGCAATGTTTTTCATTCTTTTCTTAGTGCCCTACCTTTAAAAATATCCTGGTTGCGTTGTCCATGATTTCAGTGAGCCTATTGACGACGTGAAGTCGGCAGATCTCCCCCATGATCAGATGGTCATGACTCTGCTTTTTGGTGACTTCCAGAAGCTGTGTCAAACAGTAGAATGTGGAAAACTTGTCCCAATTTTCTCGTCTGAAAATATATAAAAAATCCAGAATGCCTTACTTTAAAAGTAAAAGCTAAAGTAGAAAAAGGATTGAAATATAACTTTTGGCTCTAGCAGGGATAGTGTGTGTGTACTTGTGTGAATGTGTGTGTGTGTATGTGCGCACACGTGTGCAAGCCTTGAAGAGACCAAATGCATAAAAATTAGACAAATCGGCTTAATGGGTTAGATAATGCAAAGCACAGAGCTGCAATACAACAACAGCAAACCAATATGCACCACACAAGGATGACATCATCATTATGGCCAAAGTAAACTTTTAATCACAAACCAGAGATATGGGAGAGGAAATTGGCTCAGACTTGGTGTCAAATGAGAAGGGAGTACTATCCAAAAATCTCTGACAGGACAGAGCAAAGGGTGAACCTAATTTTAGAACACTTGGTGTCGATAACTTCCAAGTCTTAACTAGCAAGACATGCTAGGACAGGGTCAAGAGGTGTAAACATTTAGGAAACAGAGCAGGACATACTGGGATTGAGCTAAAAGGTATCAACATAACCCATCAGTGAAGAATAGGCCAGATCAAATCCAAGATCTCTCACATGGCTGCCTAATACCCAAGTGCAAGAGCAGTTGGCTAAGATATCTAGGTCAAAAGGAGGCTTTCTGCAGAAATTTCTTCCAATGCTGTTGATAACATATGCTAAGAAAACAACTATCTCCAGGTTTCTGGTCATCCACATCTTCATCTATATCTGATGGCAAACATTAGCATCATTTTACTGAAAGGATTTTAAAGTCAGGATGCATTCTGACAAGGTGGTCAAACTCTGTCAAGCAGTTTTTGTGAACGCTAATAAAGTTGTTTTGATTTAGTATCAGCAGCAATATTTAATGGCAGATTAAAGTCAATTGTATGAAACTGTAAGCCATTTATACATGGATGATTTCTGTCAAATAAAAAAAACATTTTTTGCAGAAGAAATTGTTGAAATGGCAACATAATGTATGCCAAAAACCCAAACACATTTTCTTTGGTAATTTTAGTAACAGCTGACAGTTGGCAGATCAGCATCATCTGCATAAATAGATCAAAATTGGGGCATTTTATTGAAGTCATTTTTAAGCCTTAGGAAATCCAAAACACGGTTTATTCCTGCTATACAAAGTTGTACACAAAAAGCGGAGGAGAGCTAATGATCCGTTGCTATTAAACGTTGTATAATAAAAACAGGTTTTATTCATCCTAGATTGTAATTCAAGCTATTTTTATAGCTTGAGAAAACGTTTTTATATATCATTTGCAACTCAGATAAAAGCCTCAGATTTCTCTTGCATGCAATGGTTTTATAATATGAAATATCTTTTGTTGTGTTAGGTTTCTAGAGACAAGTCAGGTCTGAGAAATTCCAAGTTACATCACTAATTTCTCCCTACAGTGGCTAAATGGGAGTTTATCAAATTATGATGACAAGTATTCACTACTCTGATTTTGTTTAAAAAAAGTTACATTCTCACAAGAATATTGACCTAGCTTGGTGAGGCCTCTATCAACCATCATAAAACCAACTTTTAATGAACCAATTTGAACACCTATATGTCAAGGACATCCTGTTCAAATTATAATTTTTCTATAAATTATGAATCAATGAAGTTATTTCTGTTGGATGAAGTTCATTAAAACAAATATGATACATCCTATGTAACTTTCTAGGATTTTGATTTGACAATTCATTTATTGTCCAATATTGTATTTATTTCTATTTAACTGCATAAAAGTCCAATATTGTATTTATTTCTATTTAACTGCATAATATACCAGCTAAATCCTGGTAAACCTTTAATGAAAATTTCACTAAATTTGAAGTTGTAGTTGTCCCCTATCATTCTATTGCCTTTTTCTCTAAATATTGCCTGATTTCATTCTCCCACAGGACATCTCTTTCCCATGAACTGGCTTTATCTGTTAATTTTTCATCATACAGTGTGGTTTTAGAAATCACTTATTCAGCCTGCATCCTGGAGGAAGTTGCCACTATCTGCTCTATATGTTACTTGATAAATATCAGGATCAATTAAAACACTTCATTTGAATATTTCATGTCTTCCATGCCTGGAATAACAAATTATTTCTCAAAATCCTATATATAGTTTTTTTTTACAGAGACCCAGTTTTTGAAAGAAGAAACATGTTTTCTTGTTCGCAAAAACATATAACATGTTTATCCAGTTATACAGTACCCCATACATGAGGAACACAAAATGTAGAAAGAATACAATTCTCATTTAACTGCACTTCAATTTCCTCACTACTTCCTTTATTACTCAATTGTTGTTAATCTACAAATACTTATGATGACTAGACACTACCAAGCTATCTCATGATCTTTTTAAGTGTCAAAGTGACCTCCAGCAAATAACTTGTTGAGGTCAAAATCACATTCCCTCATTTGTCATGTGCATCAAATTAAGAACTTACACTTGTTTATCCAACTTCCAGTTTATCTGGCAGTTATTCAAATTCAAATACAACAGCACTTACCCAACCATTTTAAAGTCTCATTTATGAGAAAACAGATATAAGGGACCTTGGAAGCTGTAATGGTTTGTGATGGAGAAACAAGAAAAGGCTGCTACATGCGTAGGTTTTACCAGGCTATATCCATCTCATTGTCAGACTGAACACTTGCTTGCAGCCTTCTCGTTCTCTTCTGAGCACACCATATTACTAAAATTGTCAACTTCTAGTTTCATTTATTGTATTTAATTGCAGACTGCACAGACCCAGATCTGTTGTTATATAATGTGCCAGCAGATCTGGATTTGTGCAGTTGGTAGGATTAATCAGTATAACAAACAACAGACCCTGATCTGCATGATCTTAATGTGATGGCATAACAGTATCTGTGTTGTTTGCTGATTAGCTGGACTTGTAAGCAAGTCTATTTGGTAGTGGAAACTTTACAATGGAGGTACCGAACAAGTTGCATATTTTATTCTCCTTGAACTACAACTATACAAGAGCAGAACTGCCACCAGTGAAAAGAGATGAGAAAATAGGTAAATTTTGAACACAGTGAAAAATGATGATACTTACTCCATCCACTTCAATGATCAGGAGTGTTTTACACGAAAATCCCAAAATAAAATTCAATCACATAATTTAAGCTATGTACACATAAAATTTATTTGCAGCAAAATTTACTGATATACACAAACTTCATGCTATTTGTCATGTTTTATTGCTGTGGCAGACTTGAACTTCCTCAATCGGACTATGGTACATTTGTTTTCAAACAGTTCAGGCTTCTTGCCTTGAGGTTGATCTAGAATAAAATTACTGCACATTTTTAGCACTAAAGGAGGCCCTAAAGTTTGTTTTATTTTTCATCATGGCAGAAAATATTCTTTCACTGTCACTGATCTCCAGCAGAGAAAGGCAGGTTATGTTCAATAATTTATTTAAACTATAATGATTTAACAATGGTAGCTTGCAGGTCTTCAGTTGAAGGCTTGAAGCATTCTAGAGCTGAAATCTGCTGGGTGTTCTAAATTTTCCCAATATTTGTTCATTTTGCTAGCTGTGTGCTTTTTTACACTGTCTCTGCCAGATGCCCATAGGTGCTCATATCAATGCTTGCAATTTATCTGTCATACGTGTACTATATGATGATATTATTATCTATCTAGTACATGTACATATATATGACAGGTAAATTTTAAGCAACAAAACAAGAAATCCATGTGCACATTACCGATTCTAAAATTTGCTTAACACTGAAAATGTTTTAACTGAAGTGTAGCTTAATTATAAAAATAGAATTAATACAGAAGATGAAACAATTAGTTGCGTTGGTGCATGCGTGGACAAATATGAACTTGAGCAAAACGATATATGCTAATCTTTCAGTATCTTAAAAATTCCATCTTAATTTATTGTCTTTTAAGAAATGTTATATTTGACATGAGTATATACATGTGCCATTTACCACTGCTGATATCGTGACTTGAGCATTTAAAGGGTCAAGTTATTTTATTCCTGATTTAAGCTGGTTGAGAATTGGGGAAAATATGATATCTGTGCATGTGACATGAATCTGTGAATGACTTAAGGAGTCGTGAAATCCAAAATCATGATAGTTGGCAGGTCTGCAAGAGTTTCTCTGAGCAACTGATATTCGACTGACAAAATGGCAAGACAGGAATCTATTACAAATCCATTTTTCTATATATGTATACACACATAATTTTAAGTAAAATATCTTTTAATGAATATATAGTTAGAAAAATTGATCTGCTTCTAATGGTGAGATGCTGCACCTCATGCACTGTTATCCAAGTAATGCAAACAATGATATCAGCCATCTTGAATGAAGAAAATAGATATGTTTTTGCAACATACAACTAGACCTAAATTATTTTACTTTAAACATAAAGTCACTCGCAAGTGCAAATATTATAAACTATACAGATGCATACTCGAATAATGATAAAACAAATAAAAATTTACAATAAAAGCTACTGTTACAATTGCTAGTTCTTGACTCGTTCGATGGCTACCTATGAGGAGCATTTAAGATTTTCAAGATGGCTTCTATAGATGTCATATTGATTGTTAAATAGCATTATCTTCATTTAGGACCAGCTCAACATTATAAAAGTATTTTGGGAAAACTCCATATTGATATGTCCATTTATTCATTAGCAGCAGTGATTAGATTATCAAGATGGTCAGTGTGGTGGCCATATTGAATGTCACAATAGCACCCTTTCTTTAACACCCAACCAGACACAACATAAAGTCTCTACATAAAAATACCATGTCAATGATTTTCATTTTAGGACGAGTTTTCTGCTTTATATGGATTGGTCCTCAGTCTTACAGACAGACAAATGGATAATATAAAAATGAATATTGAAATAACTAGGGCATAACCGACTTTTGATCTGGAAATCGGATTCCACCGGATAGTATGAACTTCCGATTAATCGGAATCGGACAAGGCAGGAACGACCGATTCAGATAATAAAAATAATAAAGTTGAATTTCTATAGCGCCGTGTCTAACACTGCGTGTCATTCGATAGTGCGTTAATAAAGTTAAATAAGAAGTCAGAAAAGTCCAATATGGTCAACACAACCACACTGTGAGACAATCTATTTGAACTGGCGGGTAAAAAACGAAATTCTGCCAAATTCTGTCAAACATATTTAAATATGCATTGCAAAATAATGAATTTAAGAAACATAACAAGAAAATTACAGTTGCCTTTTGTCACACACTACTTTTAAATTTTCCTCACCCCACCAGATTTTTATTTTAAAAATGTGCAATTTATTTGTGTGAAAATTGGAGGCCCCAGCTGAATACCAAAATGTCTTTACTTGTATTTTTTCATACTTCCCTCCCATCTGCCTTGTTTTTGATGGGCTACTAATGGTCCATGAAAACTCAAGTGTTATGGATCTCGTCATATCAATAATTCAAATTAAATTGTCCAATTACATGTACATGTATCATCCTTCTTCACATGCAACTTGGGTCTTTTTCAGTCTAATTTACTCCAAGTACCAATTACCATGCTATCTCCAATGTCTGCAGTGTTATTTCCTTCTTCACTGTAGAAGTATTTAGAAGAATATGAAGTTCCATTGACAAGATGTTGATATGAAGTCCATCTTTAACGAGCAGAGATGATTTGGGGGATGGTAGCCATACTGGATATCAAATGGACAATATTTTCATTTAAGAGAAGTCTTCTGGTGAAAACTTGCTTGATATATCCATCCATTCAGGTGGAGTAGCAATAGGAAAAATTTCAAGATGGCCACTGCAGTGGAGATAATAAATATCAAAGCAGCAATGTTTTTGGACAAACTATTCTGGTGAAAACTCAATCCAATAATATTTTCATTCAGGATTATTAACAATAGCAAGATTTTCAAGATGGACATCATATCAGCACCATTTTCAATTAGACATCAAGAAAAGTCTTAGCTAAAACACAAGTTTTTTTTCCCCTTTTATTTAGGACTAACAATTACAACTTTTCAAGATGGTCATGGTTTGTTTCACTCTAGTTTTCATACACACTAAATAAGACATTTTAAACTTTGCATGATGAAACAGAAAGTGTATTCAATACAACATCCTATAAGTGAAAAATAAAAAAAGCTGTATGATGTCTAGAAAAGACCATCAATAATGTATTAAAACCAATAATACTTGTAGCTTGTGTGACACAAAACTGCTACATTATTGTTTCTTACAACCAATAATAATTCTCACACCATGTGTATAAATAGCATAGCACTTTTACTAATGATTTATTACAACCAATAATACTCACTTCCATGTGTGAAACAGCATGCTACTTTATTAATGGTATATTACAAAGCAATACTACTCACGCCTAGTGTAGGAAATGTATGCTACTTTATTAATGGTAAAGCAATAGCAAAGCAATACATGTACTACTCACACCTAGTGTAGGAAATGCATGCTACTTTATTAATGGTATATTACAAAGCAATACTACTCACGTCTAGTGTAGGAAATGCATGCTACTTTATTAATGGTATATTACAAAGCAATACATGTACTACTCACACCTAGTGTAGGAAATGCATGCTACTTTATTAATGGTATATTACAAAGCAATACATGTACTACTCACATCTAGTGTAGGAAATGCATGCTACTTTATCAATGGTGTCATACAACCCAAGAGCAGACCGTCTAATTCATCTGTGGTGCACTTCACAGTTTGTCATGCTGTGGACTTGTGTTGGAAATTTGAACATCGGAAATAATATTTAAGGAATGTTTCGGCTTGAAGGTTTTCATAACATCTTTTTCATCAACCAAATCAGATGATCATATGATAGGCATTTCCAACTATTAAACTGGGAAAGACAATGACAAACTGCTGTTTGCATGTAGGTATTTTGTTTGCAAACTAGGGTATTTATATCAAAATTGTCAAGATGCAGAGTAGAATGGTTTTCATCGTTTTGTCATATGTAGACTGCAAATACAATCATTGTTTGACTGACTCCAGAAACAAAATTTACGTGTTTCTTCCTCGACTATTATGTGACCAGATGTTTTCTGACAGTTTTGTTAGGTATATTTTCTTTAAAGATGAATATTTATTGTTGCTTTTTGAAAATGATAAAATTGTAACTTTGTTTCAGTGCAAAACCAGAATAACTAATATCAATAGAAATAAGATTCTTAGCTTATGGTCAGAATTAATTTTGTAATTTGCTATTAGGTTACTTGAAAGTTTACTACATTTACCAGTGCAGCTATTATTGTGTTATGTTAGAATTTACACATGATTGAATTGTGAATTTGGAAACATGGTTGAAGTATGTAAGATAGTTACTATGGATGTATGCATAAATCAGAGCACGTCTATTTGAATATTTGTGTACTTTGTATGAGTTGTAAGACAAAGAAATACATCTGATTGTTGTGATATTGTTTAGTATAATGGGATTAGGAATATCTACTGATGTGATGGAATTTATTGGTGTATGCATAAGAAGTAATTGATACCATGCTGTATTATGACATTTGTTTCACCATACAAGAACACTTGAATATCTCGATGTGAAAAAATGCCTGACCAAAGAAATTTAATAGTCGTTATCTGATGATAAGCTGCGTTTAGTGTGGGATGAGTGGGCTAAGGAAAAAGACTACCATCCTTTTGTTTTCACAGAAAGCTTTTTAGGGGACAGAACTTCCGGTTCCATTGGATTCCAAATCGTCATGTGTGGGCAACGGAATTTAGACTGTAGCCAAGACAGTTGAAGTCAAAAGAACAAAAGAAGTGTAGTCATGAGGGAGAAAGTGGAGAGGGAGGAAGAGGAGGAATAGTTTAGAGTTGGATCATAGTTATTCCAGTAAATAAAGTGGTGTACAAAAATAATGTACTTAAACTCAAGACAAACTATTAAATTACGTTGATATCAATTTAAGTTGAACTGAAATTACTAATAATTTGTTTGATTAAATTTGTAATTTTTCTAAAGGGGATCATATTGCATTATTTCTTCCCAATAACCTTGCCCAATTCTCTGTTGATATTTATATTCTCGCTCACACCGGGTCATAACACTGAAGGAGGTCATTCCCTGGACAACATAGCTAAATCCAACAAACAACCCTTATTACTATGAGCTAGATGTGAATAGCACAGCATATCGCCATTTTATTTTTAATAGTTTTATAGTTAGCTAGCTGAAATTCGTGTTCAGAAACCAGAATCATTATAACTTTGATCTTTGAAAAGGTGACCCTCCAAGTCAACATGATTTTCCTTACCCCTATTGTTAGCCATCCATTAGTTTATTCAGGTCAGTTATATAATGTTATTATGCTGGAACAATTTTTATTCTTTCAGTCTGTGACTTTTGACTTAAAAATCAATAGGGTTCTTCTTCTTCCCAAGTAGAACTACATGCACTGTTATTGTAAGCAACCAGTTTTCTTATTTAATAACCTTGACCTTTGATATTTTAATCAAAGTTAATAGGATTCTTCCTTATCCAAAGTAAAAGTCACCGAAAAAGACTTAACTACAAAAAATTGAGAACTCAGATAAAAATTGTGGAAAATGTTTCTCTTCTCAAGCTCTTTTTTTCTGACCTTTAACTGACATTGATAGGGCTCTTGCTTACCCACAGTACAAGCAATCCACAAAGTTTGCTAACTATGGTGAAATAAAGTTAGTGACAAAAAAACTTTCTTCTTCTTTCAATCAGTGGCCTTGACATTTGACCTTACAACACCACAGTTATTCTTTCAAACCCAAGTGTAAAACATTCCAAAGTTTGATAACTGTAGATGGCATTGTGGTGTAGAAATTAAATTGGCAACAGGTAGACAGATAAATGGACAGTATCATAACACAATACACTCTGCCTTCTGGCAGTAATTGAGAAAAGGATAACCCCATAACCCCTCAACCATTGTGTTGGGTGATGTGTGACTATCTCTTTCAATTCAACTGGGCTCAATGTTTAAATGAAATATCATATACATGTAATGAAAGCATCAGCATAATAAAATAGCTAAAACATATATATTTAAAACATTCTGAATCCAATTTAAGATGTCACCAAGTGACACAAAAAAAATACTTCAGTGGGAAAATCACATAAAGTTGTAAGATAAATGTTGGACAAATCAAGCGAATGGTATATTGGTTTAAGTGCGAACTGCTGCTTACATAAATGAATTAGATGACGTGGCAAACAGAATGAAGGCAAAGCACACTTCTCTTCCATCAATGATTTGTTTGTTTCAAAAGCAAAAAAGATTATCTTGTGCAGGCACATATACCCTGGAATATGAAATCTTCAAAAAGCTCTAAAAATTATGAAGCAGCATCCCCACTGACATTGACTTAGAACAGCCATTAGGGTCTTATCTGACTCAAGTAGTTCTATCAAAAAATGTTGCAAATTATCAAATAAGCCACAGGTATACAGGATGTGGGAATTGGGTCAATATCAGACTTTACAGTTAGCCATACATGTATCTGCCCATCAGGTAGCACATACCATGTATCATATCAACCTGCCAAGATTGAAGACCTTAAAATCAATGCAAGTGCTTATTAACAACTGTTTATTGCTAAGAATTTATTGGTATATGCAGTTATACAAGTCACCATAATATGGTGTGTTCCATGATATACAAGTCACCATAATATGCACCTACCATGATATACACGTCACCATGATATACATGTCCTGTAATATGCACATACCATGATATACACGTCACTATGATATGGATATCACCATGGTATGCATGTCCTGTAATATGCACATACCATGATATACACATCACTATGATATGGACATCACAATGATATGTGTGTCCCGTAATGTGCACACACCATGATATACACGTCACCATGATATACATGTCCTGTAATATGCACATACCATGACATACACATGTCACCATGATATACATGTCATGTAATATGCACATACCATGACATACACATGTCACCATGATATGGACATCACAATGGTATGCATGTCACATAATATGCACATACCATGACATACACATGTCACCATGATATACATGTTATGTAATATGCACATACCATGACATACACATATCACCATGATATGGATATCACCATGGTATGCATGTCACATACTATGCACATACCATGACATACATATGTCATCATGATATGAATATCACCATGGTATGCATGTCACCATGATATACATGTCGCCATGATACGTCTCCAGGGCTAAAACTGGGGTAAAACCGCTTATTGTAATATCTCATCAGCAGTTTGTAAAAATGGCTTTATACATACCTGAATCTGTCCATGTTTTAAGAGACTTTAGTCAATGTGACCCTAGATTTCCACACCTTTTATAGAGTGAAGACCTTTTGTAATATTACTAAAAGTAAGTTAAATATAAAATGCATGAAATTAAAGGAAAGAGAATATTTACTTTTGCAGTTTGCAGATTATAAAAGTACTTTTATCTTTTAACTTTTAAACCTTATACTTGTTTCTTCATAATGATTAACTTCCAACCTCTGAAGAAAAAAATATGGCAATAAAATTAAAACTTTGTTTGAGATTATTTCCCTAATATATGTTCTAGTGACTCAGGGAGACTGCTCTGTTGGCCCAGTAGTTAGAGTGTCCGCCTCAGATGTGGGAGGTTGCGGGTTCAACCCTGGCCGAGTCATACCAAAGATAAAAAAAAAGAGGGTACTAACAGCTACCTCGCTAGGTGCTCAGCATTAATGGCATAGTGTTAGGAATGGTCAGCCTGGTGTCAGAATAATGTGACTGGGTGGGACATCATACCATATGTCTGTGGCATGATGCCCCAGTGCTAGACATCACAATAAATTGCCCTAGTGACTAAGGGTCCATACTGCTAACGCTGATCTGCCATGACCTCAAGCACTAGTGACTAAGGGTCCATACTGCTAACACAGATCTGACATGACCTCATGCACTAAAGACTAAGGGTCCATACTGCTAACGGATCTGACAAAGTATATCTAACATGAACTCATGCACTAAAGACTAAGGATCCAAACTGCTAACCCAGCTCTGACATCAACTCGGGTACCAGTGACTCAGGGTACTTACTGTTCACCCAGATCTGCCATCACCTCATACACTAGTGACTCTGGGTCAATAGTACTTTTTAAATCATCAGTAGATTTAACAACAGGTTTCGTGCCTGACAGTGTCATAATGATAACACTTTCTGCTTAAGCAGGTGAATCCGCAAACCTTAGCATACCAAAACATATATTCACAACATAGCAAAATATATTATTGGTTAGAAGTGCAAGATGTACAAATATGTAGAAATTATAAAACATTTTATTAGGTATCTTAATGTAAACACCACTGATGGTGCCACTGAATGTAAGACAGGAATCCCTTACATATCAGGATACAAATTTCATAAAACAACATTTTACCATAAATAAATACAAATGATGTTGCCATTGAAGATTAGACTGGGTATAAACATCTGGCATAGTCTTATTATTTCCAATGTGAAGAGTGCTGACATAAGACATGTACTGCTATTGTTCTTAAATTTCTGATGAAGAAAATCGATGCAAACGTTCAGAAATTTTAACAAACCAACCTGTAAATTGTTGATGTCATCACTATGGCCAACCAGAAGAATGATACACGTCTCACCTTTGACAGGTAAAATAACCAGATAGGTTTTCAAAAACAGCAACTTACTTTTGTCTCTCTTGTTTATGTTTTGTCCATGTGTTTTTGACAAGTCTTTCCAGATTGCGGGAGTATTCCTGTTCTATTTCTGCTTTCCGCCTGAAGAACTCCTGTAACTCTGATACCATAGCAGTCTGTATTTCCAAGCGATTTTCCAAACATTTTAATTGTTCTGATAACTGTTGTCTTATATCTGTAAAATAAAGCAAAAAGAAACTTCAAATTACTGTTGACCTCAAATTACGGTTGTAAACAGTAGCAATCTAAAATACTTTCCCTCACTAAACAGCTAAAGTCGCTTGTTTACAGAAAAGGATAAATGTTTACATGTATAATCCATTTTACAGTAAATAAAATGCTTTATAAATATACCTCACATTTGTTTTTTGATTGAGGAGGTAAAATAATAAATGTAGTATCCAGTTCTCCACCTCCATCCAATGTTTCCAATGAAATAATATTAATTTAAATACACGTTCCACCACCTTCACATCAAGGCCCTTTCAGGATCAATTTCTCCCACTCCTTGCACCACAGCTATCTCTACCATTGCCGCAAATATTAAATTTAATTTGGAGAAATATGTCCTATCATCTTATACAGAAATATACACAATAAACATCTCTCTCTCTCTCTCTCTCTCTCTCTCTCTCTCTCCCCCTCCCTCCCTCCTATCTATCGGTATTTCAAGTTTAAATTGTTTTTAAAAAAATCAGAAATATGACCTGCAGAATGGTAAGAAGCTTCTATTTTGATATAAAACTGGATCAGTAATATAATATGCAGTGAGACAAGAAATTCAGCAATCTGATGCAATATCATCTTGTGTATATGCATGGATCCTCTTTGATCATCTAGCTCATTATTAAACTTATCTGAGATTCTAATACTCTTGGATCAAAATCAGATTAGTGACACAATGTTCACCATGCTGAAAAGCTCAACCAATCAGATCCAGCATTACCTCTATAAGATGTATGGATTTTGCTTATTATCACTCATCTCAATGATATATTCTAAGTTTCATGAAAATCAAATCAGAAACATAGCATACACAGTGCTAGCAAGGCTACCCAATCAAGTAGCTGATATTACCTTATTAATATGCATGAATGTTACGAATTACTAAACTGATCTGAGATTTTGATGCAATAAACTTATCAAATCTGATTGAAACTAAATAGAAAATATGGACTTCTGAGTGGTAATGAGTAAATTTTGTTGACAGATGGAAACATGTTTGATGAAGGGTCATACCTTAAGACAACTTGGCTGTAAGGCCCAGTGAGTTAAAAGGTGCATTATTTTCCCTCAGCACTATATAAGTGGATGAGAGAAGCTTTTGCATCCATGAAGAGTTATTTTAATTTTTAACACTGTACTTCATGTGCATATATATGCACTTATTTATTTATTTTTATACAAAAAAACGAGTGATAATATGTGTGCATATTTTCCATACATTCACCTACCTTCATACAGTTTAGTTTAAAAAATACTACCTTGGCATAAAATATTTTTGGTTTCAAAAAATGCCTTTATTTATTTATGTTTGCTTTATTATACTATAAAGATGCTTCCACAAATTTGGATGCGAGTCCAATAGGTTCATAAACAAGTTTATTATCCTGGTTTTACAGTTTATGTTTGTTAAATTGTGGTTTAGCATATCTATTCCATAAGATAGATACTCAAAACTAGAAAATGCTATGATAACAATTGTAGATGATCTGAAATGTATTATTTTTCATTCATTCCTCTGTTTGCATCATGGGAAAATGAATATATGTAAATAAAGCATATCAGAAAACAAAATGGATTGTGGCAACTGTCATAAAACAATATAATTTATAAATAGTTTTTACTGTTGAGCTAAATATGAGAAAACTGAAATGTTACTTTCTTGGTGATTGGACAAAATGATCCTCTAGTGTTATCTATACAGTATCCATTTTAACTGCCTGAGCTGCATATATATATATATATATATATATATATATATATATATATATATATATATATATATATATATATATATATATATATATATATATGGCAACAAGCAAATGTATATAAAATTTCACTAAAATCAAATGCTGTTTGACCTACATGTCAAAATGGCTACCAGGAGTTACAATATTGCTCAGCCATCTCTGAGAAGATCTGTGATAGAACAAAAATGCCTTCTTCATTTCTCTAGTAATATTATCCTCACCTCCATCAATCCCCAATCTACAGATTTGACTCAACAGTCAGGAAGTGAGATATATTCAGCAGCACTATTAAGATAAGAATTGTACCCTCCTACATACATCTGGTCATGTTTGATAAAACCTAAAATCCTACATCTACAATATACATTTCACATACACATACACACACACACACACACACACACACACACACACACAAAATACTAACCAAACAAACGTGATTTTTTCCTCACATCTGATGACCTAGGTCTTAGTAAGGTCTCCATATTGTGTATGTATTCAGCATGTAGCTAGACTGGTAACATGAAATTTAACCATTATCAGATGCATTCATTACTGTGCAAAGACTGTAATAGTAAGAGTAGCAGTCTGGTTACATGGGCCAGCCTCCTTACAAACATTATGGCAGTAGCAGTGATCTATGTGTAATAAGGGAATCAGAATCAGTCACATGGCAGGGAATATGTTAGCTTGGAATCAGTCACATGGCAGGGAATATGTTAGCTAACTGTTACAATGCAGTTATACATAGGTCATGCCTTGTAATTGATATAAGCTGCATGAATTACAGATAGGTTCCAACATGTGGCATACAACCTGACAATACATGTAAATGTTAGTTTTAGAGCCCAATACAGGTTTTTTTAATCAGTGCAGATCAATACAGGATGCACTAGGCAATAGAATCCATCACAACAGTTTCATGACATTTTTCAATATCAATCATATATTGATAAATCTGTTCCCACAACAATGTGTTTGTTCTCATTCTCCTTACTGGGCAACATAATAGATATAAAGGAACAGATTATTTGTCTACTTCAATCAGACAGGAGAAACAGGATGTGTATGTTTTAGTTGTGGTTAATTTGTACATTGCTCTCAAGTTTTATTTGTTCTTAAATAGGCTGATCCACACTGGGAAAACATGTGATGTGATTTGGATTTTTAAAGTAGCTTTAAAAAAAAAAATCACTCATATTGTAATGATATCTGCAGTGTGGCAGTTTACAGTGATGTCTAGCACATGTCAATCATGCTGCAGACATGTAGTATGATGTCCCCCATTCAGTCACATTATCCTGACACCAGGCTGACCATTCCTAATACTAATCTCTTAATGCTTAATGCCAAACAGGGAAAATAATTTATTCAACTGCTCAAAGCATGCAACTGTGGAGGTACTGTAACTAGATGGAATTATCATCAGTGTGTTACAAATATGAAAGTTATTCTGTGTTGCAATTTATTTAGGACTTTTTTACCTTTATTTATTTAGGACTTTTTAAAATAAACTTATTTGGTCAAGGGACCAAAAACTAACCTTCTTTAAGCCAGTAAAAGCTGAGAGAAACAGATGTAGTCACACCACACATTATAATACCCAAATCAGTGAGCATGGGGTCTGAATGGTTATCTTTGAACCAGGAAAGGAGCCTCCAATATGATACTAATGGGACCACCAACATGTCTCTTTTATGGCCAGATGTAACCTAAAATGGTTGTTTTAACTGCTGTTCTCTATGAATATGTGTTCCTTAATGGTATGGCATGGTTTTGTGATTTTCCCATAGTAGAATAATGAAAATTATTTAGCCAAAAAATAAAACAGACACACTAATAAATAGTGACAGTTGGCAAACAGAAAGCAGACCATTTTTTGCCTAAACATCTTTGCTCCTCTATAATAGCTTTTTTCAACTAGTTATTTTAAAGATAATAAGCTGATGATGTTTAATGACACAAATTTAACTGTGTGATAGGCTGTTTATAAAAACTAATTTACTGACCCTTTTAACATCATTTGCAAGAGAATGCAGACTGAAACCAGCCCCAACCTCTATGCATTTAATTATACTGAAAAGTGAGAATAAAACACTTACAAACTTGGTCAAAATAACGGAAACCTAAACTTCTGTGGAAAGTATTGACCTTCAATGAACAAAGTTTGCAATATGCAATCCTTTTCGTTAGGGATAAAAGCTGGTACAGTCCTGAATCATCAATCACTTAATTGAGTGCATTTTCTGAACATTCTATTGCCTGTCAAGAACTTCTATTAGCCATGTAGACTTGGCCAAGTACATTTTAAATATCTTTAGATGAATCCAAAGGAGACAGTTGGCCAGACAACATCACTTGCACTCTATTATCTGATATTTTTATATCCTCTGATTGCTAGTCTCTTTTGAGTTTTGGCAGTGAAGCCATTCATCAACAATCTGATTACACTGCATCACCAGTTACATAGTAATACATGTATGAAGTTCAAAGACAACTATGGTAATATATATGCTAGCCTGTCAAAACTCCCTCTGGTGTGTGGATGAAAATTAGCTGATAAATAAACAATTATGCACTACAGCAACCTGTAACTCAGCTATAACCTGCGGGCTGACACCCCTAGTTTAGTGTTAACTCTATTACTCTATAATTAGGTCAATTATTACTGATAAACAGGGTGAAAATTTCCTTTAAATATTGAAACCACTAACCAAGAAATAATTATTTGTCTCCACTGGTGAATAACTGAATCCCATCCCAAAATATAGTGGCACATAACAGACAGATGAAGTCTCACATGAAAACATGGTAGATAGTCCACTTGAGGGCTAAGCCTTCCATGTGTTGTTGCCCGAAATGCTGTAGTAAAGCAGTTGGTCTAATATTACAGGCATGATCAAGGATTCCATTTGGAATGAATGTATCACGCTGAACCACTTTAGCACAATGCTCCCTCATTTTAGTATACTCAGATAAACAGTGAACCCGCTTACAGTGCCGAGGTAAAGGTGGATATCAGTCTGTCTTACAAAAATGCAAAAATGAAATTCCTATTTCATAAAAATGTTAAAATTATTATCAAAATTTTAAAATACAAACAAAATACAACTCATTGTTGAAAATGGTTGTTAATGTTGATATGTATATCTGATTTGATATATATCTTGTAATGTAAATTTATTATTTTGTTTCGCAAAGCGGTTGACTGAATTTTCTTTGGTAAACAAGTGATGTTGACCTAAATCCTTACCTTGATTCAAGGTTAATAAGAACATTATAAACAGGTTTTATAATTTTTAAATGATTGGCTGTTGTCAAGGTCAAGATGATGGGAATAGAAGTAAATAACTATTTTTTTCTTAAAGTAAAAATGCTTAGTTCTCTTCAGGGCCATGTTGGGAATATGTGATATATGTGATATAAGTGATCATATGACTCCTCCCCCCCCCCCCCCCCCGTGATTTTGCAATTTGGGGACTGTTTTATTGCATATTAGAATACAATATAATCTTTGTCTTAGTCAAATATAGTGAGTTCTGGGATTTTACAAATGACCTTAAGTTATTTTCTTTTGTTGTAGCCAAGTTTTGGAATCCATGTTAACAATGCTTCAGTTTAGCTGGATTTTAAAGAATTATTTAATATACTTGGAAATATTTGATGTGCTTTGAGTCATTTCTTGGACAAAGACATTTTATCAAACTATTATTCGAATTTCCAACACTGGAGTATTAAATCTTGTGATTCTACAAGGAATTAAAGATAAATACAAATCAGACTTAAGCATACATCATTGTCTTCCATCTTAGATTTTCCATTAAGACTCTAACTATTACATTGTCTTTCATCTTGGATTTTCAAACAGTACTCAAACTTGATTCTATTAGAACATTTCATTACTAGGATTTTTTTAATTTAATTGTGGATTATGTTTGGATTTGATTCTTAAAACTAAATTCCTTTTCCAATTTTACAATCTTTTCCAAGGAAATAAATCATTTGTTAAATTTTACAAAGCTTCTGGTTTTCACTTTTTCTATGTTTTTGTTTATTGGAGCTTAAACACATAACAGTGTAATCACAAAATTGCAAATTGTAGTATGACCAAAAAACATTATTGCTATCTTGAACAGAAAATATTTTCTCAATAAATAACACAATAAAAAAAATATCAATCAATAAAATACTGTGATTTGCCTACTGATGACACACTATAGGAATTAAATACTAATTAAATAAGTCTTTTCAAGTGAAAGTCTTATTAATTTTTTTTGATTTTGTTTAATTGTAGTCATCAAAACATGATATGACTTCTAATGAATATGGGGGTCATTATATTTGTTGGATTAAAGTATGTTCTTTAGACAAGTTCTTGCTTTTGCCTTATCTGCAGTGCTCCTCAAAGTCTAAAGTATTATAATCAAAGTCAATCATGCAAGTTCTAGTGAAATGCAATTTTTTTCTTTTGTCTTGTTTTTCTTTTTCCTTCCCCAATCCAAATGTATGTAGTGTTATGTGGGACTGTGAAACAGATCTGTGTTCTCTGTATAAGTGGTAAAGAGCTGTACACAAGTAACATGGCTCTCAACAAAGTTACAATCAATATCACATCTTGAGGAATTAACCAGTGTGGGCGTACCAATGGGTTGGACTACAGGAGTTTATAAGTACAATTCTTGCTATGAAGCACAAGTTTATTGGTGTTTACTTGCAATGGATACAAAGGTCTAACCTTAAAAGGGAAACAACTTTTCCAATACATGAAGTTTTGAGTACTGCATCTCAACTGAACCTACTTTAAAGGCCTGTAATTGATTTTGACTTTTTCAGATCTCTTTTCCATAATTATTCAAGACAATTTGATGAATATTTGTGTACCATAATCACATATATAAAAATGTTGTATGTGCCCTCTCCTCCAATGGTTCATCAAAGTTTCACCCCTTTTGCTGTGTTGCACACTTGTCTATACTGTGACATTTACAAACTTCATCATTCACCAGCAATTGAGGCAGAGGTGTATAATGTGATCTCATTTTTAAAATAGCACATTTTCATCTAGTTATATTGAGGAGCAATATATTAGACACAAACTCAGGGTCACTTCTAGAACTGGAAATGTAGTGCAAAATCCCCACCTTGTTTGAAAAAGGGCATCTTTTCTGTTCTCTATATTAAATGGATTGAACAATGAAATAAAGGCATGACCTGAAAGCATGTGATTTTCAATAAACTGTTTTGTTTTATGACAATTTTTTTTAGAAATAAACATAACTCTTGTGAAAATGCAATCAAGAAAAGACCCAACAAATCCCATGACAATATTCTCTTGGGTCAGTGCTTCTTCATGGGGTCTTCCTCCATCAGTTATAATGGCTGCCAAGTATAGCCTATCATGTGCTAATATATGGCATTAACCGCACAAGAACAACATCTACAATCTAAACTTTCCCCTACAAGACAGGGCCAATCTGCTATATAAAATATTATCTCTGGCACCATGCTTAAACTCTCCAACCTAAATAAATGCAAAGATTTTAAACTTAATGTTTTCAATTTTTGAGTGAAAAGTTTTGAATGTAATATTAACTGATAAAAAATAAATACCAATGCACACCTACCAAATATATGGGGTCCCTCCGACACAATATCATCTGTTGGTGGTCGAGTGCATGAGAATAGCAAGTAACGCTGTCTTGCTGGCATCTTCAGTGACACTGGTGATTTCATTAAGCACTATAGTTTTAATCCATTAACAGCGAATGAATGACAAGTCAACATAAATCCAGTCAAGTCCACTAGGATACTATTGTGGACAATTCTGAAAATAAATCCACTTCATCCACTGGTATTTTAGTGACAATTCTGCATAAATCCAATTTTGTCCATTTGAATATCATGTGAGAAACCTTACAGAGATGATCCAGCAATCCACCTATAATCCAACAGCATGAAAGTGGACATTATTCAAAATTTATCCATAAATAAAAACTATATGAAATCACCTAATGAGAGACAACTCAATGAATGAAAAGAAAAATGTTTGTTGGTAATCATCATCTTGACAAAGATAAAACACAAGACACTGATATCACACTCCATTTTTTTTCCAAACTGATTTTAGGCATTGAAAAATTATAATCTGAAGCCCCTCATCATCCTTAGATGTGTTATGGACCCAGCTTGCCCCTAGGACTGACAATGTGACCACTAGTTAGTCATTTTCATCAAAGCTGGTTCATGTGAAGCCTATGCAATTCAAGCATGTTCTAACTAGTGGCTGGGGTAAGATAAGGATTTGTTATTCAACACTTGCAGCTGATGATGATGATGATACAGTTGGAATTTGATATAAAATTTGTTTACCTACTAACCATTTGCACTCCATCTGCCACCTTATCCAAGGACACACCCAACAATTTCAACCCTTTTGAGAAAGTATCTATACTTCCCATCTCCTTTTTGAAAGTTTTGGGAGAAAAATCTAATTTACAAATTTTTTCCTCAACTTCCGACTTTAATATCATGGCACTGGTATCACACCAAGAAAGTAAATCTTTATGTCCACATTGACCAGGTGTTTGGTAAGAAATGGTCAGTATTACTGGCCAGGTGTTCAGGGAAAAAGGTAGCTGGAGATACATATGACTAGTGAATAAGAGGACATGGAATAACCATATGATTAGTGAATAAGATGACTTGGAATAACCAAATGACTAGTGAATAAGTTCATTTGGAATAACCAACGACTAGTGAACAAGATGACTTGTAATAACCAAATGACTAGTGAATAAGATGACTTGGAATAACCAAATGACTAGTGAATAAGTTCATTTGGAATAACCAACGACTAGTGAACAAGATGACTTGGAATAACCAAATGATAAGTGAATAAGATGACTTGGAATAACCAAATGACTAGTGAATAAGATGACTTGAAATAACCAAATGATAAGTGAATAAGATGACTTGGAATAACCAAAATGACTAGTGAATAAGATGATGACTTAGAATAACAAAATGATTAGTGAATGAGATGATGACTTAGAATAACAAAATGATTAGTGAATGAGATGATGACTTAGAATAACAAAATGACTAGTGAATAAGATGTTGACTTTGAATAACAAAATGATTAGTGAATGAGATGACTTAGAAAAACCAAATAACTAGTGAATAAGATGACTTAGAATAACCAAATTAGCGAGATGAATTAGAATAACCAAATGAATAGTGATTAAGAAGATAACTGAGTATATGATGTAAATCTAGATGCTCTATGTGCTCATTTATATTAAAACTGAAGAAACAAAATCATATGAAAACGTGGAAGTACCCTACTAATTCAATCCATGAAAATATTTCTGATCATAATTTATAATGCAAACTGTTCAACTAACTGAACAGTCACCTCACTTCCTGTGTAAATTCTCACTTTTACTGTGATCAAGCAATATTTGAACAGATTTGCTCCACCCAAATATCTGTGTAGAAGATTGCACTATCTAGAGTCAACATTTTGTAATTAGGCCGAGATGAAAATTTGATGGAGTACAAAAAGCATCTTCTCTGTCTCAAGATTTGACAGAAATGCACAAGTTAATCAAGATCTTTTCTGCACCTTGATAAAATGTAAAACAATACACAATCATTATCTATTTCATCTCTCTTGTACTGCACTCAATTTAGGGACAGAAACTGAAACTGGATGATTACAGTTGTATCAACTTTCAAAGCAGTGAGACAAAAATGTTATGTTAACTCTATTGAACTGCTTTAACCTGATGATTCACCAAAACAAAAATGTGACTTTTTAAAAATATGAATTGTTTAAAGAAAATTTAAATTTAATATTTAAGGAATTCGCTCTACTGATCTTCTAATGCAAATATGGCATCACTAACCTTTCATCTTGTTAAAAGGAAATACTAATTTTTACTTGGATTTTTTTTGTTGTTGCAATTTTATTAACCTCTCAAATAACAAGATGTATGAATTGCATGTCTAAGCAATGTATGGAAACTGGATTTTAAAAGCTATCAATTCAAATTATTTCCATTCAACATCAACCCTATCCTTGAGATGAATGACCTTTATCTCTTCAATTAGGTATAGGACTGACAATGGAAATAACCGTTTCTGGCTTCCCGTTTTCTGATGCCGCTTTGGTTCCAGAACAGTGGTCTGCTGTTACAGCATATTTAGAGATAAATTTGGATCGTTTGAATGTAAAATCATTGGAAACCAACAGCATACATATCCGGATACTTGTTTATGGTATTAAGCGGCCCATGGAAGAAAAAAAAAGTATTTTTGCAAAGCGCTGAAAATTTTAAAAGTTTTATTTTCATACATTAAGAGGTGGTAATACTAATAAACATGGAAGGTCTTAAGCTTCCAACAATTTGGAATATATCCATGTATATTTCTTATTTCTGAGTAACCTCTATTTACCGTACAAAGTCTTGATTCAGGAGTCCTATCTGGTCGTTTCAGCCATATCTGCAATGACCAGTCCATAGGCCAAATTATCCCTCAAATATTTTGCGCACTGACCCCATTGTCGGTCAACGGAGTTAGTGGACAAAACTCGATTTAATAACTTCTAGAAGTTATTTTATATTTATATCTATATTGATTTTCATTCAGATAAGCAAAATTAGTGTTTATGTCTTCTCTTCAAAGTATGTATCAAACTTGTTTAAATGAACAGTGTCATGGCAAGATTATATGTGTATGAATTTAGTCTTAGAAAGCTCTATTCAAAATAATGACAAAGAATGATGTAAATAATGATATGGGGATGTTTCACAAATTTCCATTTTTTTTTTAGCATTTATTAAGCATGGCAATATTCTGTTGAAATAATTTATACAAACATGAAACAGTTGTCACTAATGTCCAACAATTGTGTTAGATTTCATGAAAATAAATATGGGTTTGAGAAAACAGTACACATTCCTCAACAGGCTGACGACGTGTGATTTGGTATAGCTTTCATTGTTTGTCCTAATTAAAACTGAAGCTATAAACATGTTTTCTGGCACAATCCAGAGTTGTAGACTCTGTTCATTTTCATGAAATTAAAAGTAGGACCATGTTTTTCTAAAAATTGACAAAATTGCATTTTGAGAATTGTCCACCCCCCACTTCTTTCATGTCAAAAAAGTATGCCACGCTGCTTCACAGAGACAGTTGAGACTGAATTTTTATCATTCTTGGATACATCTCCATTGAAAAATAACTTGATTTACTTGCAAAAACTGGTATTTCAATTTTCATGTCCTATACCTAATTCAATCATTTCTACAGTAAAATGTGACTACAGCCATTATCTCTATAGGATACTCTGTAGCGTATCCTATCCTATGTAAAAACTTGGCATGACTGATAATATAAAGGGTTTTACATTGTGTTGCCACATAAAATGTATACCACAGCAACAAAAGCTCCCTTAAACAAATGTCAGCTGAGCAAGAAAATATGTGTAATCTACAAATGAAAGATTTCCCCTGTAACCAGTTTTAAACTCAATCTTGACTGTAAGACATTACAACCATTGCAAAGTATTTGTAGTTGCTGTGATTTTCCTAGGAATCCCAAAACAAAGAACCCTGTACCTGCTCACAAGCTTGAGAATGCAGAATAAACTCCATGCATTCTCCTGTATACCATGAAAGGCAATGGAGACAACCTTTATGCCCCAGGATAACACTTCCATATAAAAACCTTGGACTTTTCAAAAGTGAACAGTTTATATACAGAAAATATAACTCATATTTTAATGATGTTACCCTTTTGTGCCTTATCATTGTTTTCTATCTTTTGGAAGAATTAAACTTACGCTCTACTGGATTGTGCTGATGTGTTGAACCTTATACAGGCTTTATTTCTGCTGATTTATAAATGGTATACTGTATGTCAAAGTCAATCAATGTTATCAACAGCATATATACAAAAAATACAAGAATATGTTCAAACGCTGCAGAATAAACTGGAGGGAACTGCTTCTATGACATAGACATACAGAATTCAAAATCATTCTTGACAGCCCTGTAACAACGAAAAGATACAATTCCATGTTGAGTAGTAACTGGATCAATTTTGCATCAATATTGATATCAACTTAGGTCTAATTTAAGTTCCTCGTTTAAAATGAGTACATGTACCTCAGATACATCATGTTACAGCAGATGTCATTCATAATAATTGTAAATACTAATATAAGCATATCAGAGGGGAAGGTAGGTGGGGAGCTGATAATCTGACCTCAGAATGATACCAGTGAGTGAGACATTGAATTACTCCTAACCAATGGTCAAAAACCACAAAGCACAATCCTATTCACACATTCCTATGTCTGCAGTCAAGATCTGTAAATCAAAATGAACGACCTTCACTGTTTAAAATTCATATAAATTCATATTAATATCATTCCTAATCTAAGTCATCCTTTGAAATAAAACAACCCTCATGTTTCTGTTCGCTGACCTTCCCCATTTGTCATTGCTGATCCTAGCACTTTCTTCCTCCATGGTAAAAGACCTGCCGATCCTAATTTTAAAAACAGTACAATAGAAAACATTTTATCTTCATTTGGCCAATGATCTATGGAAGTCTGGGCTATTAAATTTTATCCTGTCTCAACTAAGTAAAATTGGCTGTTGTGCTCTGAGCTATTTGTAAAAAACAAACAACATTAGTGGGTCTTGATGATTCTGCTTGCATTTCTTCAATACTACATGGTCACTACCGGTATGTCATCAAATGGTAGACATCCATAAATCCTATGAATCTGCCAATCCTCTATCCCCACTCCCAATGGTTTTAGTGAAACTGGTACTATCAGACTTGTGAGAATATACTTTGTGTATAAATACTTAATTTTAAGATAAAATTCCTGAATTTGAGATTTTATGATGATCAGCTAATCACAGTGTTGTTAATTCTGCAAAAAAATGGTGCAAGCCAGAACAGCCTAAAGCAAATGTAAACAATTTGCCCTTCATAAAAGCTGATGGACTCCATCTCCCAATTAAGAAAAACTAAGATTTAAACTGTAAACCACATATTTACTTGTTGTGGTTGATTATTGATTATTAGTCGATGTGGAACTGAAAATGTATACACTGCATCAATCATTCTGATTGGGCAAATAGTTTCTCTGCTTCTTACATTATGAGCCACTCAAATACCAAGGCACAATAATTTCTTTTAGCATAGACTAATACTATTTAAACTTTCCCTTTGGACAAGATCAG
Source organism: Unio delphinus (assembly GCA_029339505.1). Classification (NCBI taxonomy): domain Eukaryota; kingdom Metazoa; phylum Mollusca; class Bivalvia; order Unionida; family Unionidae; genus Unio; species Unio delphinus. Next base: position 105,375 of record JAQISU010000123.1, on the reverse strand, counting down.
CAAATTTAAAATGTTGCACAGCACAGAAAAATATTGAGGAAAAAGTAAACAGAACCACATAATTTATTTCAATTACATGTTTACCCTTTTGTTGCATACACATTGTTCAAATGTAACATTTAAATTCTTGATTGGTGTGTGTGTGATTTTATTTTACCATTGCATTAAAAAAAAATTCAGTCATACTGCTATGACGTTTTCAGTATGGTAGTTTATAGTGATGTCTAGCACTGGGGTATCATACCATAAACAAGCAGCCTCATGTCCCACCCAGTCACATTACCCTGACACTGACACCAGGCCGACCAGTCCTAATACTAGCTTCTTAATGCTGAGTGACACATGAGGCAACTGCCAGCACTATTTTTATAAGTCTTTGGTATGAACGAGCTGGGGCTTGAACCTGAAACCTCCCACATCCAAGGCAGACATTCCAACTATTTAGGTCACTGGAGTGATACTGGATTATTCATCTGTGCAAAGGGCTGATGTTTTGCCAAATGCACAGGTTCTATAACAAATGCATTGGCTAAAGGTAATTTTGAACAATTATCACAAGTAACTTTACTGTAACATTACCTGTACTTTACTGAAAACTACCCTCCCCCCCCCCTTAGCAAATTTATGATATCCAAACCTGATTTCAATCACTTCTGACCCCAATACATTATGTCCAAACCTTGGTCAAGGTCCACATTGTTGCTTCAGTACTGTCTACTCACTAGCAAGTAGAGTCTAACTGCATTAATACTGATTTGCCAGACTATAATGTGCTGGCAGATATGGGTCTATTCACTTGAACAAACAACACAGACCATGATCTGCAGGTATATTATACTAGGGCATATCTGGCTCATTGTTGTTTGCAGTCTGTAATGAATGTATTCCAGTGTTCCAAGGAATTAGTCCATATGTTACATCACAGGGAATGAATCCCTCAAGTTGGGAATCTCCTCTTTGTTTCCAAGGTCCATGATTCCATCCTTTGTGTGGAGCTACCAGCTGTCTTTAATGGATGGCTGTTGGGAGTTAGGTCAGCAAATGGTTAATGATCCATGACACATTAAATTATAGAAATATGGCCCAAAGGTGAACACAGAACACAAGGACAATTGTTTCTTTCAGTCCAGGCTATATTCATTATTACTCATTAGAGAGAGAATGCATCCATAGTAAGAAAGATTCATACATATAACAATCTTGAAAAGCCACAATCTTTTCATACTGTCTCTCTTGATGTGCAGATCAGAAAAACGTGTAAGATTAGTACATGTACTCGGAAAGGCAAGAATCATAAATGGGATACATCTTGATTTCCAAAATAAACTACACACACAAGTTGTCAGCAGGCTGGTAGGCTTATTGACAAAATTGGACCTTTCAATCTTGCAGCACATCCAATAAACCCTTAGTCTTTGTTCCATCCAAATCTTATTGAAAGAATCAAGACACCAGAAAGACTACTTGTTATTTTTATTATTCATTAATTAAAAACTATTGGCTCTGTGAGTCATAAGTATCCATGACATACAGGTTTATATCTACTAATGACTCAGCTTCCTTCCATTGAACAAATTACAATTCACATTTATATTCACAATGTTGATAAAATACTATCTGGCATTGAACATAAAGATAACATACAGTAGTCCACACAATACAAGTACTGTATACCATACAACCTTTTATATCCAAGAGAGTGTTTGCTAAAATTGTGAAAATTTTGAAAGTTTTGAATCTGATCATAACATTCTGAAATTGCTTTATACAGTGAGTTTGGTTCTCTTAAGACTTATTGTTGTTGTTGTTGCTGTAGGTTTTAATGCCATTTTTCATCACATGATAGGCTATACATGGTGGCCAATACTAATGGTGGAGAAAGAACCCAGTAAAATCCCTGGAAAGAACCACTGACCCACGAGAAGCTATTGGCAAGCTTTCTCACATAACCATGTTGGCCTAATCTGAGACTCAATCCCACACAGAGGTGAGATGGCAGTGATCCATAAGGAAGAGCGCTTTAGACCACTCGGCCACTCAGGGGCCCCTTCTCAGACTTATAAATCTTTCCTCCTGTGTGTAAATAAACTTATGCTAATGGATGTTTATGACTAATCAACATGCAATAATTTGCAACACATTCTCTATAGAACAGAAAAAGCTTGTTGCTAATCAGTACAGATTAACTTCTACTATGTATCTATGCATGCTGACAACATATCATCACAATAGTGGATAATACATTACCAGGTCTCAAAAAGGTATACAAAAACAAACATGAAGCGCAAGATGGCAAACTCCTTAAAACAGAGTCAATTTTTGTACAAGACATATTCTTGTAAAAATTCCATGCCACTGTCAGCTGGAACATGATTTTTGGAAATATGCAATAGTAGATGGACATGCCTCGATCAGCTTCCTCTTATGACATGTTGGAAAGCAAGCCTATTCTATATATTCAAGTCTGGAGGATGGGTGGGTTTAGTGTAAAAACCAACATGGTTTATGCTTCAGTGAAAGAAGCATGCACATATTAATACAATTTATATATCCTATACAGGCAAACAGATTTGAAGCCAGTAAAATTTAAATATCCTATACAGGCAAAGAGACATGAAGTCAAATATATTTGCCTTCAGTTAATAAAGTAATCCATAGCCGACACTGAAATCTGATGTGATAAAATCAAAAAGATATCAGAATCCTATTAATGCATTTACTTCAAAACCAAATATCTTTTTTTGTTGCAATGTTTCTGTTAGTACTTGCTTCTGAGTTGGAAACAATACTTTATCACCCTGTCACTGTGTTATGTATTTTCTCAATAAAGGAATGAGCACCCTTTCTGTTATTGTAATCATTTACCTCTCATTGTTTTTTTTTGTTGGAACATGATATTCACTGAGATAATGTGTGGAAACTCATTTGGCAACATAATGACTTCAAACATAGTCCTTGATGTTGTAAGCTATTTCTATATGAAATACTGTGAATTCACTATTTTTTGTGGGGTAACAATTTTCTGGGATTCCATGGCTGCTACAAACCAAAAATGTACAGTATTCTACTGAAAACAAAAGGACTACTTACAAAATCCATGAATTGAAGTGCCAATGAAAATGTCACCTTTTAAACAAACCACACAAATACATACCTACAAATATAAACAAATTCAAAACATTTGCCTTAAGATTCACCAGTCATTCAAGTCTAACATCCCACAGTATTTATCTTCACCAGACCATGTAGGTCCAACATCCAACAGAAATTATCTTGCGATTCACCTGTCGTACATGTACAACATCCAAAAGCATTTATCTTGATATTCACCAGTCAAGTAGGTACATCATATGCAAGAAATGTCATCTGTACTAAAATGATACAATGGCTGGCAAAGTCAAGCAGATAATAAAGCAAGAATCAATATTCTTCTCAGACAATGCTCCATTTAAGGACACTGCCCAAAATGCCCATCACTGGTCAAGTGCAGTGTATCACAATACTGCCACATTGTATGTAATGATATTTTCACCTTTTAACTAACTTGCTTCATAAATTTCCCCAAGATTCTCCTACTGCTGGTTCTTTACTTCTTTGTGTATGCTTAAATGACATATTTTCTCCTGGACATTTGCAATTAAATGCACCAAATAGTGTGGCTATTCTGGAAGTGGACCAATTGGCTTTCTGGAGGTTAATTAACTGTAGCAATTACTAAGCACAAGGCGCAGTACATGCCAACTAATACTCAAACTGAAGATAGAAAGATGGACATCATGTCCCACTGTCAACTAAAAGTTTGTTGTCAAGATCTATTCAATTCCACATTAGAGTTTATCCTAAACAAGTATGTCAAGATCTATTCAATTCCACATTAGAGTTTATCCTAAACAAGTACAGTGGGGCCTTGACTTACGAGTGTCCCAACTAACGAGTTTTTTGAGATATGAGTTGTCTCTCGGCCGATTTTTTGCTTTGAGTTGCGAGCTAAAATTCGGGTTACGAGCCAGCTTCAGTTACCCCACCCCTAGTTGGTGCAGCAAACGTCACAGTGAACGCATCAACATCCGCCAAGCATCCCGTGTCTCACTCGTTCACTTTAAGCGGTCAGCTCGCAATGGAAGCATTAGTTTTGTGCTTGCATTTGTGCTTGCGGTTATTTTGCAAAGAAGCAGATGATATGCATTGAATTAAAGAAATAAATTATTGAAAAACATGACCAAGGTGTGCGTGTAGTCGACTTGACGAAGCAGTACGAGCGTAGCACTTCCACGATCTGCACCATACTGAAGCGGAAGGAGTCAATAAAGGCCGTCACGCTAGCCAAGGGCGATAAAATAATTAATAAACAGCGGACATCTCCATGAAAATATGGAGAAACTGCTGATGGTGCATTGACGGAGAAGCAGCTCGCTGGAGATACCCTGATGGAGGCTATAATCTGCGAGAAGGCACGAGCTATTTACGCTGATTTTCTGCAGGTTCTCTACCTTCCACCCAACATCACCCCTATCCTGCAGCCCATGGACTTGCAGGTGATTTCTAATTTCAAGAAGCTCTTTACCAAGCACCTGTTCCGATGCAGATTTGAGGTGACGGAGAGCACAAACCGCAACCTTAGAGAGTTCTGGAAAGACCTCTATAACATCAGGATATGCTTCAGAATTATCGATATTGCGGTGGGTTTTTTTTAGGTCCAGAATGGATTAATTGCATTTCAATTCATTTTAATGGGGAAAATGGATTTGACATACGAGTAATTTGAGTTACGAGCTCCGTCACGGAACGAATTAAACTCGTAAGTCAAGGCCCCACTGTATGTCAAGATCTATTCAATTCCACATTAGAGTTTATCCTAAACAAGTATGTGAAGATCCATCCAAGTTTTAGAGCCATTTTTTCTCATGCTAAAATTCATTTTATTCTGTGTGTGTGTGTGTGTGTGTGTGTGTGTGTGTGTGTGTGTATGTATGTATGTATGTATGTATGTACAACAGCTTGTGAGCACAATATTGACTACACAGTCCAAATTTCAAAACTTTAAATATAAAACACTATAAAACATAAACTATAGAAAGGTAAACCCTCTCAACAAACATAAACTATGTTATAAAACATTAAAGACATGGATGGCAAATTCTGTCAAATGTACAACAATAAAATGTTAGGAAAACAAGTGTCCCTTGAAGGAACAGACATTCTACTGGGCAAAATTATACTTTGATCATTTTAACTTTAATTGTAAACACAATGCTGATAAAACCATACATTCAGAGGAAGTAGCGATTGAAGGTTTTTCATACTGAGCGCCCAACAACTACACAGTATAAGCAGTCTTCTGAGTACACCATTTTGAACCAACTAGATCACGAGGTGAATGTGTGTGTGTAAAGTTTCAGTGTATTCCAAACAACAGTTAAGGAGGAGCAGGAATTATAAACAAACATGCTAATGGAAGAATGGACAATAAACTGACCTTGGAAAACTGGCCATCTCCTAAACCCTCCACCCCCCCCCCAAAAAAAAATGGGGTTAACTTTTTTTATGAACCACATCCTTACTTGTGAAATCCAAGATTTACATTATTACTTTCTTAATAGATTTCACATAGAAAACCACTGTCTCAAGGTGGCAATCTGACACTTGACAAGAATGGGTTCATTGTCATTGGCCACAGGCATGGCATGCTTCACCTTTAGAAGATATGTACTAGACTTTGAGACCAGCTTAGTTTGCCATCCTTGTTTAGTGTCAGTTTAATAAAATCAGATCCCCACTGTCCTCATAAAGAAGATGGAGATTTGATTTAAATGAGATTGGTTTAGTGTTTCACCAAAATAGAAACACACAAAGGCCATTTAGTGCCGATTCAAGTCCAAGGTCAAACCCATGATCACATCTCTGTAGCTGACTGACTGCCTGAGCCAATCCCCAGGGGTTGAATTAAAGCCCACACCCTCCTGTCTTGAGTCCAGCAGGCTAATTTTAAGTCAACCATATTAATTGTTTGTCCTAGGACAGATAAAAAAGAAAAACAGTAAAGATTTTTTTTTTAAAAAGTTTAAAAGAAGTCTGAAGATAAGAACACAAAAGAAGGAAAACAATGTGGTATGCTTTGGCAAGTTTCGAACTTGTGACCTCTTGTTCGGCAGCCAGGACACAGCCAAATGTGGATGTTTATATACAAGATAAAACACAAATCTTGTGTAGAAAATATGTTACTAATCTAATACTAACTTAATAGTGCTGATGTAATTGTTCTATGCTGCAGATCTTGTAGACTGATCCTATTATTATTATTATTATTATTATTATTATTATTATTATTATTATTATTATTATCTACACAAAACTACAATACCTGCACATTTATCTGTACCCTCCTTCCCCCATTAAAGCAATCAATTGTAAAGCAGATATTCATGGTAATACTAACTGCTACTCAATTCCTCAACCCACTGTACATGCTAGCCTACTATAATAGGCAAATTTTACACAGGCCAATCCTATTTTTCAAAGACCTGCTGCAGTTCAGGACTAAAAATAAAATTTACACTTCATAACAACTAATCAATCATTACTGCTTGAACTTTTCCAAAGTATTTTGTAATTTAATTCCAGCTGAACACTGTTCTAGCAAACACAATTGTCTTCAAAAACTAAATCAAGAAATGATTATATTCCAATGGTCACATTATTCACACAAGGAAGTTGCAGTGGCTCAGTGGTAAATGAGCAAAACTTGCAAACAAAAGGATTCTGGATTGAATCCGATCAAAGTCATCCAAGATCAACTACTGCAGTATGTCCTTGGGTAAGGTACTTGACTCCCACTGCCATCAAATGGTATGTGTTTGTGCTGGGCACGGCGTTATCATTGCCATGGCATTCTATCTCTTTAAAATGGCATCACAGGGCACTTTCTCCCACTGCCATGGCACTATAAATCCTTTCATATAATAAAGTGGTGTTACTGCACAATGCAATTTAATCCCAATGCCATAAAGAGTTGCATCTTTGTGCTGGACACTGTATTCACACTGCCTTAGCATTATATATCTTTCATGCATTAAAGAGGCATGTCTTGGCATGGGGCAATTATTCCCACTGCCATGGCACGATATATCTTTTTATGGTATCTTTGTACAGGGTGCTTTAGTCCCAGTGCCATGGAACTATATATATGTATCCTTTCTGTATTAAAGTGGCTTTAAACACAGTTCAATGGTTAAACATCCAAAACAAATTCCTTGCAGCATGAAGATTAGAATAGGGTTGCGACTTGCAACATGCCAGACAAAAAGGTGTCCAAATGAGGGAGGATCTGTGGTAAGGTTGCCATATTAAAAAAGGCAAGTAAGTGGGTTCAAATTCTGTATTGGTTGGTATAGTATGTCCTTGGGTAAGGCACTTTACTCCAATTGCCATCTTGCTTTTGTTACTGTGCAATTAATCACTATAACAAAACAATTGTCAATGGATAAGCTAGAGATTCACTACATAGTTCCATAAAATATACCAAACTCTAATTAAATGTGCAATATATATATATATATATATATATATATATATATATATATATATATATATATATATATATATATATATATATATGATCAGAGAAAAACACAAATTTGCCCCAAAATCAATTCCAACAATGTCCATGTCTACAGAAAAGAACAGTCTTCATAGAACTTGTCTTACAATCACATAGTAACACATGGAGTTTCAACCATATTGATCAGTCTTGTTTCTCTGAATGATTTCATTCACAACAAGCTTACCCAAACCATGAGCACAGCAAGGACTTGACTGGGTCACTTGCCTTTACATTTCTCTCCTAGCTCCACAAAAATATATTCTGATAGTGTTCCAACCTAATATGATCTGGATGTCAATGAGGCAGAAAACTAAAATAATGGGACCTTAATGGGTGATACCATCCAACCTCATGTGGGAGAGGCAAAGAAACATAACATAAAAAAAATTATGACTAATCTGTTCCTCTTGTCAGAGCCTGGAAATTTCTTAACAACTGAGAATATCCAGTCTCTTCACCAATAAACTACTTTATTTATATAACATTGCCACAGCTGTTATAATGTTATTCCTTGTTAATGTGGATACAATGTCTCCACTTTTAGACCCCAGTTCATGTGGATACATTGGTTTCCACTGCAAGTCTATAATAGTTATTATGTGGATGAATTACTTTCTTTGAGAGAGTAAAAGTGTTCTGTAGAATATGGTGTCTTATTTCAGGGTTTGGTGTAACAAATTTAAGTACATGTTCCTAGAATGAGTGAATTTCTACTGATAATGTTTACCTTTCCTTGACATTACTGTAATCAATAAATACACTGGTATTTGTCAGGTCAATAGTTTTACTTAACACAAATGCCAATACTTGTCCCTGTAATCACTGTCCCAGTCATCACACTACTCAACAAAAATACCACTACACTATACCTGTCTCTGTCATCACAGAACTCAACACATACCAATACTTGTCTCTGTCATCACTTTACTCAACACACACTGGTACTTAACCCTGTCATCACTTTGCTTAACAGTGATAATGATACTTAACCCTGTCATCACTTTACTTAACAGTGATAATAATACTTAACCCTGTCGTCACTTTACTTAACAGTGATAATGATACTTAACCCTGTCATCACTTTACTTAACAGTGATACTGGCACTTGTCCCTGTCATTACTTTGCTTAACAGTGATACTGGCACTTGTCCCTGTCATCACTTTGCTTAACAGTGATAATGATACTTAACCCTGCCATCACTTTACTTAACAGTGATAATGGCACTTGTCCCTGTCATCACTTTACTCATTTGAGATACTGGCACTTAATTGTCTTTGTCATCACTTTACTCAACATAGATATGGTATTTGTCAGGTCAATCAATTAACTCAACACAAATACCAGTACTTGTCCCTGTCATCACTTCGCTCAACACAGACACTGGCATTTGCAAGGTCAATCACTTTACTCAACATAAATACCAATATGTCAGATTTAATTACTAAGGTTAGCTCTAACCTCATGTATAAGCTATTATTACCTGTCTTGGGATATTAGCCTAATGTGTTTGATGTCTAAAGAGTGCTGCAGGGCTAATGATGAACTCTTATGCAATGTTACATGACCCACTGGAGACCAGAATCTTGAAAAGGCAAAGGGGATAGATTGCACCTCACGCCTACCTGTTAAAAAGTTAAAGATCGGGGGGGGGGGGGTGTCTTCTTTTCTGTCCCCACATTGACAGACAGTGAGAGGGACATTGTCCACTAAGTTTGATTGGATCAGTTATCTAACTGGAATTCAGATTCAGGTTGTGATTGCCATTCTGATCTGAAGGATAACTTTCAGAACTTGTAAAAAAAAAAGTTAGTATTTGCCTTGACCAATTGCTGATCAATAGGGTTAGTCTGAGAATGAAGGCACTCATAATTTGGCTCTAAAACTTTGGAAGATTTTAAGAAAAGACAAATAAGGTATTGGCTAGATTTTCTCAGAATAGTACAGCATCGGAATTGTAATTATTTGTAATGTGTATACTTAATTATTATGATAGCTTAGCTTGAGTGTTATGCAGAGCCACCTCCACCCCACCCCCATAAATTGTTATTGCATTTACAGAGACTCATCTAGATGTCTTTTCATTTGGAGCTTATTTAATGAGCTATTACACACCTTATTATTCATCTGATAAGTTATGAGCCAGAAAATATTTTGCATAATTACTTTTTACCCAAAAATGTTGCTAACTTACATTCCAAGTGCCATTGATTTCGTAAAGTTTCAAGATGTGTGATCAATTTTAGTCAAATATCAATTTCTAGGGAACTACTCAAGAGCACTAATCAATGGAAACATTCCTGACTAATACTGTACATGTATGTTACTATATCACAGCCCTTGAATCAGCCCTTGTTTTGCTTTATAAATATGGCATACATTGTATGACAGTTGGTGGAAAGTAAAGGAAATACTTAATTGCTTCTTTCAAATAAAAGCAACAGTTTTCTTGTTACAATTATATACTTGTAGAAATATATACTGGTGCCTTTATTTCTAGTATGAAAATATATCAATGTAACTGAGTAGTCACAAAAATACCAATGACATGACCTGGGGCAAATGTAATACCTGGGGTGAGTGTAACCAACACCTGGGGGTGAATATGCCAAGGAGTGTACAGTGTAACAATGTTTTACTGGATACTTTTAACTAGCATATGTCTAACTCATAAAGTAGTATAACATATTGTTTAAAAATAAAATTTCTCCACATTAAAATGACACCTAGAAAGCTGTTATGGATGACATGGAGGCAAAATGATCAAAAGTAATTGGTGCATGCAGGATGACAAGGAGGCAAAATGATCAAAAGTAATTGGTGCATGCCGGATTGTTAAGCAGATTTAAACCATGGGTAGGAAATATACAGATATTTATTTTCAAGGTGCAAATCTGCATTAACTCAATCCAGAGACTAGTAATTAGCACAGCTAATTTGACCAAGTCAAGATTTCCTGAGATCTCCACTACATCAAATGATACCTGCCCCCTCCCCCCATAATTTAAACTGTGAATGCTATAATATAAAACTGTAATACTGCCAACACAATAACATCTAGAAAAGTGATACATCATATAATGCTTATGGTATAATGGTTAACAACAGTTTTAATTACTGCATAAAATTGCTATCTCCATTGCATCCTTTTGTTCCACTCTTAACATTCTGCCTGGATTTGATCTTTAAATATGGCTCCCAGACATTTTGAACCGTATCTACTGCACAATTTACATGAAATGGGCTTTGCATATTACTTACTTACTATATATATGTATGTATGATATCCCAAAATAATAATAATTTTTAAAAATTCCTTGAACTCTACACATGACTTTAATAGATCGGGTATTCAATATCCTTTGTAACAAAATTGCATTTTTTAAAAATTTTGCAAAAAGCAAAAAAAAGCAAAGTGTCAATTTGTGCTATCAAGCCAAGTCCTAGTCATCAAGATGCTAATCTTGTATGTCTGAATGTGTCCATGTTTTAATGGGTACTAGCAATTCAGTGATAAGGCTCTATTTGAGTCAGTGCTCTCTTAAGTAATTATGTAATATTATATCAGACACACCTAGAATATGTAAAACGGGTAATTTAGTTTATTTTGATTGAACACCCCATCAAAATGAATGGACTGTGCTTATGGCAGGAGCAACACAATGACCAATTTGGACTAAAAGCTTAAAATTTACTTGTATTGCATAATTTTAGTTGTGAATAGAATAAAATTTACATGTATTTTTTTTCAATTCTCAGGTGAAAATTACACACAAAAAACTTGTTATCCAGCTCTGAATACATGGGAGATAAAACTATTTAATGGTTGGTTTGGCTTGATATTTTATGCACAGCAACACAAATAGGTTATTTAAGACCATGTCAATTGGAGTAAAAATTGATCTTGCCTAAGGTCAGAATAAAGTAGTTTTACCAGGATGATTCAGTTGTGAGTTCATTTGTTTGTGATTAGCATTTTTAACATAGCTTTAACAATGTTTCAGTCATATCGCTGTGATGTCTGCAGTGTGGCAGTTTATAATGACATCGTGCACTGAGGCATCATGCCAGACATACATGTAGCATGATGTCCCACCGAATCACATTATCCTGACACCAGGCTGACCAGTCCTAACACTAACCTCTTCATGCTGAATGCCAAGTGAGGCAACAGTTAGTATCATTTTTGTAAGTCTTTGTTATGCCTTGACTAGGGTTCGAACCCACTACCTCTCGCTTCTGAGGTGGATATTCTAACCACTAGGCCAGGTCCAGAGTAGTTAGTTTTTAGTTCAATAGTTCACTAAACACTGAACCACTTACAGCTATTGTTTCCAAGTTGCAGGAGAAAAAGCACTGGACCCATTCTACATAATTTATCTTGCAAGAGGAACAGGTTAAAATATGTAAATCAGATAAATAATTTCAAGATTACCAAGTCAATCTAATTGGTACTGATAACAAAAGTACGTATCCATATCACAGACAGGACTTAAGTTCAATGACGAATCTGTGTGGCAAATTACCTCTCAGAATTAGTAAGAATACTCTACTCACTCATTTGCTTATTTCCTTCAAACCTTTAATTCCAGTAACAGAAAAAGAACTTGCAACTATCCTGTAAAAATGTTCAAGAAAAGTGACTTTTCTTGGATCTACTCAGTTGGACAAGCTCCTGTATAATTCCCATTCAGTTGGGAAATCTTTTGTACAACCCACTCAATTCCAAGATTCACCAGAATATCAAAGTTTTTTCAAGTTCTTCTCAGCTGTATTTGCCCGCTTCTTGAGTAAAGTATACCTTATGGGTTAGCATTTTTTATCAATATCATGACCCTTCAGTTCATCTGTATCTCCATGTAAACAGCCGAGTTTTCAACTTCTGTATCATACAAAAAATAGACACTGTTTGATTCCAAATTTCACATTTTCGGCAGATTTCAAAAGTAACACATTTCATTCCCAGTGGGGATTCTCCATTTATAGGAGATCTATCCCTTCATATCATATCATATCCTTTCAGAAGCAGTTATCTGCTTCTAAAATATTACACAAGTCCAACATTGCTCTTTATATTTTTGTGACTGGTATACTAAAGAGCACTTTACTTGAGTAACAGCAATCAATATGAAGCATTTAGTTGCATGTACATGTATATGTGAATACAAAACCAGGTATCAGATCAGGCATGTGGAATGTGGTGTGCTTCTGGTGATACATTGTCTGTACCAACATGGGATATTCTCAACCATGTCACCATTCCTGTACTATTAATCTTTGTTTTCATACCCAAGAACTTTATCTATAGGGGTTATTGCAAAATGACTTTCCGTGAACATGGTGGCCCTAGATGTATTAACAAAGTAGACCAATACCTGAGAAAAATAGTTTTCTTACGGCTATTAACCTGCTTTTTCAATTAGTATTTGCAGGAATCTAATCAATGTAAATTAACAGGATTTTTAAAAAGTTACAAAAATAGCTGATATACAAAACCAAAACAAGCAAACTTGAGTAAAAATACAGTTAAGAACAACCTAATGGTAATAATGGACCAAACAACCAATCAGTTAATGCATTTTGTCGGTCATCATCATTAGGCCTTGCATAATAATGCTTCTCTCAGTTTCTCAACAGCTAATTTTGAATTGAAAGTAATAAAAATATGTAATGAACAATCATTTGCATTCAGCAAATTTGACATTAAACATTTCCCTGACTTCTGATTACAATTCTTTTATCTGTGACTTGTCAGAATATTGCCCAATTTTTCCATAACAATGTTACATAAAAATCCAATATACAATCATTGTTTGTTCTGCATGACACTTTGAATGATATCCTGAGTTCAAAACTAACACATGTACATTAGTCTGCGGCTAATAATTTTCCTCACGGACTAATAAATATGTTCCAATACAAGTCTGCCTGACTAATAAAAAATGAATGCAGGTGAATATTTTTAAGTTTACTTTCCTGGTGTTTTTTAAATGAATTTCATAACAGAAGAGCAGGCAAATAAACTTGCTATTTTTAGTTACTGAATTTGTTGTAACTCCATTATGTAAATCCAGATCACCTAGGTGCTTTATATTAAGCATTACAAATGATGTGCAAAGCATTACTGTTGCACTGGCCAGGATCTTAGTTAAACAAAGAAAGCAAAGAGAACATTGTGGTGATTTGTTCAAGGTATGGGAAATCTGGCCAAAGGACAGAAGACTGACAATAATGAGGACAAAAGGGAACGTGACAAACAATATGATAAAGAAAGTAGGAACCAAACGTTTCTAGAGAAGTGGAAATGAGGTTGGCAGTGGCTTAACTTTAACCTTGAAGTAAATACCATGTTTTGCAGCATCTGCAGAAAGCCTTCAAAAATGGAGGATAAAAAAAAGCTCATTTGTAGATGGATGTTCCAATTTACGGACTAATGGATTTTGCTGTGGACTAGTATGTCTTTTGTCCTGTTAGTCCGCTTGACTAGTTAATAAAAAAGTTAGTTTTTGAACTCTGATATATCCCATCAGTGAATTTAAACATTAGTGCCATAAGTGTAATTTCAAATAACTAATGTGATTTGTGCACAAAGTATTTAAACACAGTATAGCACATCTCATTAACTGCATGCTAAAACAGGGTGGTCAAATTTTTTTAATTCCTCCATCACCTGTAGAGGAATTGATTTGTTTATTAAGGTGTGATCAGCTTTTCTTTTTGGCCTTACTATAGTTGCCACCTTTGATTTCGATACAGTATTAAAAATTAAATAGAATCTTCAGAACTCAGGACAAACCTAGCAGCAGCACACAGTCTAGCCTTTATCAGTATGTATCGAACGAATTCATTAATTTTAGTTGGGTCTATATTACTATGCAGACAAAATCGACCATCTTATGACAAACTAATATACATATACATGAGGCAATACAAACAAGTTAGGGTTTCTAGACAGTGTCAGTACCTTTTGGGGCTAGGGAGGAGTCATTCCCTGGAGAGAAAATGATATAACCATCAACATAATTGTAAATTACTAATTAATTGTGAATGATGTCAGTAAATGTCAGTAAAGAAACTCATAAAGATGCGATAGGCATACATTTTTTAAAAAATTGCACCCCCCCCTCTAATATTAACAATCAACATATCTAGTGGTGATTTCCTGTTTCATTTCCCTTGATGTTCATAATATCCTTTTGTGTGTGAGCATTTAAACCACAAGATTGTTTGAGCTTATTCTTAAATATTTTGTTAGCTGAAGCCCCTTTTTCAGTCTATACCAATTTGAAATCTATTTCTCTCGTCTAAAATGGTCATACCATACACATCTACTATTTGAGCATGCTCATATTGGGACATTTCAACCACAATTTGGGAAGCCAAAATGGATTAAAGATGACTTTCAGACATTCCCTGAAAAACAAGACATCTAAGGCAGTCTATGGTGATTGCCTACCACAACAGCACTGAATTTTCAAATTACCCCGCTGTACATTTTCCGAGGTTTCCTAGGAAACCTTGGACAAATGTTCCTAGGAAAAACCTCGGAGTACTGGTTGCTGTCCGAGGTAAAAGTCCAAGGTTTTTATACTTAGATGTCTGAGCTTGTCCTAGGATGTAGTGTCTGAGGTTACCTCAGACGTATTGTCCTCGGACGTATAGTGTCCGAGGTATGTTCCTAGAAAAAAACCTTGGAGTATTGGTTACTGTCCGAGGTAAAAGTCCAAGATTTTATACTACAATGTCCAAGCTTGTCCTAGGATGTAGTGTCCGAAGTTACCTTGGACATTATCCAAGGTATCCTTGGACATAGTGTGAGGTTTCCTAGGACACCCACTAGCATAAAGAACCAGCAGAGGAACAATTTATATCATGAAGCAAATGATTACATTAATATATTATAATTTTGTTCATCACAAATGAAATTTTCAAAAATATCGAGAATGCCCATTATGTTTTTAAAATGCTAAATTTTACATTTTAGTTTGAAATATTCATCCATTTCCATACTTACCAACACCAGAGAGGTACAATTACTTTTTGCTATTATAATTGACAAAAAAGTGTAAACTATATATTATATGCCCGAATTACAGCTCAGAGTGCTGGATATCATAACTCTTGTATTCTTTTAAAGTTTGTAATGCAGTGTTGATTTGTCCTGTCTCCTGATTAAACGTTTTTAAGTTTGAAAAGATCCATTTGCTGTAATACGTCATATATCATCCACAACTGAAACCATAAAGTGTTTCTCTGACTCTTTTCTTTAAAAATATAGACTGGTTTTCAAACTGACTAGCTCATGAATAAAATGAATCAGTGCTTAAGGCAAAGTTCTCTTAGGAAGTAAGCCATGGTTTCTTGGAAAGGGGTTGAATACAGTTGCTAATAGCTAACAAGGAAGGTACACTTGTGCTATTATTATGCAGCAGTCACCTTTTGAAGAATATTCTCAATTTTTAAAGTGGAATTGAAGAGATGATAATGAAAATGACCACACAAAAAACCTCAAACTGTCTGGTTTCTTAAACTAGTTCTCATAATGTTCTGATCTCACATCTTCTCAAATCTTACAGCAGAATATTTATACAAATTGTATATCCTGCTTATAGTGGCATATGTATATCAATCAGGGTTTTGTAATGTTTGGCACCACAAGAACAAGCAAGGCAATAGAAAGCACAGTGAACTGTTAGTTAAAATATTCCATTAAGTGGTCATATGTTCATGACATGCTGGTGCAGTGTGAAAGTACTGTCCAGAGTAACACCAAGGTTTTGTACTGACTGTGTGAATTTAATGTTGGTGTTGCTGATATTTGATGTTTGAAGTAAAGGATGTAAATGAGAAAGTCTTTGTGTTGTAATCAGAATGCCTCTGTTTTATCATGATGAGGTAAAGGATGTGAATCAGAAAGTCTTTGTGGCCTCTGTTTTATCATGATTCATCTGCAGCTTGTTACATGGCATTATGATTGCATCCCAACATCTGGAACAGAAGAGGCATCAGCATCCAGACAAAACTAAAGGTCTATAAGGCAGCTGTATTCCCCAAACTACCGTACACATGCGATATGAGAATAGTATACCAATGCTACACAAGGAGGCCGAAGCTCTTTCATACCACAAGTCTCAGGAATCTCCTCAACATCAAGTGGCAAGACAAGTTTCCAGAAACTGAGGTACTCGCCCAAGCAGGTCTACCCAGCATCGACACCATCCTGATGCATGCAGTCCCAGCTATGCTGGGTGGGACATGTATACATGCCAGACCACCAGCTAAGAGACTCTTCTATGGTGAGTTACAGCATGGACAGTGATATCATGGAGGTCAGAAGAAACACTTCAAAGACAATTTGAAAGCTGCACTGAAAGTGTTCAACATAAACCTTGATTCCTGGGAGCAAACAACAAGCAATTAAGGCACTCTGTGTACATCCATACACAAAGGCTCCAAGGTATGCGAATCTGCTGCAGAGGCACACACAGAACAGAACCAAGGCCTTCAACCCTCGTATGACAAGAGTGGACATCGTCGAATCGATGAACGAACAACAACATATTTCTGGCAAAGGTTGATCTGTAGACTGTTAGTTTAAAAGTACTATAAACAAAATATACTCTGGGTCACAGGACTCGACTGTCCACTGACTTGTTATATCAAACTGTACTATACTGGTCATAAAACTGAATACCCCCAGGCTACTGTTGTGTGTCAATAATCGGAATTATTAAAACAGGACTAGAGTATAAAAGGTAAGATTAGGTGACAGCTCATTCATTGTTGATTAGCCAACCATTATCTCTCTCCCCCTCTCTATCTGATCATAGGGTTAATAGTTTATCTCATGCAAAGTGAGTTACTGCTTTGCCTGACAAATCTGACAACCCCAATATTAACAGGCCTTGCAACTGTAGTAGTCATACATTTAAAATTGATTTCTGTCCTAACCTTTGAACAACCTGACTGATCAACCATGTAGTAGTTATCATAACATTTATAATTGATTTCTGACCTAACCTTTGAAAAACCTGATTAATCAATCATGTAGGTATTACACCTGTATATCTGATCTCTGAACTTGACTGACTTGGTCAATTTTCTTAATTTTCATGCAAGCATATATGTATATATATATATATATATATATATATATATATATATATATATATATATATATATATATATATATATATATATATATATGACTTACTGACATGACTTTAAAATAACCCCATCAATAAATCCTAAATATTACTCCTTTACATCTGTATCTAACTTGACCAGGTCAAAACAACCTGATTAATGTGACATGACTATCATTCCATTATATCTGATTTCTCACTGGATCTCAGAACTGTTGTTCGTTAGTATTTATACCCATTTTTTTTTTTATTATCAGACTGACACTATTTGTATCTACTAAACTTCAACAGAAATCTTTAGGCAAAAAGCACAATGTCAATACGACCTAGCCATCTAGAAGTATTGATAAGATATTCAAGATGGCCATTGTGGCATATTTGAAGCTGGATTGCCACAATTTCCATTTACAATGTATAACCAAGTAGAGACATCATAATTAAGAAGTCTCTCAATGAAATCCCCATACTGATATGAACGTTCATTCAGATGAAATAGATCAAACAAGATTTTTAAAATGGCCTGTGTAGCAAGCATATTGAATGACAATGGTACCATTATGATTAACTAGACAATTGTTTAAAAAAAAAAAAAACAACCTTATGTTGATATGACCATCCATTCTGGAGGAATAGTGATAACAATACATGTATTTTCATGATAACCACTGGTGTGGTCATGTTGGACATCACATAGACATCATTTTCAATTAGAAAAAACTACACATCATAAGAAGTCTTCTGGCATAACCCCAAAAGCAATATAACTTTTCTTTTGATTAGCAATAACAAGATTTAAAGATTATCACTTTGGCAGCCATATCAGGCATCAGATCTGCACATTTTTTTTAAAAACTTAAGAATCAATTACACACCAATAAATCTCCTGATGAAAACATTATGGTAATATTACATTTTGTTAAGAAGTAAAAGTAGCAATAGCAAAATTTTAAGATGGCCACGATGGCAGCAAGTCAAGATAAAACCCTTTTTTCTTTGTTAACTGCCAAGAGTTAAAACCTTAGCAGATACAGCATTCTTGAGTTGAAAGATTTTCAAATAAGCACCATGTGACAGCCATACAAGGTTGTAATTTGATACTATTTTCATTCAGAACAAACTAGACATTATTAGAAAACTTAGTGAAATCTTTAGGTTGATATGACCATCCATTCAGGAAAATTAGTGACAAAAGTTTAAATATATTCTTAATTGCAGCCATATTTAAGGCCATATTCATTCTGGGCCAACCAGATAACATGACAAGTCTTCTGGTGAAGAGTCCATATTAATTTGATTTTCCATTCAGAGATAGCATATAATGTTACCAATGTGACAATTAAAAAATTGCAAATAATAATTAACAAGTCAGATGGAGTATGAATTTGCGGGGATTTAGTAGGTTTGAAGTTGTTCCATTGTTACCAATTTTGAACGTTGCTGCATAGTTTACATTTTACTTGTTTGTTTCTCTATGAAAAACAAATTCAATTACCAATTTTCTACAAGAGTTTTTCAGGAAAATATTCCATTTCAAATATTCAGTTTTTCATTTATAAAACTCTTCCTGTTATTGGAGATAAACTGGTATAGTCTTTCTGCAAGCAACGATCAGTTCAGATGACAGTCAAAATTTTAATAAATCTGTACTAATTATTTTGCTTCCAAAGTGGCAACATTCAAGCGTATTACAAGAATATGTGTTGTAAAGAACCTTATAGACTCTATTTTAATCACAGAATTGTTATCTCCAATTATTAGCCTCATTTAAATCCCATACACTATGTAACAGCAGCATTGACAGGTTCCCATGAAAATGCCTGCAACACTATACATTAACTAATCAGAGTTGTGAACTTTCCAACATGGATTACAGACAACCTGATACTAGTCCATAGGCCAACATCAGCCATGTCAGCAAAAATATGAAGTTATAAATTAATTTTTTTTTTAAAACGGGTGGGGGTGATATGGAAGCCAATGCATGATTCTGCTTTTCCCTGTTGAGTGTTTTCAAACTACATTTTCAGTGTTTAGATTTCCTAAGGCAACTAATAATACCAGAACAGAAGTTGTCAGCAGCTTTCACAATTTTGATAAATGCAGAGAAGAAACCAGTCATATTCTGGAGTTCATCTTAGTTAATTAATCCACAATGTGTATGACAGAATTTACTCCACTTTTACATGCACAGAGCTCATAAGCTTTCACATGTTGATTGCTTATGCAAGCCAGTCTATTGATAAAAATGTTCATATGTCCATATTCTGGATGTAATATATATATATATATATATATATATATATATATATATCACATAAAACAGAATGTTCAATCCACTAATTGCCAAACTTATTTCTTTAAAATCTGCTTTATTAATACACATGAAAAGAATTGTGGTGAATAATCAAAAGTGTATTATTTTAAGTAAATGATGAACATTGGTCAAATTATCTATTATGAGATAAAGTTTTAAGTCACACAGGTAAACAACTGGGCTTAATTCTGACCAAATATGTGAAAAACCTATCACATGGAGAAACACAGGTCCCTGAAGGGGATACTTTATTGGCTGAATAGAATTTCCAGGAATCCATGCAAAGTTCACATCCTTTCTCTTTTTATTCTTTTTAAATAAATACTGAAATAGCGTGAGAGATTCTAATAAAACTCCAACCTTCCAAATTTGGTAACAAAAATATTTTCATATTACAGCATAAAAATATTAGGCGTCAAGCAAGAGTGGTCTTATAATGGGAGTGACCTCTTATGAGAGAGCTGCTCAAGCAGACCATTGTCTGATTGATATACATCTGGTGGATTTGTTTTAGTGTAGCTGTCACAAACAGGTTGTTAGTTTCCATGACTTGAAAGTTTGTTAGCAGGGGACTTTCAGTGGTTTGGTTGACTTGCTTGTCAGCCAAATATCAATATCTATCCACACATCAGACAGTACACATATTAAAGCCAATTAAGTACTCTATCTTAGCCATCAGACAGAACACATAGAAATACCAATTAAGTATTCTATCCTAGACATAAAACAGAATGCATACAATTCCAATTACCCCCTTCCCCCCTCAAAGGGTTCTGGTTGGCTGCCTGTCTCCATTTCTCATTGCCAACCCTTACTCATTGTATAAAAAAAAAGAAGAGGAAAATCCCAAAAATTGATTTGTGCATCTTAGCCACTACCTTTAAGTGCTTACTACATTATAAATGATTATAATATATGTTCAAATAAAAAAGGAAGAAAAAAAACCCTACCTACCCTAAATTTAAAAGCAGTTCAATAGGTAACACATTTTGGGGGAGCCAAAGTACTCCATCCCAGACATCAGACAAAAAACGTAAAAATTCCAATTAAGTACCCCATTTACAACATTAAATAGTCATTTGAGCCACAGTTACTGAATTTCTGCAGATTCTTCATGCCTGGCAATCATAAAAATCTTGGGCAGGTTTGTACTGTTATAATATACCGTAGTGCATATATATTCCTTTGATTAAAAGAAATACAAAAATTTCCCTACTGCAGAAAAAACTTTGTTTACTGATGTAAAGCATTGTATTTAAATTTGTTATTTACATATACCAAAATGTTACTTACATACACCAATATCTTGCAACTTGTTATTTGCATTTACCAATATGTTGGAATTACAGAACAATTTCTCAGTGTAACTAACCAGCGTTTGTATTAATGTGAACTTTACTGATGAATAATGTATGCATCTTCAATGCAATCAAATAAATCAAGCTGTATGTTTAAATAGCATGCCTATACCTATATTAGATTTATTTTACAACAAAACTGAAAAGTAAATGTACAGCAAGCAGATAAAATTAAAACTAGTTTGGATTTAGAAAAGGTGTATTTCTCATCACTCAAAAATATATCTAAACATTCAAGTATGTTTAGCACTGCAAATCAAAGGTTCCCTGTTAAAACTACAAGATGGGCTAATGTTCCCTATAAGAAAGTTATTGCACCAGTCAGTCTCAAGAAACGGGATGAATATCGCTATCTTCTGTAATGTTCTTATTTTAATGATGAAAGACAAAAATTTGTTCTTAAATTTTTACAGCTCAAGGGCTAATGTTTATAAATATAATTAATTAATGAAAACAGGTTACATTTGACTCTTGACAAATATTTTCAGGTTCATAGATTGTGTTTTCCAAATTTCTTAATTCTGCATTATGTAATGATATCACACACTATATTCATGTTCTTTTTTCTGGTATACCACACATACCCTTTACAGCTTGAATTATAAAAAAAATGTCTTGTCACTTAAAGATCTCCAAACTAAACTTAGATATGCTTGAAATGAATGATTCTATAATAGGTGGCAACCATAAAAAAGGATCCACCCCTGACCAAAGTCAAATTTTGGTTTTGCAATATGTTCATTACACTGAATTTGTTTCATTTCAGAAATGGAATTTGTCAGAAAATTGTCAATCTAGACAAGTTTATATGTTCATCTGTTAATCAATATTATAATTATATTGCTGAGGTGATATAAATTAAAAATTTGATAAATCCATGTGTACTAAAAATGCAAGCTAAAATGTATATAAACTTATTCTAGTTCATCTAAAATAAAATGAAGACTTAAAAGTAAGGATGCCAGTGTGCCAATGTAGTGCAGTTTTGTATGTTTGGGGCTATAAAATATTCAGTTTTGTATGTTTGGGGCTACAAAATATTCAGACTGATTCAACAGTACTGAGTACCTGATGTTGAATCTTTTATTAACAGATTCTGTTTTGTATGTTTGGGGCTAATATATATTCTGTTGTTGTTGTAGGGTTTAACGCCATTTTTCAGCACACAATAGGCTAAGAACCGGAAAGAACCACTGACCCACGAGAAGCTAATGGCAAGCTTTCTCACATAACTTCTTTAGCCGAATCTTAGACTCGAACCCATACAGACAGAGGTGAGATGGCAGTGATCCATAACGGAACGAGCTTTAGACCACCCTGGTCCCCATATTCTGACTGATTCAACAGTAGTGAGAACCTGATGTAGTATCCTTTATTCACAAATTCTATTTTTATGTTTGCGGCTAATAAATATTCTGACTGATTCAACAGTAGCGAGTACCTGATGTTGAATCTTTTATTAACAGATTCTGTGAGCTTTTATTGCTTTCACTATTTAACAAATTTTGTGATTAAAAGATATTTAAAATCAAATGGTCATAAACAGTCTAGTCAGTGCATAAAAAGGTTCTGAAGATGAAGTTACTTTCTTAATAGATGCATGTGATTCATCTGTTAGAATGACTTGTGTCCCCGCTTTTGATATGGCATGGTTTCGTGGAATGTGTTATCTCTTAATATGGTATGGAATCATGGAATGTGTGTCCCCTCTTTTGATATGGCATGGTTCATGGAATGTGTTACCTCTTAATATGGTATGGAATCATTGAATGTCCCAAACCAAAATGCATGCTTGCCAAAAGCTTGTGGCAAGCTTGCGGCAAGCTTGCAATAAGCTAGTTTGATGTTTATAAGCTAACATAGATGCTTGCGCAAGCTTGTACAAGCAAGTGCAGGCTTAGGCAAGCTAGCTGGATAAAACCGCAAGCTTGTACAAGCTTGCGCAAGCTTGTACAAGCTTGCGCAAGCTTGTACAAGCTTGCGCAGGCTTACTTGTTTTCTTCAGGAAGTAAAACAAGCTTGCGCAGGCTTGTTTTCTTCAGAATTAAAACAAGCTTGCGCAGGCTTACTTGTTTTCTTCAGAAAGTAAAAGCTTGTGCAAGCTTTCTTAATTGTAAGTTTCAGAAAGTAAATTTAAACCAGCTTACAACAAATTTCTTTATATATATATATATATATATATATATATATATATATATATATATTATATATATATATATATCCATTTGCTTGTGAAAGATTTAGACCATGTATCCAACTAGCATGCACACGCTTGCAGCGAATGAATAAACATAAACAATGGAATTTAATTTAATGTTTTAGCTCAATAGATTTGTTTTCCACTGCACTGCAACTACAAGATTACATTATTTAATCATTAAATATGCAGGTATGGCAAGGAACATTTAACCTTCTCTGCATTTTGTAAGTCTTAATTGAATTTGCAATTCCACAAAACAACATATAAAATTTTCTGAAAGATTTTATTATACAATACATGTACACAGAAATATATTTATATACAATATATAACAATATCACAACTGTACAGTAAAACCGGTCTTGAAAGGCCACTGCTATGTGAGACAACCTGTCTTGAGAGGCCACATGCTCAATGCGCAAATTTATTGATTATATAGCATTGTGACCTGTTATGAGAGACCACCTGTTTTTAGAGACCATACTTTTTTGGCAAAAGAGGTGGTCTTTCAATACTGGTTTTTCTGTATTACAATAAGAAAATGAAGAAGGTAGTTTATAGATGTTACATTTATTTACACCAATACAAAAATCAGTTTATAATCTCATGACACCAAGAATAAATAGATTAATTCAGATATTACTATTAATCTTTGCCTTACATTTCTGTTTAGAAATGTTGCATTTATAAAGTTAACAAAACATTCTGACAGCAGAGTGGTATAATTTGAATTAAAACATTAAAGTGAACAAAAACATGTCATGAAAATGTTAGGATTTAGTATGGTTTTTGTTTGTATTGTAATGCAACTGATCACTTTTATATTAACAATAAAACATTGATGAATTTTATGACATCTCATTCGATCTGCCCACAACTCACTGTATTATTGCAAAAAAATTAATTTCAGCTGAATGAGTTTCAATGTCAATACAGTATGTAATATCATACTACTAAGTCTGGGCAGTCGTGTGTGAAATATATTTCAAAGTTTCAGAACAAATGCACAAACAGTGTTTACTTGTACATTGTTACTCTGCATACTTCGTATCATCTACAACTTGTACAGCATCAATTAAGTTGTTCAGTCACTTTCTACAGTATTTGGCCTAAGTGAGATGCACATCTTCTCATGAGAAAAGCTTACACATATTCCCAGCCCAATTATGTCTTCTATTGAAACTGCTATACATTCATTTGTTATTTTGCCTGTATAAATGTGTTCTAACTTTGCATACACCAAATCTGTGTTGTCTTGTAAAAATGCACATTTTTTATCTAGTCTAATTTTCTGTACAACAGCAAGAAATACAGCAGTGCATTTGCACGCAGTTACTTCACAATGACAAATTGGATATAATTTCACATAGAACACAATTTGTCCACAGTAATAAATATCATGTACCTTATAAACAATTGTGCATGAATTCCTTGAATAGGTATTATATTTCATACTGTGATATAAAACACCATTCAGTAAGATTCTATAAAACATGTAGCAATTACCAAAAGCAAAATGAACAGATTGACTTAATGTAGCTATATATTTATCATCCAGTTGTTTTAAATGTTTTCCACCAATAATATATGCACCATCACATATTGTTTCAGTGATTCTATAATGACTATTTGTTGAAGTTAGCTTGTTAAAGAACTGTCCTATAGGAGTGGCATCAGCAATCTGATGTGAAAGTGCAGGTAATTTCAACACTGTTGAAACTGCATTAGCAATCTGAATAACAGGATTTTGAGTTCCGTGAAATAGGTTAACAAGCTTGCCATTCATACTTTCAAAGGAAAAACAAGAATAAACCCAAAGTGGTCCAAGTTTTTTTTACTGTATCATGCAAATGAAGCATCTGATGCAAGTTTGCAGACATGTGTTGTTCACCATATAGGACAGAAAAGATGCAACTGAACTTGATTAAAAGTTCCTCACAATGTTTCAAGTCATCATTGGAAATTGAGTCTAAATTAAGAATATATATAGCTTCAACAAACAACAAATAATGTTGAAAAAACTGCTGCTTTAACAAACCAAAGAGCACAGGAACTGAATAAAAGAAAAGCCAGGCTCTGCATTCTGATGCCTTCCAGTACTTGGACTGCTCTTTTATGTTTCTTGGATGTCTGTGAATGAAATATGGTGGTTTGATTAAGGATAATCTTTTATCTGCAACATTGACAAGGTTGGAAATTGAGAATGACTGACAAGAATACTTTGGATCAAACCACAACTGTAGTAATCGACGCACAAGTCCAAGAAGTACTGAATGCATGTAATCTATGGCTGTTCCATTTATTATATCGGGACAACAATTTGCCCACCATGATGGACCTTTTACACCAAAGGCAGGTGTTGAGGATGCAAATGCTTCTTCTCCATGCTGAATAAATTCCTCATGATTTCTTTTTGGTTCATCAATTAAACATGCATCAAATGGAAACACTCTGGTATGTCCTTTTCCAGTTTTTATAACATTTCCCTCTTGTTTGCATTTTGGGCACCCATGTTTTCCATTAAACTGAGTCATATTCAAAACTATACATTTAGCAGGCAGATCACATGTTCCACAGAGAAGCATACCTTTCACAGTAATCAATGCAGAGCAGTGTGCACAAGTTATTTCAAATCCATCATCTCTAAATTTGTTCAAGCTATCATGAAAAGGTTTCAAAAAGCACGACATTGATGGTTTTGATCTACCAAACCATAGTCCAGCAAAAAGCATGTTCTCCCGTTTAAATCTTTCCTGTATAGGCAGTTCATTGATGGAAAAAAACAAAGGCCAAATGCTTACTTTTGAAGATTTGAAAAGTGGCACACCATCGGTATACCACATGAATGATATGTTATTGCTCTTGTCCAAAAAGCAGCCTGGATGTGAATACTTTTTGTACAATTCACCATCATAAATGTCTTCAATATTATTTGCAATTTTCTTTTTTCGTGAAAACCTATGCATTAGATAGTGATGAAATTCAGATCTTTGAAATAGTTGTTGAATTTGAAATAGTAAAGGAATTTCCACAAAATATGAGGTGTTATTTTTGTCACTAAGATCACTGCTGCAAACTGTGCATTCATTTATTGAATCCTCAACTAAGAATTCACATTTTGAACAAAACTTGTGAAATACTAAAGGTGCCTTCAATGAACTAAAGTAAGATCTAAATCTATATAAAGACAAGTGCAGGAAGTTTGTTGTTATGCAGTGCAAAGAAATAAGAGTCAGTAAATCAGACAAGCACTCTCCAGTAAGGTTGTGTCTCATTGCAAAAGACAGAATCAGAATTGCACTTTGTGCTACAGTTATGGGAGCTCCTATGTATATACGGGTGTCATCTGAGTCATCATTATCTGTTATATGCTCTTCATGGTCACTCAGTTCTGGTTCTTCTGTAGCATCATACCATACAGAATGTTCATCATTTTGATACCAGTGTCCTGTTGTTTCAGTATTGTACCATACATCATCAGACTCTGAATCTATATATCCTTCAGCATCTTGTGCAACTTTTGGTCTGAAAAAAAAAATTTGTTAAAAAATAAAATGCACTGGCAAATGGTGCAAGAGCTGCTAAAATGTATAGCCTATACTGGGATTACAATTAATATTTGTTTGGTTTCATTAAATATCATTCATTCATACTACTGTTTATATCACTATTTGTAGAATTCCAAACTGTATTAACATGTTTCATCCTAAATTCTTTGCAGCTAAATGAAAATCACTTACTGAGCAAGAATGTTCAAATGGAATCATACTACACAATATCATTTGTATAGCATGTATAGCTTGTTGATTACATATATTTGTCCCTGTATACAAATACATAAATCTCTCTCACCTATATTCAGTAACATATACATGAAACTATAAAGTGAAAACATTCTTACGTTTGTGGAAATGCACTGGCAGCTGAAGAATATTCTTCATATTCCGACAAATTGCTGACCGCGTCAGGGTCTAGAACGTTGGCTGCTGAGGACGAATCTGTGTCACTGTCGGTATCTTTTTCTTCCTGTTCCAGTTTTAATCGCTTTTTTAAACGCCATTGTGTAGTTCTTGGTACATGTTCCAAAGGACTGTCATCTTGCAAATAAGTTTTGTATGGTTTGTTTCGTTTTTCTCTATCATAATTCATCGTGTTTATTTGTTATGAACTTTTTCTGTTACGTTTAAGTTAACCGGAAATTACGTTAGAAATATACGGAAACGACCAAAAAAATTTGCTGAACAGCCAAAACAAGATGAATAACTATACAAATCTTTAAATAAAACTATATTCTAAACTAACGATAATTTTGTAAAGAAAAAGATATACAAATATTTTAGAAGAAAAAAAGTATTTAGAAATGATGGAATTTTCCGAGTAGTTTCCTTTCCTTTCTTTTTATACGGAAACGGACGAAACAAATTAACGTGTTCATGGCCAGCCTCAGGACCGTTGATTGGATGCAATCAAACGAGCATTGGTACTGAAGATTGGCTACAGCTGTAGCTGGAATTCAACTATATGCAGTAATCGGCCATATTGTCATTCAAAAACAAAGGCGGGAAGATATTTGTCAATTTTATTTTATTTCAAAATCGTAGCAAATATGACATCGGCGTTTTGTTGGTTTGATTGGGATGATAATACAACAACTGTTCATTCCATCAACATCATCAAGGAACCACGCAAGCCTTGGAAAGAGTACATTCTAGGCGAAAAAGTATTGGCTAAGTTGCCGCAGTTCGGTTTGTGGCATGGAGTAATAGTTGAAATAAGTGGTGAGTATTACATCTAAAACGTTTCTTTTTTAATGCATCCGTTTATTGCATTATTATATTTAGTTAATATTTCAATTACTGTATGCAGAATATGTTGGGGGGAAAAACTTCAGTTGAAATATCTGCTATTGCAATAGTTGCGCGCACTTGCTGTAGCTAAACCACAGATCGTTGAAACTCGATTCAAGTAATACTAGTACCCCCTAGCTCCTTCAACGTAAGGGTAATGATCAGCAATAGGTCAAATAGTGAGATGATATTGCATGCATATTCTGAAACAAAATTCATTACTCAAAATAAATTAAAATTGTTTTTTTAATGTATTGTGAATGTTGTCATATATTTGTTACAAAATGACGATAGATGTGTTGAAACTTTTGGTCATTAATTGGTCTATCTAAAGCATTTATTTTCTCATGAGACTTGTCAAGTTCTTCTGTTAGTGAAAAAAGGTTGCATCATGCAGTACCATATCTGTCTGAATTAGTATTGTTACACTTTGACTATTTTCTAATCAACAAAGTATCAATTGGCTTTCCTAATTAAATTAGATTCAATTTTTTTTATGTGAATGTACACATTTCAAATTGAAATAGTTTTATTTATTTATGAATCATTTGTAATCTTTAATTTGTTTGGTATTCACTAAATTATGAAACATTCATTAGTCATTATTTTCCAACAAACTTTATATTCATTCATAAAAGTCAATTCATCTTGAAAAAACTTGAATATATCCTTGATCTGTAACACAAAAATTTTCTACAGAATCTAAGAAAGACTTGGTGAAAAAGATGAATGAGAGGCAGAAATTGCAACAGGGTCTTCATATGCAAACTGAAACAGAAGATGAAGACATACACTGTGGTGAGTATTCATTATTAGCAAGACTGCAAGTTCTATATTGTAGTTATTTTATTTTACAACATTATCAGTAATATTTTGAACCTAACATATTGGTTATACATGTAACTAGAAAAGATTTCCCCTGTGGACATGAATGAAACTTTGTTAATTGTTCATGATTATTTGCTGAATTCATCAGCACAGGGTCCATAACTCTGTCTTCAGTTTTGTGACAATTATACATCTTAAAAAAATCTTTAACATGCAACTTATCGTTTGTCATAACTAAAAATATTTAAATAAAGCTACTTTAGCTGTACAGGGTTTGCAAGAGAAATTACATAACTAGTCCCACAGACCTTTTTTCACAAAAAAAGGTTGCATTGGGTACTGCTAAATAAATTTCACACAGTAGACTTCAAAAATTAGGAGCTCCATCCAAGAAATTAGAATTAAAAAAGTCAAAACCATGAAAATTTAATAATTCTCTTGAACCAATGAAATCAAACCTTGAAAACATTTATATGGCTCTTAAATTGTTCTTTTTTTTCAATAAAATTCTGTATGGTTTATCTTTGTAACCAGTAAAACACAGCTCACATGTACAGCTTTTTTCAAGACCATGGTTGCATCATTACTTTGTATTATTGGTTTTTTTTTTTTAGTTTAGACCATTCTGAATATGGCTATATTATACTATGTTGATTTACATGACTTAATTGTGAATTGATTGTTGTTTAGATTTTGATGTGGTTGCTGGCAGAGAGGACAATCCAACAGTCAAAACTTTGGTTGATGATGTATTATTAGAGAAACATTACCAGAATATTACTCCAAAAGACAAGAAAGGTAAAAGTTTGTGAAACAAGTAAAATTACTCCACAATAATATATTTTGATCAATTTGTGAAAATAAATTCACTTGATTTTATATTGATAATATAATTCACTTTGATAAACATACACTGCATATTAACAGTTTAAACAGCATTCTTTGCTTAAACAGATCATTATATGGTTAATTGAAATCAAATTTGTTTCAACCAGGTCAGAATTTTCTCTGTACTAGAACTTAAGTTCTAGATTTGAAGTTGAACATCGTTAAAACTGATGGCATCATTGTATCACATGAATCATTATCAAGGGCTTTTTACAGTTTTCAAGTCACCAGTATTTGAATGTGTACTAGTCAGATTGCATATGTTTTATTCAGTTATTAAAAAAAACTGAACAGAATTTACTATTCATGATATACTGCCATATAATTTACAGGCATTACAACTTACTTTTACCATGCATGTTGTGGTTAAAGTAAGAATGCTTCACTATAGTTAATATCAATTTTTAAAAAAAACATCATATTTCTGTTCAATAAAAAAGCTGGCAAGAAAAGAAGTGCAGAGGAGGAAACAAAAGCAGAGGAAAGTAAGAAGAAGAAGATGGAAGAATTAAAGAGGCTTGAAGCCAAAAACAAGCAGTTAGAAGATATTATCAAGGAAAGGAGAAATGCAGACAAAGATATGTCAAATGCATGCAGTCCAAGTCAGCCTTGTACATCAAGCAGTGGTGAGTTTATGTCATTTGCTGGTGCGCAAGATGACTTGTACGAGTACACCTGGCAAGGGAACCAACCATTCCTTGGTGCAAGGTGCAGTGCATTTAGACCTTACACCTATGTTGGGGACCTGATGTCTCCTCCTCCAGCCACTCCTCCAGGAACATCTGTTATGCAGCCCTTATGGTCTTATAATGAAGTTCAGGAGAAAAACAGACAGTTGGAGCTGGAGAACCAGAGACTGAGAGAAGAAAATGAATCCCTGAAGGAGCAATTAAAGATAAAGACTACAACTTTAGGTAATAGAAAGATCAAGCAAATAAATTTTCTATCAACAAAATTCAAAATAAAATAAATCACAATGCATTTAAACACAGATCTGAGATGGTCAAGTAAGCATATTCCCTTTAAAATTAAGGAACAACTTTTAGATTTCTCATGGATTGGCTTATTCATACATGGATCACGTACATGAGGGTGGGATATGGGGAGATCCTCTCAATTTGCAGTAATATGTTACCAAGGAATGTTAAATGAGTGTGGGATATGGGGAGATCTTATCAATTTGCAGTAATATGTTACCAAGGAATGCGAAATGAGTAAATAAGTTATATTAATAGTAGGATCTCTGCATTAAAAGATACCACTCTTACAAAACAACTTTTTGTTTTCTTCAGATTTTGATGTTACACCCAGGAAGGTGAATTTCTTGAAGCAGCTGGCTAACTCTTTAGAGGTAAAACTGATTTAATTGGTTCACTTAGTATACTTTGTTGACCTTAGTTTAAGCTGATGTGCATGTAATTGTATTTACTTTAGCAATTAAAAATATGAATGGAAGAAGAAATAACTTGGGGCTGGTACATTTAAACATACATGGTACCCAAGGAAGGCAGTGGGTATTCTGACCTAAAGCAAATTCACATGAAAATAATACAAAGTTCTAAATTGCCTCTATGGGTTAATACTACATGTTGAAAGTGCCTTCCCTAGGTCCCAAGTATGTTTTACTGAAACAGTCCTAAGTTATTCTTCTACCATTCATATTTTCAATTGTTCCAAAATGTCAGTTCTCACAAAATTATTTAAACAACCCAAAATCAGTTAAATTTAATGCATCAAGTTTGGCACAGATTCGGAGAGCCCTATTGTCTTCTGAATTATTGTATCTGGGCTAATTGTATTTATATGGCACACTTTCTAGAAACCAAACATTAACAACTGGATAGGTTGAAATAGAAAAAAATTTTAAAGAGAAAAACCTCTATTTTCAGTCACAGAATTGTGCTCCAACGAATGTCCCCAAGACTAAACAAACTAAACTGACATTTAATGAGTTGGAATCAACAAATCTGGAAACGCATTGTGATCAGCTAGATGATGGCATATCCTTTGTTGATTCACCAAACAAGATGCCCTGGGAAGAAAGTGTAACAGTAATATTATTTTTGTGTTGTGGTTATATTATGTTCTGCTTTCATACTAATTTCTGTGGTACTTGAGTAATTTTTTGTTGTTTTGGCTTTTCCATTATTGCACTGATACCTGTTGTATCTTGTTTAAATCAGGCAATAGTGACAGAATACAATTTGTACAGGATAACTGAATTGTTTTCGGTTATGTACAACCTAACTCGAGGAACCAAATGTTGTTTTCATTACATAATTAAAACACAACATGTGGCAACTATTAAAATTAAAATAACATTGTATGTATATCCATTCATATATATTTTCTTGTCATCATCCTAGGTCATTGTTCCTATATTGAAATATACAAAGTTGATATTTATTTAGTCATCAGTTTGTGCAGTTATGCAGTAACTTTGCAATCTTTAGAAGCTTATCAATACTTGAACTTGAACATTACTTATTTAAATTATTTAAGTTTATGTATAACTTGTGATATTTTTAATTTCTTTTTTTTTTCTCAGAGCTCTGGTGTGAAGAAAAGCAAACTTGTTCCAGAGTACGAGGTTTACCTAACACAGGGTCAGCTGTCCCAGGCTATGCACATTGGATCAAGCCAACCAAGAAAATTGACAATCGCGCTCCTTGACTGTTTTTTTACCAAAGAAATGCTGGCAGGGTCAAGTGCAAAAGGGTCTAGGAATGCCCATAATGCTACAGTCAAAACTATTCCCCTGCCAGCCATTGTCATCAGAGCAATCAAGGAGTTTGTTTTAAAACATTTTAAGAAAGAGTTTGGGGGAGACCCATGTCTTTCTGATGCAAACTTTAATGAAGTGATTAATAATAAATGTGCGACCGCTCGCAGGGCATTAAAGTCCAATTAATATCATATACTGCACTTGTTTGTTATTACTTTTTATAATGCTTAAACCAATGACATTCTGTTATTTTAATTGTGATTTTTTTTCCACAAAGTTGAAGTTACTTAACTTTATTTTGCAAGATATGGCATTTATACTTCGGACCCCCCTTCACATTGGGGGGGGGGGGACGCATAATCATGTCTAATTTTTGAAAGACCACATGCTTGTAGCAAGAAATTTATGCAAGCTTGCTATAAATTATAACAAGCTTGCGCATGCTAGTAACAAGCTTGTGCATGCTTATGACATTATTTTGTTAAATAAGCCTGCACAAGCTTTCAAAATAAGACTGCGTAAGCTTGCAAAAAAAAGCCTGCGCAAGCTTGCAAAAATAAGCCCGCGCAAGCTTGCAAAAATAAGCCTAAGCAAGCTTGCAAAAATAAGCCTGCACAAGCTTGCTGCAATGTTCCAAATACAAGCTTGCGGCAGGCTTATTTTTGCAAGCTTGTGCAGGCTTATTTAACAAAAAGCCCATGCAAGCTTGCAAAAATAAGCCCGCGCAAGCTTGCAAAAAGAAGCCCGCGCAAGCTTGCAAAAATAAGCTCGCGCAAGCTTGCAAAAAGAAGCCCGCGCAAGCTTGCAAAAATAAGCCCGCGCAAGCTTGCAAAAATAAGCCTGCACAAGCTTGCAAAAAGAAGCCCGCGCAAGCTTGCAAAAATAAGCCTGCGCAAGCTTGCTGCAATGTTCCAAATACAAGCTTGCGGCAAGCTTCATAAACAAGCTTGCGGCAAGCTTGCTGCAAGCTTAAAAACAAGCTTGCAATTTTGGTTTGGGGTGTGTCCCCTCTTTTGATATGACATGGATTCAAGTAAGGTTTGTCTCTACTTTTGATATGGCCTACATTTATGTTTGATATATCAAGGATTTATGGAATGAAGTTCACTGCTTTTGATATGCATGATATGGATTCCTGTAATGTGTCCCCTCTTTTGATATGGCACAGATTTATTTGATATCGTAAATGAATCGGGCAGCAAGCTTCAATCTTCTCTTGCTAAAATCCCTTTAGTGCATTCAACAACAAACAAGAAAATCAATCCTGGCATAAACAATACAATATCTGATTACAATCTGTATCCATATTTTGTTAATTTTGATAATGAAAGTAAATAATCAACAGAGTTGTTTAGAAGAATCTCTCAGTGATAAGAACCCCTGGGCAGTGTTGGGTATTTAAGATGGAACAAGTGCAATGGCTTGGAGTTTATAAAATAAATTTCAAGAAAGTTAGAAACATTCATGTTCTCAATAGTAATATACATCATTAATTTACATGATGAATCACAAACTACTAAATACCAGTGATACTTACATAACCGACTTTTGATCCGGAAATCGGATTCCACCAGATAGTATGAACTTCTGATTAATCGGAGTCGGACAAGGCAGGAACGACCGATTCAGATAATAAAAATAATAAAGTTGAATTTCTATAGCACCGTGTCTAACACTGCGTGTCATTCGATAGTGCGTTAATAAAGTTAAATAAGAAGTCAGAAAAGTCCAATATGGTCAACACAACCACGCTGTGAGACAATCTATTTGAACTGGCGGGTGAAAACCGGAAATGAAGCCAGATATGGTAAAGTACTAAGTAACATGCTAGACACGGCAAAACCAGATACCAGAAACCCCGAAACGGAAGATGAAATTTTTTAGAAAAAAAAAAATACAGATTTAGCATTTCTGATTAATTGAATTGTATCCGGAATCGGAAAAATTTCATGCACAAAATCCGGAATCGGAAATCAGTTGAAAAATGCTAATTGGTTATGCCCTAATACTTACTACCCCTGGTCTCCTCAAAATACACCAGAAACCTGATTATGTGTACCTCTTCAAAGGACATGGTTTACAAAGGCAGTATATTCTGAACAGTGTGATTAAGTGATTTACATAGAGTTGCTACTCCCTACAGATTTGCCAAAGGGAAAAGTTTCTAATACACAAACATCAAAGACTGTCCTCAGGCCCCCATCAGGTCCCTATACTGTGATAATTCTGCACAGGTGTGAAACAAAACAGCCATTTCCAGGTGAATAAATAGAATGAATAGGAACCATCTGCCACTATTTAAATGATAAAACAGATATGCATACAACATTTAATAGATACTGAAATAAGAAAGTACCAGTTGAATAAGCTTTTTTAATTACCATTTTGAACCTAATAGGCAACCTGCATGTTTAAAAAATTATGATGTTCATATATCAATAGTTTGCCATTTGTTATTTACATGTACAACAAAGCTAACACTGACAAAATCCTAATATCCCCATTGTGTATCATGTACCTACTAAAAATAGTGGATTCTCCTTTCTTTGCTGGAATATTTTAGTTTTAGACTGGTACAATTATTACATTGAATATTGTATTTAAGATTAATTACACTATGTATTATGATACACAACATAAATTATGTTGTGTATCATATTATCGTGTATCCTATTATGTCATAATGGGTCTATATATCCTTAGAAGCTACTCAATTAGAAAGACACTTAAAACATGCAAGTAACTTCACTCTTTTACCTGGCCACGGGACACTTTAATGCCTTCATAGAACGTAGTGACTTCTGTGTGTGTGTGTGTGAGAGAAAGAGAGAGAGAGAGAGAGAGAGAGAGAGAGAGATTTTTGGATTTTTAAGATAGCTTTAACAATTTTCAGTGATATCACTATCAGTGTAGCAGTTTATAGTGATGTCTCCCAATGGGGCATTATGCTGCAGACATGAGGCTTTGCTAATTTTGATGAGACCCTTATTCTAGACCAGGTTCTTAATTAACTTGCCATATTACACTACCTATTTTCAAGAATGCCTAAATCAGTGAATGTCTAAAGAGATGTAAATGGTGTGCGTATCTGAAATTTTGATACAAGTATCACAATGTGTGTCAGATTTTTCATTTTCCCCAGTTTCTAGATTTAGCTAGTCTGAAGTAGTCCCATTGTAAGCCGATTGAATGCTGCATAGTTTCCATTTCACAATGCCTATTTCCTTTGCAAACTTGTCAGGTAAATAAACAAATATTCACATACCAATAAAAAAAACCGATCTCCTTTTTCACTTTTAAATGATTTTTAAAATATCCACATCATGTGTTTATCGGATCAGCTGTCTATTGAAGAACCATGAATTTTTTCAATTCTTTTTAAATAGGAGAATTTATTAGACAACTTTATAATTCAAGCATTCTGATGGCAATTTTAATGAGTTTGGGACATCAGACTTGAAGATCTTTCAACCGCACACTAATTTCAAACCTTGCGATTTATTGTATCATTTTAAGCATTCAAGATGAACTACGAGTAACCCCAATACACAAAGACCAAGCTATTATGAAACTACGGTTTTAAGCTGACAGTATTCATGCAAATACATATAACAAGATGCGGAATGTAACTGAAAGAAGAAAATAATGACAGTATGTATTTTCAAAACCGGTTACAATTCAACTGCCTTGAACAAAACAGATCTGACAGCATTTCTTCACATGAGCTAAAACTATTTAAAAAGGGCACAATGACACTTAAAACACTTTTAAATAAATCCACATGACACCATCCTAAACTCAGGTAAAGCACATCAAAGAAACAAGATAAATTAGCTACTGATATATTCATCTTCTACTAAGAACAATTTCAGAATATTAAAAATGTCATTAAACTTGTCTTCAAAATAAAAATAAAAAACTTGCAGATCTCAAACCTCTCTAAGTACTCATTATGATGTTCAACACGAAGCACTAAGAGAACTTCCTTTCGTTCCACTAGCAGAGATCAGAATGGGTAATTAGCATATGGTCACACATGTCCAAAAAATTATTCAAAAGCATTCTCCAAGTGTTTGCCATTTCACAGAACAAAGAAAATTATTGCGGATTTGTGCATGTTTCCCAGTCTGAATAATGGCTGACAAATAAGGTACTAAACCTGAGCCATGCCCAGTTCTCAGAGTCTCTGAATTTTCTGAAATCCTATATAAATGAGCTCATAATTTGGTGAGACCACATTATTACCAGCCAACAGGGGAGGTCTGCAAGCTGACTGCTGTACTGTTATTGATTTATAAATGTGCTCTGTTGGCTAAACAGCCCTTACTTCCTATTTGTGATAAGCCAATGTTACCAAGTTACCAAGGTACAGAACATGGAGCAGCTGTATATTGGATGTCATACTTTTCCCCAAATTAGATAACTTTGTGCTTGACCTGCAGGGTAGAGTAGTGTGGATATTTAAATTGACTTAAGCTGTATGCATATCGGGAGCCAGTAAGAAATGTATTGGCGAAGTGAATATGTAGCAATAAAAATGAATCTATTTATAAAATTAATGTGGTCTAGAATTATACTTCAAGAAGAACACGACTGTTTTTTCTTAAAATCATTACTTCATAATGCAATTGTACTTGAACCTATATACATTTGTTACCATTTAACTTCATCTGAAACAAGAAAACTGGCAAAATCATTTTTTTGTTCAGCCATGAAAAGCTTAGACAACACAACTGATACTTAGTTTCACCAAGATATACAACCTAATGACTACCAGTGCTTAATTCCACCAAGACCTACAATGTAACAGGTATCTAGTTCCACCAAGATATATAACCTAATTTAATTCCAAGAAGTCATACGGCCTAATAGGTACATTATTTCACCAAGACATACAACTTAATATGTACTATTTATTTATCCGCCTCTTCTTCTGTATCCTTGCATTTTGCCTTGCAAGATAGTTTTTGCCAGTACGCATGATCTTGAGACATGACCACACCAATTCAGTTTGTGTCTTTTTAGAGCATTCAAGATGTCTTCATAGGATCCGATGGCATACTGGAGATGTTGTGAACTTCTATGTTGGTTACATGGTCAAAATATGAGATGCACAAGATCTCATTTGGACGGTTTGAATCCTTCTGTGTACATCTGATGTGAGCATCAGAAACATACAGAAAGCTATGATACTTGTCTAGTGTTGTTAAAGTAATCAGATCTCTGTCTAAATGTCCATTGATGTCAAAGTTAACAAACTATGGCTTTTATTCACTTGTCAAGTGTTGTTAAAGTAAGGATTCAGTAATTTACAGGGATGCATATGGTACATCACCTTAATTTGGTCAGCAGTTACTTATCTGTGGTAGCATGGGAAAGTGATTTAACTCTACATAATCTGCCTGCTGTTAAAATATCAAATTACCATTTAGCAGAACTATAGTTCAGGTTCACACCAACATTCACAAAGTATGCAACATGTCAAATGCATCCTTTTTGTACAACTGATGTATGTGCAAGCCAAAGAAAACAACAGATCATAAAAAGACTACTAAAGGTTACATATATGATAATTTTCATACATGTATGATGTGTATGACAGACATTTTTAAAAAAAAAAAATTTAATTTAATTTTTCAATGTGATGTGGGATCATGAGAATGGCCAAGATCATGAGTTATGTAAGTGTTAAATATATGCACAAAAAATTAAATTTATCTAAACAACTTTTTTGCACTGGTTGCATACCTTTGAGCTTATATTTAACGAATATTTTTAAAGCTGATCTATAAATGACTTAAATATAACATGAAAAATACCACTGAAAAAGTTTAACATATAATTTGGTCTGCTCTTTCTACACAAATTACAAGTGGATATAGGCAAAAACATGTGTAATATTACAGAATATTTCACAGAATGTTTCACTGAAGCTTTCAATAAAACTTGACATAGGAGTAACCTGACATAATAAATGTGCATAATTGGACACTGTTATATGTGAAACACACACAAGATTAACTTTTTCTTATTTAAAACTTCTGAAAACATTTTATTATTTAATCTGATCTGTGCCACGTGTATTTGCAAATATTTAGTGATCAGGTATAAATATGAGAGAAAACCCCCAATATTGATGTTAATTAACCATATTTGGTTTCAAAGGACACATGTCATGCATATAACTTGCACATCAAATCCCAATTAAGATGGTAAATGATCAATAAATATTAAATAAATTAAAACATTACATGTGATGTAGGAAAATCTGTAATTTCATACACAATATAAATAGAAGTAAAATAAATAAATGGGTGGAAGGAAAATACATAATTTTGTCATATGGTTCTGCATACAGATAACAGTGATAATGAATATTGCTGTTGTTGTTGTTGTTGTATTTAACACCATTTTTCAGCACATGATAGGCTATACATGGCAGCCAGTATTATTGGTAGAGGAAGAACTCTGGGAAAACCCCCGGAAAGAACCACCAACCCATGAGAAGTTACTGGCAAGCTTTCTCACGTAACGACCTTAGCTGAATCTTAGACTCGAACCCATGCAGACAGAGGTGAGATGGCAGTGATCCGTAACGGAAAGCGCCTTTGACCACTCAGCCACTCGGGGCCCCTATAATGAATTTTGTCATCCATAGCTATTAGTGTTACCAAAAACGATAGTCCAGAAGATATAAAGCAGAAAAGTATTTGCTGCACATGGACAAATGTTGCTGCATCAAGTACAAATACAAAAGCCATTAGTAAATCCCAAGTTTAGCTCTGATGATGCAAGAACAGTAATATGGTGTGTATATCAAGAAACGTGGCTTGCCATGTAACCCATCATTTTACAGATTCAAACAATTAGTCTAAATAAATCTGCTGTGAAGGAATATACCTTCTTCATAAACAGTGATTCTAACATTAAAATTACGACAACCAATAATCTAATTTAACTACATTACCTTAGATTCAGACAAAACTTCAGCTACCTGACCAAAATTGGTACTCATGTGATCGTCACATGCGTATAACTTTGGAACCTTGCAGACATGAACAATGTGCAATGTACTTGTAGTCAGATGGCACATGTTCTAATTATGCAAGGTGGTTCCATGTGCCAAAGAGCACTAACTGAGCATCACAATAAAAGCTCCCATGTGAACCAATGAAATCAGCATATGATGCTGTGGTCACGAAATTCAGTATACTGAAATAAGACTTGTACTTTCAAAATATGATTCTCTGTTATAGACTGTGTGTTTAGAAAAAGTTATCTACCGGTATATGTCTTTGTTGTAATTATGCAAGACAATAAATAGTACACCATTTGGTAGTCACAAGGAGAAATATGTCTATAAATTTTGAAACTTTAAAAAGAACGTATTTGTGACCTTTCTTTATTTGTTTAAATGCAAATTTCTAGCGATCTATCAAGAATACATTAGTGGAGACCAGAGAACCATTAGATTTATGGAGACACGTGCGTATCATATCACTATAGTCTATATTGCCGTGAGTGATAAGGGTCCTTTAGAGTCAGAATGTTGTTTCCAATTAAACCTTTGTACAGTGGCCAGACGCATTATAAGAAGACATGGTAAGCTTCATTTTCATGTGAAAGTTGTCAAAATTGAGAAATCACAGAAATTCTGTTACTTAAACCTAGCAGGTCAGGCTGACCCGACTTTAGCGACTCTGAATAAAAGGGCGGCAAAGACATTTAATTCTGATTGGTCCCGTTAAATAAAAATTTCATAGGATTTTATATCACCTTATTGAAATTGAAGTCAGTAAGTTTCCTGTGAGAGGACAAAAGCTAAAATTCAATACAAACTCCAAGTGGAATTTGAAAGAAAAAGTGTGGTCAAAGCAAGAAGCCAAAACTGGTTGGGTGACAAAACCACAAAGGTATATTGTCACAATTCCATGTAATTTGTTGATGCAATTTATATAACGTTTGCTGGGTCCTTGCATGATTTTATCTAATACATTTGTATAATAATGTGCTTTTGAATTATAGCGATGTTGAGGTATGCATAGGAAGTCGTACATTAATTCTTAGATAAGTTTGTCGTATTGTTTAATTTGTTGTCTTGTTCACATTAACACTAGGTTCTAGGAATATAATGCAGTACATTAGTTAATATGATTAATGCGAATCCGTGTGAATTCACCGAATTTAGATTTCACGTATGATTTAGAGCGAATGTGAAATGGCGTAACTGAGTACTTGTGGCAGGCTCAAAAATGCAAAGTCTCATGTGAGTTTAATTATTAAGTGATGTTAATGCATGATGAATTAGCCGTTCAACTAAAGACTGTCATTTGAGGACATGTGGAGTCGATTAATAGCCTTTTGTTTACTACTGATAGAAATATGATTACCGAGACAGGATAATGAAAGTTCTCACCTGTATCATATATAACGAGAAACTTGAGGTGTTTATTTATATCTTTTTTTAAAATGGAGAAAATAGCTTTTTGGATGTATTGATGTTATGTAACCTGAGACCTAAGCTGAGGAAAAAAGGAAGAGAGGCAAGTACAGAGAGACGTATAATCTTGTGACGAAATTCTGCATCGTGCGAAAATTCTAACATCTTCAAAAGTGTATCCGGAAAACTAAGGACTAACAGGTTATGAAATCATACAAGGCGCTGACTTCAATTGCTTCACTTGATCCTATGATGAACTAAAGCTATCAGTAACAGATCGGCTGGTTTATTTAAATCTATTCGAGTTTTCTTGTAATTCAGTGAAAGTTTTATTTCTAAAAGCAGAGTATATTCCTAATGAAAGGAATTTTCACAATTGTTTATGTAATTATATAAATAGTTTGTTTACCTTTATGGGGGGCTCGTATTTGTTTGTTCAATATATCAGCTCAGATCACTATATCTGTTTCCATCTATAAGTTTCACCACTTATCTTTCCTCGAACTGGGGAATTATATCGAGGGCGGTCATCTCTTAGATAATAAGTACCAAAAAGGGGTGGGTTATAGTTATAGTATTTATTATTATTATATTGATACAACCCCGTGACAGTGGGCAATAACAATCATAATAATCATCACCCACCCCATGACATATGTTATTTTGTCTTTAATAAACCCATAAAGATGTATTTTGTTTACTCATAACATGCCTAAAACTACTTCAGAAAAAGAGGTGGTGGTGATGATGATGTCACTAAAAGGTGTAATAAAAATAGCCCAAACTTTTTTTTCTCTTCATAACGGGTGGTTGAGCAACATTTCATTAATAAAGTTTATTAATACAGTATGTACTCAGCTAAATGATGGGTCCATCTGCAAACTGCACAAACCCAGATATGCTTCCACATGATACCTTGGCAGATCCAGATCTGTGCAGTTTGTTAGGAGTAATCAGTAGAACAAACAATATATCTGCATGTGCATTATGCTATGGCAGAGCCAGATCTTAGTTATTTGCAGTTTGACTTTATTCATAAGCAAATGGTACTTGCCTGAGGTGAGTGAATACTTAATTTAAGTAAGCCAGCATATGAACAAAAGGTTCTTGCTGTGACTGAAATTCAGTCTGAGTTGACTGCTGGCATTTGGCTTCATTAGTGTCATCTGAGATAATCTGAATAACAATGAGTTAAGAGATGTATACCAGAACTGAGAAAGAGTTGTCTTGTAACTGGGTCTTGTTATTATTTAGTTTAAGAGTGTCTTGAAGAAGACAAAAATGGTTAAACTTGTCTTTATCAATTGGCCAGAGTTGTGCTTTATCAATGTGCACCATACCAAGGTTGTGCCAAACCTAATATGGCTTGCACGAGATCAACTCATCTTTGGTCAGAGTAGACCTTATTCAAGAGAAAAGAGCCCTCTCACATAGTGTTTTGTCTACCTAACTGTTTAACAAATATGACAAAAGGCCATTTGGTAGACAGCTGAATTAAAAAAAGGGTGTCATATCTCAAATTTTAAAACATAAGGCTAATACTTGAACAGCTAGAGTTTACTGTAGATCTTGCAGTGGGCACTCTTTGGCAGTGCAGGAAGTCTTTCAGTGACCTTGACATTTCCTTAAGTTGCCAGATTATGTTGGGTAAATCAAAGTGCTGTATTTACTGTTATACTATGCACTCTGAGCTGAAGCAATAAAATGAATTAACCATGAAATTAAGATATCTGTAGCAAGTCTGTTACAAAATGACCCTTATCAGATCTTATCACACACAAGTAAATGCAACTGTTCTTTATCAACTTAAATAACACAAAGAAAATAAACTCACAAATTCAATGTATTTAAGGCCAACTGGACAAAAATTGGGCATGACAGACAATGTTATCAAAAATTCCAAATATAAAGTGATATAAATAACTTTAAAATAGACTTTCATATTAAGAACAAGCGTCTAAGAAGCTCTGCTGTCCTTTTTTTTTTAAAGAGCAATCACATACAAAACCTAATCAGTAGATATTTCTTTTGTGTCTGTAA
The DNA here is from genome assembly GCA_029339505.1 of Unio delphinus. NCBI lineage: Eukaryota > Metazoa > Mollusca > Bivalvia > Unionida > Unionidae > Unio > Unio delphinus. Next base: position 61,992 of record JAQISU010000123.1, on the reverse strand, counting down.
AATACATATGGTGGTGTTTTGATTTGGATTTTTAACAATGCTTTAACAATTTTTCATTCATATCGCTATGAATCATAGTATGATGTCTGCAATGTGGCAGTTTCATCGCGTCTTTCAGAAGATTCAAGACATAATGGAAAAGTTCTCAGAAAATATATCATTTTCAAGCAGACATATATATGACACAATGTAACATCATTTAAGTTTGCTGGGCCATCTGTTAAGTAACACTGCTTTGCCAATACCATATTGGCTTCTAGTGATGATAGACTGGCTTTCAACTTTAAGAAAGGATGCTGATATTGAGATGTCTCTGCAACAACCAGTATAGTAGCACTTTTCGCAAGTTTAGGAACTCTGCTAACTAAATGTGCCATTAGGTACAACAAAATACTCATACGTCTAACTAAATATGCTATTAGATACAACAAAATACTCAAACATCTAATTAATGTGCCATTAGGTACAAAGTACTCATATACAGCTAATTAATGTGCCATTAGGTACAAAGTACATGTACTCATGTACATCTAATTAATGTGCAATTTAAGGTACATCAAAGTACCATATGCATCAAACTAAATATGCCAATTGGTATAACAAATTTAATTACCTACATACGTCTAACTAAATATGCCAATTGGTATAAGAAATTTAATTACCTACATACATCTAACTAACAGGTATAACAGTGCCTATGAATGTGCCATTCAGTAAAATAAAGTGACAATAATACATGTAACTGTTATGTAGGTTAAATGGTCCTATTTAAGCACAATTTTGTGTCCATATACATATAACTCTGTATAAATACTAAATACGAAATGTCTCATTTAAACACAATTTGCATATACCTGTACATAAAGACAATGTGCATACTGCCTTATTTAAATACAACACAGTGACCACTTAAAGAAATATTTTTGCCATCAGAGAAGAACCCTTAAAATTTAGGATCTGTATGAGGTTCTTTGGTTCCAAATATACATATCCTATACCCAATTATGCCAGAAGAAATCACTGCCTATACATCAAGAATATGACAATCAAATTTTGCCATTAAATCTCAGTGGCACCTCGTCAATGTTGTAAAATGTTATATATTTTTGAGAATATACCTTAACATTAGGTGATGCATGTAGTTTGTATTGGAGAACATATTGTAATGCAAGTTTATGAATGTAGTTGATGTTTCATATTCCTGCTACAGAATCAAGTTGTTTTAGCTGCTAAATTGCAACTGGAGTAAAGTGTCTTTTTAAAAGACAATTAATCCAATGGTGGGATTCAAACCAAAGTCCTCTTTATTGTAAGAGTATCACTAAACATATTCTTTGCTTCTGGTTTATAGAGGCACCAGTGCCCTTACAGTGACAAGTGGAGTACTTGTTCATAGTACATGTACTTTGGACTTGCATTGTTGATGGAAAATAGATTTTTTAGTTACCGGTATATCTACTTATATGTATATGTAAATATAATTAGTCCAAAACAATGTGCTTCCTATTGCACTGGGTTTCAAAATTAGGACAGGCTATATATATATATATATATATATATATATATATATATATATATATATATATATATATACACACACACACACAAAACACAACAAACTGAAAACACACAGTACAGAAACTACTCTTTTAACTAACCTGAACGCTTTCAACTCCCTCAAAAGTCTTTTTCAAATGCAAATGCAAAACATAGACAAGACAAACAGAACAGAAAAAGTGTTGTGTTTGCAAAACTTTACAAGTCTGTCATACAGGAATGAAACCTTTAAATTTATTGTTTCAACTAGTTTATTTCAACGTGTTGATGCTGAAAAATATTTCCTATTTACTTAGAAATTGCTGTGCCTTGACGACATCTGTTTTTTTTAAATGTAAATCTAATAAGCACAAATTAATAATTATATCCCAGATAATTCATTGTTTTAGAAGCAATTATAGTCTATTAAGCAAATGTTGAGAATTGATAAGAAAATATGTCAGTTGCATAAGGTAATTTTATTTGTGCATGGCCATCTTTTTCTAGTTTTCTAGGTTTAAACCATTTGGTTTCAAGGTCCTAAAGCATTTTATCCAGTAAGATTCCTTTTCTTTCCTGCTTTCAGAACTCAGTTGGGTTTGTGAGCAAATGCAATACGTGTGATATCATACAAAACTTGGCCAGGGCAGAAGAAGTGTTCTGTGACCAGGTTTTTGTACAGCTTTTGTAATTTTGATCATTTCTATGGTGGAGTCTGGGGTCTTTTACAATTTTCATATATCTCCAGAGTTGGATATCTCGTATGTTTAATAACTGACATGTTATAACACAACTGTTAATACACATTATCCTCAGACCTCAGGGTGATGCCCAAGATTATTTCCTTAATATCCGGAACTAAGATAAGGAATCATAAAAAAGAATCTGTTGAAGACCCCTGCCTAATATAACCCAAATATATACTTTTCAAGAATGAGAAGACTGATGCATGCAACTGGCTTTGAACCACATGGGGTCAGCCCTACCCCAAGGGACTATGCATCTGGATTTACTCTACAACTATAAAATACAGTTACTTTCATGAACAGATTACATGCAAATGATATGAATGTTGAATTAGTTCACAAAGGACAACTTCATACTGCTAAATCATCTGAAATTCTTCCCACTCATACTGTTGCCATGAATAGGCTAGTTTATCTCTACATTAATTAGTAACCATTATCGGCATAGTCTAGACCAGGAGTCTCAAACACACCGCCCCCCAAAACAAATGTTGTTGAAAGAATCATGAGAGACATAAAAGGAGATGCAGCCCTTGGATGACCCCTGGTGGCCATCAGGGTGATTAGAGTTTGAGCCCCCTGGTCTAGACTGAACAGTCCAATCAGTCACAATAAAAACCTGCATATTATTAAAGCTGAAACATAAAACAAAAGACGTCTCGAGATGCTATCTTGGTGTTATGTTAAAAGCTGGCCAGGCAGTATTTAAATAAAGTATATAATGGTCTGAATTAAACACCAGTAGCATATTTTTTTGGTCTATTTTTAATTCTATTAGCAAATTTGCTAATTGCTACTGCATATTTTAAACTGAGATATTTTCAATGTAAAAACAAAGAGGACATCAGCATCATTCATCCAACTTTCAAAATTGTGTCATTTAAATAGGAAAGAACAAAATTTGGGCTTTAATGGGAGCAAATAAACTATTTACAAGAACCTCTATGCAATGCATTTGAAATTGTTTTTCTCCAATCCATTGACTCCTCTAAGAGAATGAATTCTGTGAAAAAAATAAATGTTGAAGTGGAATAATGCTTTCTCTTCACTTGAATTACATACTGCAACCAACCAGTTTAAGACAGTGAATGCTGTCATCAGTAACTGACATACCAGACAAACATATCCAGGTAGACAGACTAATTATAATATACTGTCATAGAAATGAAATAAACACAGATCATTCCATGTCTGCATTCACTTAGATAAATCAATAATCAAATAAATCATGACAACTAGAACAGTAAGGCAATATTTTACCTGTGTGACACTGATGAAAATAATTTTTATCAGGGTTGCCAGCTAAATCACCATAATGTAAATGTGAACATTTGTTAAAATCACACTGAGGTACGCTTTTGTAATATTCTTTAAACAAAAGACTAAATGAACTAAAATTAATATCAGAGAGCAAATTACACTTCAAGAAAGCTGAAGCTTAGATCTCCATTTTTTTGTGTCAACATTTTTGATACAGATTTTTGTACTTGGCCTTTGTTCAAGTAATTGTTTATGTCCAAAATGTGGGTGGTGCATGATTAAGCATCATCTGTTAGTCAGTGAAGCAAGAATCATGCCCATCTGGAGCCTTGAGCTTGGCACCAAAAATGTGTAAAGCTGCCACAAGTACACATATCATAATACCTAAAAAATAAAAGTATATCTGTGTATGACAAAGAAAAAGTTGTTTTATGACAATTACTGTGAGAGTTAATGTAGCTTTAACAATTTTTTCAGTCATATCACTACAATGTCTGCAGTGAGGCAGTTTATAGTGATGTCTGGCACTGTGGCATCATGCTGCATACATGTAGAATGATGTCCCACCCAGTCAAATTATCCTGACACCAGGCCAACCAGTCCTAACACAAACCTCTTAATACTGAGCGCCAAGCGAGGTAGCTATTAGTATATGTACCATTTTTGTAAGTCATTGGTATGACTCGGTCAGGGATCAAACCCACTACTTCCCACTCTAACCACTAGTCAACCGGAGCGGTTGCACCCAACTGAAGTTGCTGCTATCATTTAACACATTAACCTCTAGTCCTAGCGCCGAGTTTACGGGGCATGAGGTAGTAGTAGCCTACTTGCAAGGTCTGTAGCATCGAGGTCATGCATGATACACAAAAGTGGGTGGTATTATAGAAATGTAGATTCAGATCTACAATGATACCAAAAAATCTGGACATTTTAGTTGCACTATAAAATACAGAGGGAAAACCCAAAGTTTTTAGACCCTGTTTTTTCTTTCACCCCAAAATTTGCCCATGGTCAGAATCTAATTTTGCGTCCAGATTTTAGACTTTATGGCTTCAGATCTAAGCATTCTAAGGCAGACTGGTCTGAAGTTCACACAGACAGGTAAACCTGTGAAAAAAGTTGGATAAGGTGGACATTTTGAATAAAGAGTCTTCTCCATACAAAAATTGTGGGTCTATTAAGCAAAAAAAAAAACGAAACAAAAAAAACTCAACTGTTCACATTTTGCTTATGCCAGCAAACTAACCAATGGAAAATGTTTTTTTTTAATTATGCACAACTAGGCATGGGTCTAATGTAAAATTGGTTTGAAGTCAATCTATTAATGTATTCAGAAAGTCCCTAAAATGAGTTACCTATTCGCATTTCATGTGAAAACGGCAAACACTTCCATGAGTTAATGTGTTATGGTGTAGAGAGGTGCATTTCTGATATGAAATCATAGATGACATGTAACAAGCTGCAGATGAATGATGATAAACAGAGGTCATTCTGATCAAAGACTTTCTCATTCACATCCTTTACCTCAAACAATAAATATCACCAACACCAAAATTAAATTAAAATTCAGTACGAAACCTAGGTGTTACTCTAGACAGTACTTTCACATTGTACCAACATGTCATGAACATATGCAATGCTGCATATCTTCAGCTGAGATGCATCAGCTCCATTCGCAAATACCTTTCAGTTGATGTCACTAAAAGAATTGTGTGCTCATTTGTACTTTCAAGACTGGAATATTTTAACTCAATTATTATGTCTTGTTTATCTCAAAATCTACTCCACAAACTTCAAAACACAGCTGCTCAGATCATCCTTAGAGTACCACAATCAGACCACACCTTCCCTATGCTCTGTAGACTGTACCCTACACAAAACTTGTTGTCTGTGCTATGTTTAACTCATGGACTCCAGTCAAATATACCTATCCAACCTCACCCATGTATATACACCAGCAAGATACTTGTGCTCATCTTCTGACAATCATACACTCATTATTCCCACTACTATAACGAATTCATATGGATAACGTTTTTTTGCATACGAGGGCCCAGCAATGTGGAATGAATTGCCCACTGAACTTAAGACATAAGTACACAGTGATCCCTTTCAACAGTGCTCATAAAACTAACCTATTTCAACTGCAAGAACAAACCTAAAGACCTAAAAATGTTTCCTACCTTAAATATTTTCAGCATGTTTTATGTTTTCTAATTTCATGGTGTTTGTTGTATGTAAATATATCATTATATATGTATTATAGGTGTTGTTTAATGTTGTAAAGTGCTTAGAGCTATTTGAGATTATGAGCTATACAAAGTCCTCATTATTATTATTGGTCTCGCTGCCAACAAAAACGTATGTGGTTTCAACTAAACAAAGCACAACACATGTTCAACAGGACTCTACCGCTTCAGTTTTCACTTCTGAAATTTTAAGTATGCATATTTTTCTGTGTTTTTATTTATCTCTGAGAACAGCAGAAAAAATGAAATGCCAAGTTCAAAGTCAGAAAGGGTAACATAATTCCCAGAAATTTTACAGCAAAATGGTGAAAAGTAAACTGAACTAGACTTAGATCTACGTAATGTATGCCTCCAATAATTTTTTTTATGACCATCCATGAAGTCCTTCAAAATTGTGAGTTGAACTGAAAGCAAAGTTCTAAGTCAAACAAGAACCATAACTCCATCAAATCCAATAAGTTACTGAGCTGAAATAAAACTTGGAACCTACCATCTTCATTAGCACTAACCATATCTACACCTTAGCATATCGAACAGAGTCCTGTGTTCATAGGTCTGTGAATTTCATTTGATGCATCAGCAAATCACTGCATCCAATCAAAAATGAAGCTGTTCAAATTTGAGCTGTTACTATGTGATCGAGACAAGGGAAATACTGAGCTTGAATGGACTAATCAATAAGCAATTTTCGATTGCCGTTCTGTGTTTATAAAAATACCTTTTGCTCAAATACACCATAACGGCTTCCCTCTGGTACAGTCATACTTTAGATGTTAAACTAAGGGATGAAACTCATAACAACCAACAGATGTCACTAGGACAAAGCAGTAAAATATCTGTTCGATCAACCAAGATGTGTACATGTATAGGGTTATCATATCGAAACATTGGCTTGTGAAGATGAGGACTTGCTGGCAGGACAGGAAGGACATGTGAAACATTACATGACTGAAGCAAAATAAGGAGTCAATCTGATTTAATTTACATCTCCACTGTCCAACATGAAGATCTTACAAGTGACCAATTAGATGTCAAGTTCTGGTAAATTTTGAATTTAGCCAATGGAAATGCAGTTTTCAGAAATCTAAAAGTAAATCAAATCATTCAGCACACATTGATGCAGTATCCCAAAAGAGAACAAACATGGCTTATTCTGATTGGCTAATAAATTTAGCAATCATAGTAATAACAGATCACCTGAACATTACCCCTAAGTGGTTGCTGTCGCATCTTCATGCAGGACAGTGGATGGAGATCTGTTTTAAACAGCTTGAATAAAGAGTTGTATAATTCATTTGTCTGGGAATACTTTATATATGGTGGGTAATTATCACATTGTTGATCCCAGACATGAAAGTATCCCTTAAACATCCTTTAAAATATTTTTTTTTTTAAATTGTACTATTAATATTTCTTATCATACTGAAATCATTTACAGCTTAAAAATTATTAAGAAATCAATAAATGCTAACCCGGAATGTGCCAATCCACTGTGCCGCCTAGGTCAATTTTTTTCAAAGCTGATTATTCAAGAAAATGAACAGTCATCTGAACCGTTACTGGTTTCAAATTTAATTTTTTTTTTTAGTTTAAATTTCAACTGAACACTAAAAATATTCTCATACTGAAGATGAACCATAAAAATCCAATACAAATATCCAGGCGTCGAAATCCTTAAAGGGTTAAAGACTAGCTAATTGGGAACTTTATGTTTATATACATCTATCTAGACGTTGATTATTATGTATTTTCACGACAGGTGTGAACGATATGAATCACCAGTGACTAGGTAATATGTACACGTTTTGCGATCTACATTGAAACGACTACGATTTAAATACAAACGAGATCTTTACTAAAAGTTTGTGTAAATCACAAGTTTAGCAAACATCAAACTGGGTGCTCATATATACATCATTTGCTATTTAAATGATTTTACAAGTTCAACCGAGGTCGAATGAGAATCTTCACACATGGGCTTATGTAAAAAGTCAAGCTGGATTTTACACGAAGGCTAGCCCTGGAATTATCACTGTAAAATGCTAACAAGTCCAACCAGCGACACGACTGCAAGATAAAATTCAAACTTACTTGCTGCAGATCCATTCGCTTGTTTTCTTTTCGATTTTCTGACAGACGATCTTGAGAACTGGCTTCTCTCGCCAAGCGTAGAGGCCATCCTTAAACGACACCTATGTTAACACCTTACTGACGAAATAGTCACATCTTCCCACGACAGTCTGTACTATATATGCCAATACAACGAGCTAATCTGTCCAAAATAGTTCTGATTAATGGTACCGATAGCAATTCACAATATTGTATTTAAAATAGCAGGTTGAAAGGACGGTATGGCCTTACCGTCTCCTCCTTCTCTACACAGGTACTGACATGGAGTCCACTCCTAGTTTAGTGGCATTCTACTGGCCAACAAAAACACAAATGGTCACATGCAATCTGAGAGGATCTAATTTAAAAAAAAAACAAAGAACACTGTCTGCGTCTCTCAGACTGTCTAATTATTAACATCACTACAGTAAGAAGAAAGTGATTAGAAATCTTAGTCGACGCGAAACATGAGCGTATTCACTAGAAATTACATGCAGTCATGCAGTTTAATTATTTGAAGACTATTCCATTTTTCGAAAGAGGGTATGGCAAGTTATTTGCTCAGTGAAGCATACCAAAACAAACACGGTTTTATATACATATCTATATACACACGAATCATCCATATGCAATCACTATAATTTAAATATTCAAATCTGTTGTACAAGTGTCTATATAAAGTTGCTAGCACATATATGATAACCTGTGTCAATAGGTATGCAATAACCAATACAAAAGGTACAAATATGCAATTTAGTTTCCTGTTTCAATGACCTAAATTACTTACAAGCAATAACTTACTCCTATAAAGGAAAATATTACAAGCCAACATAATTTTTATATATAGACGAATACAGTGAAAATATATATTTATGCAGACAAGTTTTCTGGCATAGTAATAATCATTTTTAATCATCAGTCTATAATAACAACTTAAAAATGGAATTAGAAAAGTGGTTGAATAAATATATCCAAGTAAATGCAGAAAACAGTGGATCATCTTTAGCAGGACCTAACATTGATACATTTTCATGCTTAAATTGGTTTTCCAATAACTGATTTTTTTACTCTGCTTCAATAAACAAGTGGTATGTAACATTAACTGTCCTTTTGCTATCTGTGACTAGCTGTAACCTGTATACATGTATTACAATTACAATACCAAATATTATAAAACTTGCTACACATGTGCATCTTCATAGAAACTTGCATTGCACACAAAAATGGCTGTGATTTAACTACAATTACTTTTTTTTAAATCTGTTTTTCTTCTTTTGCTGCCAAACCTAAATTCCTGGTACATTTTTGGCTTAAAGCAGATCACACACCAAAACAAAGGTCACTTAATTTATTTTGGGAATTTATTGAATATCAATGGAAAATTACTTATGTCCTCATAATATAGGCTCATTGTCCAGGATGAATTTGTATGCCTGCATTGTGTGTGTACATTATAGGATTAAACAAGTGTTACAATCCAAAACTGTGCTGTTTGACCCAAGAGTTTGGAATCCATTGAAAATTGTTTAAAATTACTTCTTGGCTTCAGTTCTGATACCTTTCCAAATCAACACATCAGTATCAAATTTTCTTTGAACAGAGATGTCTCACACGCCAATATTGGGTCGCTTCAGACCATAATTTCAATACCTTGTTTGTTGTTGTCAGCAAACTTGCAAACATGAATTCATGTTACGATAAAGGTCCATCACACACCCAAAAATGACCTATTTTTCAACTATGTTTCCATATCTCTAAAAACATCTGTCTGGGATCTTACTGCATTGCCCCGTTCCACATGTTGCCTACAAACTTGCACCAATATTGCCTCTCAGGATTGAAGACGTATTGTGCCACACAAAATCTCCACACCAAACAACCAGAACAGAACTTTCTCAGTATTTAATTATTTTGTAATATTTCTACTGTTAATCTATTCTACAAATCCTGAAACAAATTTTTTCAATGTCACAGCCAAGGTTCAGAAGTGAAATATATCCTGTTGACATCTGACCACAATCAATTTGTTGTACTACATGTATATGTGTATACTTCCTACATGATTGCCCTTGGCACAAATCCACACTTAACTGACATAATACTCTAAAAGGTAAGTGTGTGTGATTTGGATTTTTAACATACCTTTAATAATTTTTCAGTCATATCACTATGATGTCTGCAGTGAGGCAGTTTATAGTGATGTCTAGCATTCAGGAAACATGCCACAGACATGTAAAATGATGTCCCATCCAGTTACATTATCCTGACACCAGGCTGGCCAGTCCTAACACTAACCTCTTAATGCTGAGCACCAAGCAAGTCAGCTGTTAGTATTATTTTTGTAAGTCATTGGTATGACTTGGCTGAGGATCGAACATACAACCTCCCGTATCCGCTGTCTGATAGAAAGCATACAGCCAGATCTGCAGGTACATTGAGCTGATGGTACAAATAATGATCCATAGGCACAAAAAAAAATGACAAGGGAATGATGCCCAATCTGTGGTCACAATGATCCAACACCACACACCCTACTCTTGCAGTTCATTATACAAGAAAACTCTAGGTCTATGCTGCTTGAATTTCATGCACATGATGCATCAACATATATTAGGGATAATTTTAGGTGGTGGTAAACTAATTCTAGTTATGTTGAACTTACCTGCTTTAAATGAATTGTTACATCATTCCAAGGAACTTACTATCTTTTTAAATTTGTAACTGGGTGTATAGAATAAAACAGTCCCTCAAATGGAAAAATGCATTACTGTCCAAAAAGAACCTCCAGGAATATTAGGTAAGACCATTTCATCTTTATAAAGGAGCGCTAAAATTATCTTTGATATTCTTCCACAATATGATTAAGAAATTTAGCAGCTATGGCAGCCATATTTGAAGATCAGCACTAATTTCAATTCCAACAAACTAGACACCATTAAGAAAAGTTTTGGACAGAATCAAGTGCCAACATGAACATCCATTCAGGCGAATTAGTGACAAGATTTTCAGTCTGTTCATTGTGACAGTCATATTCAATGTTGGTGGGATTCCATTTTCATTTCAGACCCAAGTAAAAATGTCTTGTGGTGAAAACCCTATGACAATATGACCATCAATTCTGGAGGATTAACTATATTGTGAACAAGATTTCAAACATTTCCACCAGTGAAGTCTCTGGTAAAAAAAAAATCCATGTAGATATGACTTCTGTTGTTGTTGTAGGGTTTAACACCATTTTTCAGCACATGATAGGCTATACATGGCGGCCAATATAATAGGTGGAGGAAGAACCCGGGAAAACCCCCGGTAAGAACCACGACCCACGAGAAGCTAATGGCAAGCTTTCTCACATAACTACAAATATCCGAATCTTAGACTCGAACCCACGCAGACACAGGTGAGATGGCCATGATCCGTAACAGAAAGCGCTTTAGACCAATCGGCCACTCAGGGCCCCAATGACTTCTGTTCAGAACAAGTAGCAACAAACTTTTTAATGGAAAAGGCCATTTTCATTTTGACCCAAGTAGATATCATAAAAATTTTATTTCTATGAAAGGTCAATTTTTGTATGACCTTCTGTTCTGAAGATTATCTAGATACCCACTGTGGCACAATACTGGATGTTCATCTGAGCAACACCATTTTCCTAGACTTTGGGATTAATGTGTGTGTGAAGAGTTCCAAGGCAGTCCTCTCAGAGATTTAGGAGAAGCAGTCATAACAAACTTGTGGTAATGGACAGACAGACTGGCATTGACCATTGGTTGACAAACAACATGCCATCTTATAATCTCTTCCTGTCCATGGCTGGTAGAGCTATAATGCCAACATGATCCCAGTCTGATAACTTAGACCACTTGGATTATTTTCCTTATTTTTGCTGGACTTTGTGCATTTATGTCTCATTCAGCACTCCATACTTTATCAAGGAAGTCATCTCTTTGCATTTCTATTGTCAGTGATATCCTTTTTTTGTGTTTCAATTGTTATATTCTCACCAGTTTTTAAGTTACTCTCCATTTGTATTAAAGCTGATGATTTTGTGTACATGTATCAAAAAACTTCTTAGACTTCATCCCTCTAATAGTAACCACTGTTTTGGTACATAATTTCTACACTTACATTACCCTAGTTAGATGTATTTTTCTAGCTTTTAATAATGCCTCAACACCATGCTTAATGTGGGCATAAAAAGTCAGCAAGGGATACATCACCTGTTTTGTGTCCATATCACATGAACTGCTGCTCTCTTGTTGTTTGTGGCACAAAGAGCTTTGCAGAAAGTCATGGAGCCTAATAAGGCAGGAAAGTCCTGCCTCTTCCTCTTATTTGTGTTTGACACAGCTTAATATAATACACTAATACATGTAGTACCAAAAAAAAATGCAAGAATCTTGGTTGATTGAAAAATTTTGCCACTTAACTTTGTAGTCTGCACTATATTTATCATATTTTCCTTTAAAACTTATATTGCAATAAATTTTTTATCATCTACAGTCTATTTACAGCCTACAGTCATGACCAAAAGTTAAACATACAATATAATTGAAATATGGATAACATGAGTGTACACCAGAGTTAAATGAGAACGCTGTATCAGAATGGACAATTCAATGGTGCAGCTTATTTCAGGTTAACCGGGTGTTTTCACAAGTTATATCTACTTATGTAGATATAACTTGTGAAAACACCTGGTGTACTTATGTAGATATAACTTGTGAAAACACCTGGTTAACCTGAAATAAGCTGCACCATTGAATTGTCCATTCTGATATAGCTTTCTCATTTAACTCTGTTGTACACTCATGTTATCCATATTTCAATTATATTGTATGTTTAACTTTTGGTCATGACTGTAAGCTGTAAATAGATTGTTTACATAGCTTACTTCTGTCCATGATTGGAAGTTGCAGACCAAATGCTATACATCATTCAAGTTTAAAGCAAGTCTTATTAACAATGAGACCAGGTTTTACATTGGATAATTCACATTCTAATCCACTGTAGATCATGTGAAAAGATGCATAAATAGGGATTTGAAAAACCATTCAGTCCTGTTTTAGACAAGTCTGTACAAATCCATGGGTGCTCAAAGTTTACAATTGTGTTGTTGAAATCAGATGGAAGAGAGAAATTATTTATTTAACCTATTCACTGGAAAAATTAAAGTGCTCATTGACTTTTGGATTTTTGTGAACTCATTCAAAGACATTTTGGATTGCATCATTGGTTTCTATCAGGACATTTGAACTATCAGCATTTATTCTGAACATTTTATAATTTTGGACTTGTGATTGGAAATTTATAATTGTTTCGAATTTAATTCACAATATTGTACATTTCTTTTCAATTTTAATTTTGTGTCTAGAGAAACAAATTGCTTGTTGATTTTTAAAACTTGTTATCTACCAGCATTTATTATAATAAATACATGTACCTATATTTTCTAAATTTCTTTTCTTGCTTATTTAACAAATTATGAATTATATGACAAATCATGTATTCACATAAATTGTATCACTCATGTCAATCTCAAAATAAATTTAATCTTAGAAATAAGTTACACTAATGGTAGTTAGACACCTTATGTTGCAACTTGGCTATCACAAACTTTCAAATGTTTTATTGCCAGATACATTGTTTTAAAACATATTCATTGTCAATATACAGTTTTATCATTTTTGGCAACTTTGGAAATAGACCAACAAGCTGTTCTCAGGCTTTCTTTTGTTGTTTTACTGACATTACTGGTGTTAGAGAAATGTCTAAAGCATGATTTGTATTGGAACATCCGCTCTGTCTATCAGTCAGATTACTGGACCAATCACTACTATTACATTTATTTTGACTGACCATTAGATGCAGACAGTAAATATAACCCATGTTCTTTTGAGCACTGGCACTAAATCCTTCAGAGCACTGACATTTTTAGTATTAATCCATGTCAGAACAGAACACTTTATTATTCATTGTCTATTGACCTCAAATTTGATGGAAGCAATGCCTCATAACCATTCTACATATTATTCGGTTCCCAGTGAAACAGCTTTGACACATGGATAAGACATAAAACGTTCTTGCCTTGTGGTGATGCTTCTTTGGATTAGTACCAACAGACACATCCACTAATTCAAAGTTGTAGGCGTAGTTTTTCATTATTTTCTTACAAACACTGAAACAGCATCTCCAACAGGTTACACATTTTCAAAATTTTGGCAACATGGTACAAGAAATTGTCTGCACTCTACGTGCAAGACTATTTATAGTGTATTATGTAATGTGCATATGGGTAGCACGACAGACATGACATGAGGATTCCTTTGTGCCTCTGCCTCCTGTGACATATTTCCACACAGGCTGTCTAGGCCCTGGCTGCAAACTTTATATAGGCAAAAAAATTCCAGCAGCATATTGTAAAAAAATAATAATAAAAAACATTGATGAAGTGAATAAAAATATGTTGTGAATACAACACTAGTAAGCAGTTGTTGAGAATAAGATTCCTTATTTGCAACCCTTCTCTCCCTGATGCTCCTGAAATCTGCACTACTGAACAGGTGCAGCACTTTAGAATGGAGAAAAGAGTTGGCAAAATCCTAAATACAACACTACCAAGGGGTAGGTACCTAAAATGAATCTACTAATATATGGTATGCCAATCAATCATGTGAGGACCCTGAGTTGCTGAGTGGCCTGACCTTTACCAATCACTGTCATCTCACACCTGTCTGTGTGAGTCTCAGCTAATGTGGGTATGTGAGCAAGCTTGCCAGTAGCTTCACTGGGTAAGTGGCTTTTCTCAAGAGGTTACTTGGGTTCTTCTCTACCAGCTATACTGGCCATCATGTAAAGCCTATCATTCAGTGGAAAATGCCAATCAACAACAAAAATCAATGTGAATTCCCTGTTATTGGTATTCCATGTACTAATCTGCTACCTGATGAGCTTGTCTCTTAATAAATTTGTCAACACAGTAAAACCTGTCTTGAGAGACCACTGCTATGAGACACCACTGGTTTTGGGAGACCAGAATCTTATTGCACAGATATATTGATTATATGGTGTTATGACCTGTTATGAAAGACCATCTATGTTGAGAGACCATTATATTTTTCCAGAAGAGGTGGTCTTTCAAGACAGGTTCTACAATCTGGTCTAAATGTATATCAATAAATTCATTTGTTGAATAATTTACAGGATTACAATTCAAGTAAACATAATAATAAAAAATAGGATTTGGGTGGGTTCAACTATTATTATATTTATTATTATATTCACTTTTAAGTCACGTCAAGCCACAAATAACAAAGATCAAGAACTGCCATGGCATAGCATGCTTGAAGATTAGGGCGCATGCTATTTTTATCTACTAATTTCCCCTAACAAACTGCACAGATCCAGATCTGCCAGCATATTTTGTGACAACAAATCTGTGTGCAGTTTGCAGATGGATTAATTTTGTAACCAAGTAAGTGAGGTAAATAAAATCTCAGCTGCATAAAGCATTGTCATAAAAATCCTGGCTACATTAAACATTAATGTCATCTAATACAGCGCATCTGATGCAAAAAGATGTTGGAACACAATGGTCCACTATAAACCCGTGTGCTATTGTAACAATACCCCAAATAGTTGCTGTGCCTGGCTGACTGCATCTTGCCCCACATCAACAATACACGGAATCAGTTGAACCCACTCATTAACTTTCTCTTCTGACAACTTACAAAAGCAACTAAAACAGTCACTTGGACCAGATGTGACAACAACCTAACATGTTTATCTTCGTCTGAGTCAAGAACATTCTTTATTTATAGTTTTGGTAACAGACCTAGATTTGTTTGGAAATGAACTATTGACCCTGATCTAGATTATTCTTTTATGTCTTAGCCTTTTGAAAAAAAATGTAATCATTTTAACTGTAATAGTTAAGTATTCCTGCAAAATTGTTTCTATTGTTGTATTCAGATTTTGACTGGGGTGAATTTATTTATGATTCTATGGAAAACAATGTGCTCTATAATATTCTTGGAAAGATACATTAAATTATAATGAATTCAATCAAAGAAACCCTTGAATGATATAACTGTGATTCAACAAAAGACTGCTGGTACATCATTACAATTAAGGTCTTTGGTAAATTCAGTACATTAGAGACTAGAGGCTACTAATATCACATCAATAACTTCAGCCTTGGAAATCATCTGGAATTCCACTAAAGCTTATCCAGAACTTTATTCATCAAGACTTGTGTCAGAAATTTGAGATTTATTATAAAATACATGTACTATGTGGGTTAAAAAAAAAACAACAACATTTTCACTTTGTATTCTACAGAAATAAATTATTTGCTGAATTTTACAAAGCTTCTTGCTTCTCACTCTTTTCTAAAACATATTTTAAGACCCTAGAATCATAATACTAGTTTCAACTTTAATTAGAAGGATGCCGGATAGCATATAATCAGTCCCGGATTACCCATTAGGCAGAGTAGGCAACTGCCTATGGGCCCCGCGACTTTTATGGGCCCCATCAGGGGCCCCATGAGACCGTGACCGTGGGTCTGGGGCACCAAAAGTTTGACTGCCTATGGGCCTCCACGGTGCTTAATCCGGCGCTGCATATAATAAGATTCAAGATATTGAGAGCATAATGGACAACCTGGATAGCGAAATCAGTTTGCATCCATTGTTTACATCTTGAATAGATTCCGAGTCATGAAACAAAATACTTGTAACCTCAAGAGAAGTAACTAATCAGCCTTAGTATTACTCACATACTTAACAACCTTGTCAATCAGACCTGGACTGCCATATACATATACCTTGCACTATTTGTGTGAATATGGAAAAATCCAAAAGCAGTTAAATAACCTAAATTATATTTCAAATCAAGAGGTCACTGTACCACACACAACATTGTTTAATTGCTGCAATATGTGGCAAATAAAATGAAGGTGATACTAAAAAGGGCATTTCAAGTAAAAACAAAAGAACACCTCTGGGATAACAGCAAAGAAATAGGATATCCCAATTTTTAAAATGTTCAACAATCAGATGAGAGAAATTATTTTGTTAGATTTGTATGTAGCAACACTAAACATAAAAATACAGAGTATATTTGGATATACCTAACATACACTCCGCTATTTGGATAGAGATCAGCATCTGTTTAAATGGAAATCTATGCATTTTTTTACCATAATTAAAAAAAAAAAATTCTTGAATGAAAACAATATTTGTACATTTGCGGAATTTTCATAAATTCACTACTAAAATATGTCGTCCAGTTCTTATCATAGTACAGTAGTCAATTTGTTTAGAGGAAGACAGCTTTAAATATCAGAAAAAAAACTAAGCTCAGGATTATTTTATCTGAAACATTCTACTAAAATAAATACTGACAAGGTCTACATCCTGCACTTGCAAAAATATTGGAAGGCCAATATCTCCATGTTAAAAACATTCTTGAGCATCTCCATACTTTTGGAACCTGTATTGTATGTGAAAGGTGGATTATGGGACATAACTCAGCTCTGAAATTGCTTTAGGATTGCATAAGTTGTTTCCCTTTATTTACAAGACTGCATGAAATATTTCAGTCATTATATCGGAGGTCCAAAACAATTTTTAAAAAATAATATTGTATATTTTATACACAAGCAAAATATACATGCTTGGCTGTAATATAGTTATCTTGCATACTTCTGACACCATATTGAAAAAATCATGTCACCTGTAGTTAATTATTATGATAACTATAAATAGTATAATCAAAACTGTTTTGAGCTCTCTTGCCATAAACTTTACTTGGTTTATGAGTGTAATATATTTGCATGCTTCATAAAAAAAACTAATTTAATTATTCATTTCTGACAGCTCCAAGTCAATGACAGACTTAGTTTACAGGTCTCTTGCAGTTCTCTTAGTAAGATCAATTCCTTGCTTTAATGCGCAAATCACAAACAATAATAGTGGCTAAATAAATACTGAATAAATGCATTTTCTTAATTCAATATGAAACACATTTTCAGTAATTAGGACTGATATGTCTTTCATGCCCAAAGCTGGTCTGACATATTTTCATGTATCTACATAGCTGACAGATGTTTTGTGTTGTGATGAGTCTACATATAAGTAGTGCTATATCCTAGTTCTACCATAGCTGGTCCACAGGAAGAATAGCAATACTGTATACATTCTCAGTAAGGTGCTGTGGAAGGCACCCAAAACTGATAAAAGGTAGCAATTAGTTTCCTGTTAGTTGTGTCTATATAACACAGTAACAAATCTGTTTAATAAATTTTACTCTTGCAGGTCCACTTCTGGTACTTTCCAAAAGAAATGTCTTTCTTGTCTCTCACAATGACTGTATTAACCATGTGCTATATTTTTATTTTTTGCTCTTGATGTGATTGAACTGTGTTCTTTTTTATATGTGGAACAATTATTTACATATGTAGCTCAACAAAATTTTAATTTAATATCAGCTTATATAATGTAGCTATGTTTATATAATAATACTGAGGATTTTGTATAGCGCTAAGTGCTTTACAATATTAGAAAACATCTTTAACATAAAAAAATATACTATGATATGATTACAATGTCTAAGCTCAGTGGGCGACTAGTTCCATGTTGCTGGGTCCTGGTATGCAAAAGACCATTGTCTGGAGTCCATCAGTCAAACGTAGCACAGAGAACAAATATTTTGTTTGATTCTGGATCAAATGGATTGCCAGTGTATGGTACAGAGCAACGTGTAGGTATGCTCTGATCATTGTACTCTAAAAGGTTTGTAGTTAAACTGCATATATCATGTACTGGTACTTCATCATAAGTGTAGTAAAATTAAATGTATAATGTAATGGTACTTCATTATAAATGTAGTAGTATTAAAATTAAATGTATCATGCACTGGTACTTCATTACAAGTATGTAGTAAAACTAAATGTATCATGTACTTATACTTCATTATAAATATGTAGTAAAATTAAATGTATCATGTACTGGTACTTCATTATAAGTCAGTAGTAAAATTGTATCATGTACTGGAACTTCATTACAAGTCTGTATACTCTATGGCTGCCAAGGACAGCGCTAAAAGGAACGTGTATTGAGTGTAAACGTATCACAGAAAAGAGTGCATTAAGAAATTCACCATTACCACTCACTGCTTTAAAGTTCTTGTCAAGTGAAAATAAAGCCTTTGACTTGTACTAGAAAAACATTTCCTTGTTCAGGCTTTCACTCTTATCAAATTTGGCAAAGGTTGCAAGTATGGAATTCATTTCTACAGAGCAACGACGGAGTATCTTATTAAGACAATGACTATGTTTAATTGTTTACAAGTGTACAAATATCTTGCTACAAACTGCTCTCTAGTAAGAGAACTGCAACTGACACTATGTGGATCAAGTGGGTCTGACATTACTCATCTGGTTGACATATCTGGCATGTCACAAATAGTTAAATGTAAGAGCTGAATAACTCTATCTAGGTTCCTAGGAGGCATTCAATCCAAATTTCTTAAAAATCTGTAAGCTGGGTATGATTATTTAAATAGGTGTTTTATTTTAAATATCTTCATATATATTTGATATCAGATCAACATCATTTATACAAAATAAATATGTCAAATGATATATAATTATGTTAAATACTAAAATACTGAGAAATTCTAAGAAGCTGCAAAAATGTTTTTCATATAGTACTGGTGATCGATATATTTGGCCAATTGCTTCATCTGCACAAACTTTCATGCCAAGATGCTCTCTGCCAAATTTGATTGAAATTGGTCCAGCGTTTCATTTCATTTTATTTTTAAGCTCATAAAAACAAATGTTTGCAGATCAGAGACTGCAGACATACTACATAACCCACATCAGACCCATGGTAATAAAATGTGTTCTGATCTCATCACTGGTCTCACATAGCCATACAAGACAGACTTGAACTAAAATTTTGAAAGAAACTAACAATTAATACTACCGTATCTTATGACATGCACCTAGTTCTGCATATGTTTAAACCAAATGCAATATCGGTTGCAAGGCTTCTTACCAAAGAATTCACTCTTCAAATTTGCCATATTTAATAGCAAGAGATACATAGTATCTTTTGCATCTCTTGCATGTTTAACATTTGTCTAAATATTTTTGGGACACATGCAAATGTATAGGAGGAAGTGTGAAATAGTAAACATTATATATATATATATATATATATATATATATATATATATATATATATATATATATATATATATATATATATATATATATATATATATATATATACACACATATATACATATGCACAGAAACTTTGAAGATGCTTGGTGCAAAGCTGTTCTGAACTATCAGTTGACTATTTGATTTCCTTTCAATTTGAAAAGTTTACAAGGATTAAGGTTAGTCAAACACAAGTACTGTAGTAAGATGTGGCTAGTGAAATTGTGTTTTCTGGTAACTAAAAAAAGAAGTTTTTTGTTTTGTTTTTGTATTAAAATACCAGTTTATTGTTGTACTGCTAAACTGCTGAACTAATGGGTGAGGATTTAAGAGAAAAGGTACCACGCTTACATGCAGACAGAAAAATATGATCACTGAAAAGACATTAGAAAGTAAAAGAATTTAACATAACACAAAATTACACCCACATGGATTGAATGTAAACAAATGAAATAATGGACATTTCTGCTCATGAAGAATTTGGTCAGAAGTTCTAAATGAAAGGAAATATCAGTATATCTTCTTTACCAGCAATCTGTCCTATACTGAAATGTCTGCAGATGAATCAATCTGGATTAGCATTTGTACATGTGGAAGCATCTACCAGAGGAATGACTGGCTTGAATTGGCAACTAAAGAGGAGATAGGAGTCAATTAGTAACCAATTTGGTTAGACCAGACAACAAATGTAAGGTCTGCTGAGAACACAGACCCCCTTATCTACCCATGTGTGTGAGTCCATACCAAAATTTGCCCTTAAAGTTAAAAGCCTTGATTATTGTGGAAAAAGAAATCCAGGTCACTTTTAAAAAAAGAAACTAAAAACTAAAATCTGTCAATGTTACCTTGGTAAAAATCTGTCAGCAAACAAATCTTATGTATAGAAGAAAAAAAAAATCTTCTCAAAACTGCGTGCAGAAAATTACCTAATTTACAACAATCTAAAATGTAAACTTTAGATACAATATTAGCCTAGCAAAAAAGGACATGTAAAATTATTATTATTATTATTTATTATTATTATTATTTATTATTATTATTATTATTATTATTATTATTATTATAATTATTATTATTATTATTATTGTTCAGGTATATGAAGCTTCTGAGATGACATGTATCCTGCTGCCAGGTACTCATTTTATGTACTTTATGACAAGTACCAAATTTTAAGATTGCTTTAACACTCCCATGTAGTGTACCAATCCTTCAAAACATTGGTAGGCACTTAGTTTGTTGATGAATAAAACATCCATCTCAGTTCCTTGTTTCCTGCAATGGGCTACATCATCTAACCTTGACTTCTCTCTTTGCATGAGCCAGACATCTAGGAGATGCATTAGAAAAGCACACTAGACTTAACTTTGCTAAATTAATGGCAGAAATGACTCTTTTTATATTATTAAAAGGAGAATCAAGAAACATCAGATGTTTAAACTCTGCTTTTCCTATTGAGATTCCTTTGGAGATTAATAAGCATGTTGAGAAAAGAGCAGGGCACAAACAATGAATTAAATTACCAGTAACTCAATTCGCTTGACCCGGTAACTCAATTCGCTTGACCCGGAGTGCTAATGTTTTGTAAAATTACTAACTATACTCTGGTTACAGATGAGTAAAACAAATTGAGATCCTAACTGTTACATTCCATTCATGATCTATCTATCCAACAGTAAACTTTAAACAAAGACAATGATAGGGTGCTTGGTTTGTTTTGCAGAATAATTCTATTGCAAGTGCCCACAACTCAAGTTGAACATGATAAGGAGTCTTGGGGTTCGGCCAATGTGGGTATGTGAGAGAGCTTGCCAGTAGCTTCGCAATAATAGGTGGCTCTGTCCTGGGTTTTCCTGGATTCTTTCTCCACTATTATTGTATAGCTACACCAGCCTGATGAAAACCACATTTACACCCTGTAGTAAATTTACCTGCATGGCATAAACAATAAAATGAAAATGGTTTTAGATTTAAGCTGCCTATTGCATATAATAGTCTTCTTCTAAAAATGTGATTATCACAGGCAATTATTTTCAGAAACCTTCATTCTATTAATATTCCAGCCCAACTAGATAGGTTGAAAAATAATCAGCTGTCTGTGAGCAACACTGCGATGCAAAATATGCATGACCTGTCATAATTATATGCACATGCATGCTCAGGCTCTCACTATCTCTGAGTGGCTTTTATGAACAGTTTTCAACACTTCTCTAACACTAAATTTAGTATCAAAGCAAAATTCTGAGATTATTATGTTTTATCTTCAGCAGTTTTATTATCAAGTATATAAATGTATCACATCCTTCTATTACACAACTGCCTGCAGTTTCTTTAGTCTAGCGCTCCTTTATTTCAAGCAATATACTGTCAAGACTAATTTTTGTTTTGTAGTTCATGTCATGGTCAGTCACATTTTCTCATGCCAACATGATAATGTTAATATATCTGAAGCAAGTTTTGACCAACAGTGAATAAATATTTATACTTTAATCCTAATAGTTGTACATATTCAAAAAGTTCATGAGCTCTGATATGTGTTGATCATGTTGACTCCTCAAGACTGCCTTGTCAACAATTTAATGCATATTGCTTATTTCAAGGCGACTATTCTTAATAATATGTGTATAACATGTAGAATTTCTTTTGACAGGATTATTTGGAATAAATGTCTTTTAATTGTCTCTAAATATTAACTATATGGCTTTCCTTAACACATTAACCCATAGAGCTTTTTGCTGTTTTTGCATGAAATGCAAGTAAGAAACACATTTTGGTGACTATTTCTGAATACACCCTAATACATAGACTTCCAAGTAATATTCCATTAGACAAATGGCTAGTTGTGCTAAAGAAAATGTTTTTCATTGGTTAGTTTGCTGGCACATGAGCAGAAGGTGAAAATTTGGACACCTGTTTGTTTTTTTCTGCTTAATGGACCCATACTTTTCATATTAAGAAGACTCTTTATTCAAAATGCCCACTTTATTCTACTTTTTACACAGGTTCACCTGTCTGTGTGCGCTTCAGACCA
Source organism: Unio delphinus (assembly GCA_029339505.1). Classification (NCBI taxonomy): domain Eukaryota; kingdom Metazoa; phylum Mollusca; class Bivalvia; order Unionida; family Unionidae; genus Unio; species Unio delphinus. The sequence continues at coordinate 38,829 of JAQISU010000123.1, read as the reverse complement.
GTCTGCCGTAGATCTGAGGGCATAAAGTCTAAAATCTGGACATAAACAAATTTGGATTCCGACCATGTACAAATTTTGGGTGAAAAAAAAACATGTCCAAAAACTTAGGTTTCTCCCTCTGTATTTTGTAGTGCAACTAAAATATCCAGGGTTTTTGGTATCATTGTAGAACTTAATCTGTCTACCTTTCTATAATACTACCAACTTTAGCATATCATGCATGACTTTGACACTACAGACCTTGGAAGTAGGCTACTACCTCATGCCCCATAAAGTAGTCGCTAGGAGTAATGTGTTAAAAGTGTGATAGATGTATAAATATAATTCACAAAAAAATGCCTGTATGCATGTTGAGGATTTCAAGATGACAAGTCGATACAGTGTAATTGCTGAAAAAATGGATAAAATAAGCATTATCTTATCATTCAGTTGTGAGAATAAGTCTTTGCATATAAGTCCAGCTTTCATTATTGCTAATTTGGTTGAAGAAACGAATCTGTTATCATATTTTGGCAAAACAAAAGGAAACTTGAGAAAGACTCCACCAGCAAATCTATTGAACCTATTACATAGAAAAACTGTTGCTGAAAATATCACTTCAAAGACTTTTGTCTAAATATAAAAACTCTTGCTACCTCTAAAACTATTACCTATGTATCCACATAAATGTATATATTTGATTGTGCCTTTGTATCTGTATATTCATTCTAAACTCTTCCTTTCCTTGTCATCTGCATGTACTATTTAAGATGTCATTTCTTGATAACTTTAAATATTGGCAAATGGTTTGTAAGGTTGTAAGGTGAATATTTTGTACAATAAATATAATGCAATTTCCATTAAACATCCCATATTTTATTTTACTTAAATGTTTTAACTTTTAAGCTGCAGTATTATGGTGTCATCTTAAATCTCCCATGGGCAAACTAGCTTACTTTTATAAAAAAAACTGTAAATATTTTAACGACAAAAACACATTAAGTATGCAAACTGATGAAGAGTGAAACACAAATAGTTTAAAAGACTACTCAAATAATCTGGTGGGAACCATTGAATGCAAAACATGTATCAGATTCAATCTTTGAGAGTGTCTTAAACATGCTAAGGCAGAGTAGTTTTTCAGCTAGTTGTGTCACCCTCTTTACAGAAAATAATAATATCTGCAGTTAATTTTTTCAGGTAATATAATGGAAATAAGTTTAATATTACGTTATCTTGCTTTATATCAGACCAAGATATTTTCCCAGCTATTTGAGAGCCGGAAATGTAACAAAACAAATCCATGCCCCTGTCACAGAACATTAAATTGTTGGTACCTAATATAAATGCAGTACACTGTGGTATAAATGATATTGTGGTACATGTACAAGATTTTTCATGGTACCCAGCTCTAACATAAACTGTTTCATGGCCTGGCAATATTAACTGCTTCATGGCCTGGCAATATTAACTGTTTCATAGCCTGGCAATATTAACTGTTTCATGGCCTGGCAATATTAACTGTTTCATGACCTGGCAATATTAACTGTTTCATGGCCTGGCAATATTAACTGTTTCATGGCCTGGTAATATTAACTGCTTCATGGCCTGGCAATATTAACTGTTTCATGGCCTGGCAATATTAACAGTTTTATAGCTTGGCAATATTAACTGTTTCACAGTTTGGTAACATGAACAGTTTTATGGCTTGGCAATATTAACTGTTTCACACCTTGGTAAGATAAACTGTTTCATGGCTTGGCAATATATTAACTGTTTCACAGCTTGGCAACATCAACTGTTTCACAGCTTGGCAACAAACTGTTTCATGACTTGGTAACATCAACTGTTTCATGGCTGGGTAACATCAATTGTTTCATGGCTTGGTAATATCAATTGTTTCATGACTTGGCAGCATCAACTGTTTCGCAGCTTCATAACATCAACTGTTTCATGGCTTGGTAACATCAACTTTTTTCACAGTTTGGCAACATCAACTGTTTCATGGCTTGGCAATATTAACAGTTTCATGGCTTGGCAATATATTAACTGTTTCACAGCTTGGTAACATCAATTGTTTCATGAATTGGCAGCATCAACTGTTTCACAGCTTGGTAACATCAACTGTTTCATAGCTTGACAACAACAACATCAACTGTTTCATAATAATAAAGACTTTATTTAGAGAAGGTAACTCAATTAGTTACAGAACTAATCTACCTTGAGGCCTTCTATCTGTTATGTACAATATATATACAGTACATACAACATGATGTGAAGAGTCTGGCTTGACACTAAATAATTAAGGAATTTTAAATTTCAAAGCATCAAGCCTGGAACACATGCACAGGCATCTGAAAAAACATAAACATATAAAAAAAACTTAAAATATCATTCTGCGTTGAAACATGCAGCTTTGAAAATGATGCAAAATTACAGAAAAGCAGGCAGTATTTTTTTTTGGTACTAGCACTGTTCAATTTTCTAAATATTTCATCCATTTAACTTAAGACATTGATTGTGAACATAAGAAATGCTAGGAGCCTGCCTTATGTCGCTGGGAATGTTGTTCCATACTATTGGACCAGTATATTGAAAACTTTTTTAAAACAATTCCTTTGTTTTGACTTAGCAACATCAACTTTTTTCACAGATTGGCAACAAAAACTGGTTCACAGGTTGGCAACATCAAATGTTTCATGACTTGGTAACATCAAATGTCTCATGACTTGGCAAGATCAATTGTTTCACAGCTTGATAACATCAACTGTTTCATGGCTTGGTAACATCAACTGTTTCATGGCTTGGCAATATTAACTGTTTCACAGCTTGGCAACATCAACATTATTCACAGCTAGGCAACATCAACTTTTTTCACAGCTTGGTAACATCAATTGTTTAATGGCCTGTTAATTATAACTGCTTCATGGTTTGGTAACTTCAACTGTTTCATGGCTTGGCAAAATATGAACTGTTTCATGGCTTGATAGCTTCAACTGTTTCATGGCTTGGCAACATCAACTGTTTCACAGCTTGATAACATCAACTGTTTCATGGCTTGGTAACAGCAACTGTTTCACAGCTTGGTAACAGCAACTGTTTCACAGCTGGGCAATGTATGAACTGTTTCATGGCTTGTTAATATTAACTGTTTCATGGCACAGTAATATTAGCTTGATTTTTCCAAAAGGTCTGGATAAAGAGCAATGTCTAGTTATGCTGTACCTATCCTGTTGTGTAAATACTTATAACAAAATTTATGCTGTGAAACAAAAATATTTTATTTCAAGATCTACAACAATCAGTGAAAATGGAAACTATTCCAAAATTTAAAAAATACACTATGATATCATTAATTATGCAAAACTAATGTAAAGATGACAAAACTTACTTGTTACTGATAAAACAATTTCCTGTTTCTAACATCAAACCAGACTGTGTCTCTTCATGTTATCTTTACCAAATGTTTATTAAGACACGTCCAATAACATCTATATTATATGCCTGTCAATAATGCCGCAAATAGTACAATCTTAAAATCTGCTAGCCCAACAATTCTTATTCATCATTTGGAGCTGTAGGGAACAAACATACATCTTTATTTCTGGATTCAGCATGTTATCTAAGTAATTCTGCATACTGAGAAGAAAAAAGTTTTCTGTGAACATGTATAATGATTTAGCTTCAGAGATAAGATAGAGATAGTGAAGTAATTATTGTACGGATGACTCAAGAATGTGTGCATATTTTTTATAATGAAAAGTCATAATGGCCAGTGAGAGTTTCAAACAATGAACTGTAAAAGTTTTATACTGATAGCCATGTTTGATGAGAATTAAGATAATTTGCAAATTAAAAACTTTCACCAAAACCTACAACTGTTGCTCATGCTGCCACCAGCATTGTTGCAACTGCCACCATCAATAAAGTGAGTACTATGGTTTACTTCCCACTAACAATGGTATTTAATAAAAATCAAAACTCATTTGAACTCTTGAAAAAACTATGCATTCAAAATCCACAACAATGACCATATTAACTTACACAATTTTAACTTAAAACCTAAAAAGCAACTAAATTACCTTGGTGTGTCCTTGCAAAAGACACTTACATGCAGCTTCAAATTTTTGGGCATAATATAGTCAAAAATTTATCCAAGAGCCTTTAAAAACCAAAGACAACACTACCATCATAAGCAGGAGTATGTTTCCACCTTGTGTTAGTTTGAATTTAAATGTCATGAAGGAAATTTGTTCCATCTCTGGATCTGATTGGTGGATTTGTTTAGGCAACTATCTGACAGGAACGTAAAAATGAATCTTGTCCCCGGGGTCAAAAGACTCTAGGTACGCCTCTGCATCAATGTACTGGTATAGTTAGCATTCAAAATTCCTCTTGTCACAAGCCAGTTTCAGGCATTTTAATGATTAACTGGCCTGTTCTGCTGTTGCAAAACTATAGAGAAATTCACCAACTATCATCAAAGGAGATGCCGCAACATCAAGCTGTCCACTGACATTGTGTGGAAAGTTATGATGTTTGTTCAGCCAAAAGACAAAACTAAAATTGATTGATCTTGATCTTAGTCTATCTACATGTATATGAGAATTTTAGCTTTTATTATTATTACCCCTCTTCAAGAGCATGTAAATTATGATGGTTATGTGCCTTGTACAATCAAACGTGCTTACCTTTATAAACATACATGTATTGCCTCAATTTGTAGGATCGCTTTTATCATTGAAAATGAGTAACTCATGAGAGGTGATTCATTGTAAATGAAACAGCTATTAAGGACTATCTGAAAAGTTATCTAGAAGAATGCAATTCGGTCGAAACAACGAATAAAGCAAAATCTGCATCCAATATGTTTGGGAATAAATGTGGATTTAAGTGACGCTATGCACGCTTTGCACTGTGTAAGTACTGTACATAATAGTACATGGTCTCCCGGCCCACAAATTATGAAGTCTGTATTTACCTTTATTTAATTTCGTGTTGGAGAAATCAGAAAATATGCACATGCAAAATAATAACAAAATCAATCATAGTATTTTATAACAGTTTAATAATTGTCGGGTCATCGAAAGTTACTTTTTTAATATGCCTGTCTTAAGACACAGAAAAATTATTATTTCATGTTCCAAGATTTATAGCCATTACAGTAGTCAACAAAAATACCTAAAAACAGTAAAGTTTAGACATTGGCAATTTTAATAATCAGCTATACGCGGTATCGGCATAATCAGCAAAAAGCGACATCGGTACAGCTCTACATCACAGTGACCTTAACCTTGGAACTTTTAAAATCTTCCTAACTTAAAGTGCAAACTATCCAAATTGTCTGAATAACAAATAGTATTCAAATTAGTGTACAGAGAAGATTTTTCTTCTTTTATTCACAGTGATCTTGAGCCTTAAAACTTTGACTTTCAAATATTCTTCTTCCATAACTGCATATTATGGAAAACTAGAATTACACTGTTAAACTAATGAACCTGAAATTTGTTGGTTTCTTCTAATTCTTGGTTATTATGTATAAACCATTTTTCTTCTTTTAGTCATCTTGGGGGCCCCAGGTCTAAAGTATTTGACTTTAACAATCATTGCCATTTGATCTCTCTGTGTGGTTTCAAGTCTCAGGATTAGTCAATGTGGATTATGTAAGAAGGCTACCATTGGATTCCCATGGGTCGGTGATTCTTATGGGGGTGGGGGGGGGAAGCTTTCATGGATTCATCCTTCACAAGTTAGACTGGCCACCATGTAAAGCCTATCTTGCATGAGAAATGGTGTTAAACCACAACAAGTGACCTTTACCTTCAATATTATAATAGCAAAATTACAAGTGTTCTTCCTTATCCAAAGCAAGCTAGCCACAAGTTCTGGTAACTGTAGACAGTTGACAACTTGAATTATTGTGTGGAAACAAAACTGGTAACAGATGGATGGACATAATAGCACAGAACATTCCACCTTTAAAAAATAAAAACAGGACAACTAAATTCCAAATATAATATTACAATTGTATTCTATTACAAAATCAATAATCAAAAGCACAGAATACTCTGTAAATATTTCTGATACCTAAATAAAAGCAGTCAAGTACTGCTAACAAGTAAACGTTGATACTCCATTACTCACTCTGACCGACAAAAAAAATACAACATGTACAATGTATACTTTGTAAGAATGTCTTGATAACAAAACTATGTTGATACCAACTGTCAGATTTGAAAAAGCTCAATAAATAATTACCAGATAAGGAAGATTCACTGCAGTGAAATCAAAGAGTTCAAATAAACCAGTGAGAGCTCAGACAGTTAATTACGGAAGTTGATGCACTGTGAAGTGGTGAACACAACTGTTCATGCAATCAGCATGCCTTCAAGGATTGGTGTTGTTGAAACAGAATGCATGTATTTTCATTGTATATGTATTCATTGTATATGTATTCATTTTTACAAATTTTCAGTGCAATCTTACCATGATAACATTCATTTAAGACATTCAACTAGACATCAAAAAGAGGGGACCCCAGGTGGCCAAGTGGTTTAAAGGTGCACACCGTTACAAATCACTGACATCCCACCTCTGTCAGCATGGGTTAAAGTCCTGGGCACAACCAATGTAGGTATCGAGAAAGCTTGCCAGGAGCTTCAAATGGATCTGTGGTTCTTCCTCCACCAGACATACTGACCACCATGCATAACTTACAATGTGCTGAAAAATGATGTTATGCCCACAACAACATCATCATAAGAAGCATTTTAGTGAAAACCCTATGTTGATATCACTAACCATTCAGGAGGAAAAGTGATAACAATATTTTCAAAATGGCCATTGTGGCAGTCTTACTGGATGTCTGAGTGACACCATTTTTCTTTAGCATGAGTACAAACTGAATTTCAAGTCCTTTTCCACAGACTTGTAGGCCTAAATAACTTACAATACAACTTACTCTGATAATGCAGTGTCCTCTTTGGGACCACTCTGACCCACGTTTCAAGTTTCAAAACTTACGCTGAAACTATTAAGTGATCCACAACCAGTTAATTGCAGTCTGAAACAAATCATGAACCGATTGCGAACATTAAAGAATTACAACCTAGTGAAAATTTTGAGTGTCTAAAATGTACTTGAGGCTAGTCATAAGAAAATGTGAACATGTACATTATAGGTCAAAACAATTAATGAAACTTCAAATATGCGTAGCACTTGTTTAAATTCATCTTTAAAGAAAAATGTTTTGAAGAAGAATCCCATGTGAAAATTTCAATACACATTTTGAACTTGTTTCCACAGTTATTCAGCTAACAAATATGCTAAGTATACTATTGCTAAGGGTGGTAGATTTATGTGGGTGGGATGATGTGAGATGGGGTATGTTGGATATGGATTAGCTGGTTACAAAATGTTCTAGCTGGTTACTGCTAATACTCTAATGATTACATAAGCACTGATTAAATACTGTATTGGCATTCTTCTGTAAATACATGGGAGTGAAGTGATACCTCTTGCTGCACATTGATACAATTTACAATATACAGTCTAACATACAATACATTATCTACAAACAAAATTTGATAATCTATTGAATTTTTTCAGTGGTGGGGTGCATGGTGCCATTTTATATTATGACATATTGACTGTATTTCTAGCAAGCATATTACAGATTATTCATCTGTTCATATGCCGTTCTCATTCTTGACAAGACATATAAAGTACTTTCAAACAGACTGCCTGTTAGGCATCAGTGATATTTATTCAACCTTTCTGGCCATTTCAAACTGCTCCATTAGATCACATGCTGGACTCATCTTGGTCACCATGTCCTTTGTTTTAAACTGCCTTTAAAACATCTTATTACCAATTACATCTGGACTGGTCAGCCTGATGTCAGGGTTAATGGTCCTTGTATGTGATGTCTGCAGTATGATGCCCAAGTGCTAGACATCACTATAAACTGCCCTACTGCAGACATTATAGAGATAAGAATGAATTTTTTTTTTATAAAGCTACATTAAAAATCCAAATCACATCACACAACGTGACCTTTGAGCTAGGGATAATATAACATTGTCTAGTAACCAGGGTCAAATTTCATTCAGATATCTCAGGTAGTTCAAAAGTTAAAGACAAGATAGAGAAATAGGTAATACAAAAACTATTAACAAAGTTCCATTTCTCCTTATTATGATCTTGATTATCTTTAAGTTTGGGCCTGACTATGGTATGACAACACATCATACAGTTATAATGTAAACTGTCTGGGCAAAGTTTCACATAATATTTATAGCAATAGACTATTTCATACCGGATTTAACTGAGTTTCTCCGTAATTATCCGAATAACCTCCCGAGTATCTTTATACTCCAGCCAATCAAACGCTGGTGGGTACATGTACATACCAAATTGGCGTCCATTGTTGTTTACAAATATTTCAGAGATAAAACGTTAAGAAAAACCAGCTACTTGTATCATCAGAGGTTGCAAAAGTCGCTCCAATCAAGGATATGGCATTAAATTCCATCATCTGCCATGGAGATATGTATTAGTATTGCGACTTGATAAACAGTTTTGTACTTGTCCATGAACGTTATCGAGATCGAATACCAGTGACGCTGATATTTTCAGCTTTTTTCAAATCAAGCAAGTGGAGCTAATTAAATGATTGAAATTTACATGTAAATTATCCACATACTTTCAAAAACAAAATTATAAATTCACTTATTACAGTGACGTTTCGGATGCATAGAAATAATTTGAATAACCTGCTCTTTGATTGTCAGGATTAAATTTGTTTACTTCGGCACCGTTTTCATAGAGATCTATAGATGATATTAAGTCCCTTAGTAAAAGTGGTAGGTCAATACAAAAATAAAATAATTAGTAATGGATCTAGAATTGATCCTTGTGGTTCTCCATATCTAATTGTTCTAGGTTCAGACAAAACATTATTTATATAAACATGTTGCCTTCTCTCACTTAAGTATGACGTAAACCATCAGTAGCATATATATATGTGTCATGTTTCAGTTTTGTCTCAAAAGCTTGCGAAATAATTGGTATAGAAGGCAACAGATATTCATCTGGTATTATGTGAATTTAATACAAAGTGTTTATTGGCCTTTCTCCATGATTATCTGCTATGTATATCTGTATTTTGTAACTGATCTTTGTCCAAATCAAGTTAAGGGTCTACATGACGAATGACATTTATTATCTAAAAAAACAATACATAGCTAATATTTAGAATCATTGTGAACTCATTCAAGGACTTTCTGGAGTACATTATTGTGTTACAAAAAGACTGCTAACACATCACCACATTCCGGGTCATTTGCACATTCAAGAATTCAGGCACATCAGCACATTCGATATTGGAATTCATTTGGATCACAGCTGGAATTCATTTGGAATGCTACATCTTTAATTGTGATTTAACTTTAAAGACTCTTTGGGATTTAAGTCACAATACTGCAAGTTCTTGTTTAACTTTTCAAATTGTATTCGTGGGACATAAATTATCTGTTGAATGTGTAAGTTTGCACTCTTTTCTGTTACTTAGTTTAAGACCATAGATTTGTAACACAAACAGAATGACTGGTCCAATCCACAATCTGTACAGATGCATAAAAGTATCACAAATAAGCACATCCTGTAGCATTATCCTAAACACTATTTAACTTTTTAGCAAAGGAAATGACTTTGTGAGCTATCTTGACACAAATATAAAACTGATATAATGTAAAGCTCACATTGAAACAGGATGTAATAACAGTTTTCCTTGCTTTATTGTAGCTTGTTGTGCTGGGACCAGAGGACTGCACACAACACACAATCTGGTTGTGAGCAACGTTCCCTCTAAACTGCACGTGTGCAGCTGCTCAGGCATCCCAGTACAGCTGCATTGTCAATTTTTGCTCAATCCAAAGTTAAATTTTGCTCGTCTCCGCAATGCTTGCGCAGTTCAGCGAGCACTGCACGCACATCTACCATTCGCTTAGAGGGAAAGGTGGTTGTGAGATATAATTAGTTCACAGTTTCATCAAAATATTTCCTGTGATATTAAATGTGAAATGTGATCAAGTGACAATGTTACATTTTCCCAATTAATGATCTAGACCATTCACAGGCCGTTGATATATCTAATATAGCAATAATACTGTAATTAAAGAACTGACTCTTTGAATGAGTGTGAGCCTGTAATTGTACCAAATCTGAGAGATGACACAACATCTAGCCATGATGAATATAATTAAGGTTCATGAAAATATTATCTGCATTTCAAAGTAACCAAACAACAAAAATAGGTCATCGAGTTACGCTATCTCATGCTGTTACTGTTATCTTGAAGTACTGATAGATGACTGTATGCAATCTTGTCTTGATACTGTATATACTTATCCCTAATGCATGCAGCCTGAATGATAGATAATAAAATTACATTTACCATTGCTGTAAACCTTAACCCAAGCTGGAAGGTGTGAATATAGCATGTCTCCTCAGATAAGTAAAAGTAAAGTATTGTGAACATATTTGCTGCATTTTATAAATGTTGAAGTTGTACAAGTAAATAGGTAATGTAGTTATATTTTCCTTTACTGTAAATCTGAAATAAACTTATGAGATGTGAATGTTGTATATACTGCTTAATTTTCCTAAAAATATGATCATTGGTTCAAAATCTTACAGCCTGGACAAAGGCAAACTGTTCCTATTATTCCACTTTTCCTTGCTGTGACCTTGGCCAATATGACTGGTATGCAACCCAGCAACCCATTCATTACATATATCTATATCAGCATAAAGGTTTCATGAGACTATCTTGAGTGGCTGAAAAGTTACATGTAGACCTGAAACAAGCCATTACATTTTCCCTTGCTGTAACTTTGGCCTTTCAGTTAGTAATTTCATAAGAATATCTGGAGTGGTTGAAAAGTTAAATCAAGACATGAAACAGGCCATTACATTTTCCCTTCATGTGACTTTGGCCTGTCAAATAGTAACCTGTTAATAATATTTAACATACTGCCTAGTCACAACATTTCATTCTAATCTCACAGCCTGGTGGCCTAACGATTAGAGCATCCACCTCCGAAGCAGTTTCAGGTCATGTTTCAAATCTTGGTCGAGTCATAAAAACAAGATTTACAAAAATGGTAATAACAACGCCTTGCATGGTGCTTAGGTTAGTGTTAGGACTGGTCAGCCTGGTGTCTGGATAAAAATTAGTAAGCGATTTGAAAGTTCCATCCCCAAAAGTCATTCATATAAACAACATTCCTTAAGAACATGAAGTCTGAATCCTAATAGTAGAATTTCCACATACAATCAAAAAAATTGGGGTAACACCACTGGATGGCAAAGCAGTCATACTCCTTCGGGGGTAGCTTGCCCACCTTTGGTCCCCAAGAAGCTGTGGCATACACTGCAATTCAGACCAGCGTGCTGTTGATTATACATGTATAAGATATTTTGATAGTGTTGTTGACAAATTGTTTTTGTGAATGGGTACTCGTCATTACTTTTCAATGCCCGGTTTTTTACTATGGTGGGGTACCTGATTACCTGTTGACAGCCCTAATTTGTACACAAAACATCTGCTATTTCTACATGATGAATGAAGGTTTATATTAAAATTGACTATGAAAACAAATAAAAACTTTTCTGAGATGAAGCATTATTTTTCTTATCATCAAACTGAACAATCCATGAGGATTGGGAATTCAGTGGCTGGCAGACAAAGTGGGTTAGAACTGCAATAATGTGGGGGAAATGTTACTTCAAGCCAGTTCACTATAAATCTTAGGTATAACTTGTAATTTATATCATGCATAACCTAAAATCTCATTCTACATTTTGATATTCTATCCTTCCACTTAAATACAAACCCATCTGTTTTTAAGTGTCCAGAACTTATGCCTGGATTAAGGAAGGTTTCACACAATCCAAGAACATCACAGTCTTTATGTAGACTGGAATGGTAACTACTCCAACCTTTAAACCATTTTACAATATTAAAAAAAGATTATAGTGACCATTTCCATTACAGATATTTTAATATAGATTGTTATGTTGAAAATGGCCTACAGTTGTTCTTGTACATATGCTGATACTGAGGAAATAAGACTGTAAATATGTACTATTTTAAAAAATTTATTTTGTAACTAATGGCTTTAAAACTGCTTTTTCCTATAGGTACTCATGTTTATAAATGTGTCCACTTGTATCTGTAAGTGTGGCTCAGGATGGGCAACGAACCCATAATTTTCATATAGAGTTCAAAATATTCACTTCATCCTTCGTTTTGCACAGGTTCACCTATGTGCAATTTAGACTGGTCTGCCTTAGATCTGAGGCCATAAAGTCTTAAATCTGGCCATAAAATTGGACTCCGACCATGGCCGAATTTTGGGTGGAAAATAAAACAGGTCCATAAAATTAGGTTTTTCCTTCTGGATTTTGTAGTGCAACTAAAATGTCCAGATTATTTGGTATCATTGTAGAGCTAAATCTGTCTACCTTTCTATAATACCACTCACTTTATTGTATCATACATGAGCTCAATGCTACAAACCTTGGCAGTAAGCTATTACCTCCTGTCCCGTGGCGCTAGGGGTTAATGTTTTAAAGCAGCTTCAATTTTTCATAATGGTTTCCAGGATATTTTTATAGTAACTTGGCATCATCTTTATAAATTTGAAAGCATTATTATCAGAATACTTGTTTCAATACTTGATGGTAGATTCCATCATTTGTATAAAACCTTGAATGCCATGGTGCTGAAAAAAATTACAGGCAGGAAAATCAAGCTTGGAAACTGTATCAAGAAATGGCTTTTGAGTTGGGAAGTGCCCTCAGTAAAAAATTACTTTCTGTAAACCCAATGCACGTTCAGAAATGTACAATACATGTGACGTACTCTCTCCTGCATGTTTGAAAAAATGTGAAGCGTGGTCTTTGACATACATTCACAATAAAAACAAATGGTCTTTTAACTGCGCAGCATATAAGAAATATTAAATTTTCAAGTAAACATTACCATTATTCCAGTTTAATATACATGTATTAGTTTTTAGATGAAATCATATTCTACATTAGATTTCCTTCCTTGAAAATCAACAAGACCGAGTATTCAGTCTCAATGAGCTCAGCCTTTGGTCATCATATATGTGGTCTTGTTGTTGTAGGGTTTAACGCCATTTTTCAGCACATGATAGGCTATATTGATGGAAGAAAACCCTCAGAAAGAACCACAGACCCATGAGAAGCTACTGGCATGCTTTCTCACATACCCATATTAGCGGAATCTTAGACTCAAACCCATGCAGACAAGGGAGAGTTGGCAGCAATCTGTAACGGAAAGTGCTTTAGACCACTTGGCCACTTGGGGTTCCCTGGTATGTGGTCTTGAAGTAAGTGCAAAATGCATTATTTTTCTATTTAGACTTGCCAAGACTATGCACCTGCAGAATGCTTAATAGTCCCTATGTACTCTGCTGAGTCTTGAATGAGACATATAATGAAAGCTGAAGCAATGGTGACTCAGTCATTCATGTTCATAAATGAATCAGTGCACATTTTAATCTTATCATCAAATTAGTCAAGGTCTGATATTGCTGTGTCCTGGGCAAGAAAATAATAATAATAATAATAATAATAATAATAATAATAATAATAATAATAATAACAATAATAAAAATAATAATAATCCTACCAATAATAGTATAATGCCAAGTGACCATGCCATATCATCTTTTGACAGACAACAGGCTTCTTACAAAAATTAAGTGCAAGCTTTCCAAAACATTTGGTATATGAAGATGGTAGAGAACTGAGTTACTGTCTGCAAACCATTTTCTTCTTCTAGTCACAGTGACATTGACCTTTGACTATGTAAAAATGAAAAGTTTTCTACCTTACCCCATGTGCATGTCATGATATGGAAACGAAACTGATAACAGATGGCTAATATCATAACATAACAGCACCACAAAATATTGGGCAGTGGCATACACAAACTAAATTCTAGTTCTCTATATAGATTGAAATATACATTTGGGACCTGAAATCAACTGACAAGATCATAGGATTCTGGTTTGAACATTTGCATGCTGAGAGCGGAATTCTTTCACCATCTCCTGGTCTTCATGCTAACAGCTATGCCAAATCTCAAATACGATTTGGCTGTTTTAAATGTAAATCCAGATTACATATAATGTGTGACGTTATTTGAGGATGTCTGAACAAATACCAAAGCTGCACCAGCCTGGATTTTGCATTGCATGTGCTGCAGAACATGTCAAATTGGCTGCTGAGGATACACTTGTTTATTGTATACATGTGTATATATAAATGAAGTGCTCATGTGATATAATTGATTTTAGGACATACTAGCCTGTGTTATGTGTGCTTGTACATGTGCAGTGTTTGTGGTCATAGAAAAGCATGGAGGTTTTGAAATCATTTACAAATTAAAGAAAGAAAATATAATACAAGGAAGGTACAGTACATAAATACCTTTTCCCAATTTTCAGTAAAGATTATGCAAAAAGTTCAGCTGGAAAAAAATCAAAACAACTTAGTAGTAGTATGGTGCTGTAGTTACAAATTTAGAGATCATATAATGCACACACAATATAGTCAGTTCTCTTATTTATAACAAAAAAGACTAAAATGGATACAGCTGAAATCATCATATAGATGTTTACATTTGCCAATCATTCCAGAACAGTATACATACATAGACAAATTGTGCTAAAGACTGCCTATTTGAACTCTTTTGAGTCCTCAAAAAATTACACATCTGGCCACATACAGCTGATTAAGAATAGGTATCCCCTCGTTAAAAAATATGCAAAACTAAAATAAAAATATGAAAGGGATTAAACTCAACAGAAAGTTACTTAAAAATATATATAAACCGCATCCTTGTCTGAGTTACCATCATCATCAATGAACACACCCCAAAGCAAATCTTTTTACCTCTATTAGTCGCTTTTCACACATGCAGGAGGGGGATGCATTGGGCCAATAGGGTACATTAACTTAAAAACTTTTTTTTTCTCACTCAGACCATGACAGGAATTTAAGTGCATAGGGCCTATTCTACTTTCCCATGACATGCAGGAGGGTGCATATGGCCTATTCTTCTTCCCCATGACATGCAGGAGGGTGCATAGGACCTATTCTACTTTCCCATGACATGCAGGAGGGTGCATATGGCCTATTCTTCTTCCCCATGACATGCAGGAGGGTGCATAGGGCCTATTCTACTTTCCCAAGACATGCAGGAGGGAGCATATGGCCTATTCTACTTCCCTATAAGATGTAGGAGGGTGCATAAGCCCTTTTCTATTTCCCAATGATATACAGGAGGGTGCATCAGTCCTATTATATTTCCCGGTGCCTACAGGGTGTTAGATTCAGTATTGGTTACTTAAGATGTTCAAACACTACCTCTTACTGTAAGAAACTTCCTAATAACACACTTCCTATCAAATGGCAATTATGGTCCATGATAATATTTCATTAAAGTAAGAGCAAGCTTTGTCTCATGTACTTTATTATAACATGGTCTCACTATACGGTGACATACTCTATGGCTGCCATAGATAGTATTAAAATGAGGGAATACTGTATGTTTCATGTGATTCATTATAAGGTGGTATACTTTATGGCTCCCATTTAAAGTAATAACGAGGGCATATTTATATGTATAATGTACTATAATGCAGAATACTCTATTATTAGGGAATAAATTAGATGTATAATGCACTTCACTCTCAGGTAGTCTCATTATAAGGTGGTATACTCAATGGCAACCATTGACTGTTATAATAAGGACAGATTGTATTTACAATACACTTTACTATAAAGAAGTCTCATTATAAGGTTGTATGCTCAATAGCAACCATTGACTGTTATAATAGGACACATTGTATGTACAACATACTTCACTATAAGGTGGTATATTCTAATGCTCCCATTAAGATCATTATATGTAATGAGCAAGTACTATACATGTACTGCAACCCAATTTGGCACATGGTCAAACTCATATCTTCATTCTTCACAACTTTTAGCTGCTGTGTCTAAACTGCGCTCAATCAACACCTAAAGAGATATCAGGTAGTGAAAGATCTTGACATATAAGGATCACAGACAGTGTAATTTCGGTTCATGTATTTCCAGGATGACTTTACCATTATTGCAAAGATGTAAAGATATCAGGCTACCACAGGATTATAATTGGCTTTTATGTAGTAATGTCAAAAGCTCAAACAGCATCTATCAGATATGACTGGTGGAAGAACTAAGTAATATTATTTCATGGTATCTAACTAATGTACCAGGCATACTGATCAATGTAATTAGAAGTCCAATTAATAATACAGGTCACTTACAATGTTCCCTCTAAGCGACTGGTAGAAGTGCACGCAGTGCTCGCTGCACTGCACAAGCATTACGAAGATGAGCAAAATTTAACGTTGGATTGAGCAAAAATTGACAATTCATCTGCACGAGGATGCCTGAGCAGCTGCATGCATGCGCATGCGCGCAGCTTAGAGGGAACGTTGGTCACTTACCATCGACTTCTAAGGATACAAAGCAACTTGCAGTATGCAATGGGTCACACAATTAACCCTGTACCTGAGAATCAATATTTGCTAACTGTATGATTTTATATATAAATATAAACCTTGAATAATGATACATCAAGATTTTTGAAGATTTACTTTCTGATCATTGACAAATAACGAACACAATCCTTTCAGTATCTGAAAAATGGCACCCACTGGGATAATAGCAGATTTCTACTAGTAAAATATTTTCAACTATTGGGCCATGTATGATCACTGAGGAATAAAATAAATCATTAGCTGAAATCAAAAGATGAATCTTACAGATGTATTTGATTAAATTGTTTGTTTTATCTTTACGAGGCCTCGGAGTTGTTTGTTCAATATACCTGCTCAGTTTACCATATACATTCTCTTACTCGAACCGGGCAATTATATGGAGGGCGGTCATCTCTTAGATAACGAGTATCAAAAAAGAGTGGGTTATAGTTATTGTTATTATATGTTGTACAATACCCCTTGATAAAGTGGGAAGTAACACTTACCCTTTGACAGGTGGGGCTTATACAATATTATACGAATAACGCTCATAACCCGCAGGAGAACCTGACATGGGAAATGAAATAACCAGGTCCATTACTATGTCTCTTGTATTGAGCGAAAATCGAGTCTTTATGTTGAATTTATTTTTAAATTTGATTCTCTGTACTTTTATTTATTGAATATTTCATTGTTATATGTATTTAGGATGTCAACTTTGCTGACTGTCATGGCTCAAAATTTGTAAATGCACACCTTTAATGCCATTTTTCAGCACACGATAGGCTATACATGGCAGCCATGCAGTATTATTGGTGGAGGAAGAACCCGAGAAAACCCCCGACCCATGAGAAGCTACTGTCAAGCTTTCTCACATAACTACATTAGCCGAATCTTCGGCTCAAACCCACGCAGACAGAGGTGAGATGACAGTGATCCATAAAGGAGAAAGATTTAGACCACTCGGGGGCCCCTCATGCCTTCTTGCAGTATTATTTATAATACCATAGCTTGATCATGACACATAATATGCAAAAATCAGAATCACACAGCCAACTTCAGTAACATTAACTTTAACCTTTAGACTTCTTCCTCAATAAGGAAGTTCCCATCACAAGCATAAAATACATAAGTGTAAGAACCTTGGAAGTTATTACGAAGACACTAAGAATAATAAACTCCAACATACTTGACTTGCAACCTTTCAATCCTCAATGAAGCTCATCTAAGTCTAATAAAAAGTATCTGCTGAAAATGTTTGAAACATAAATCATAATTCCAGAGACCCTGGCCACTGACCTTTGGATCCCCAAAATCACTGGGTTCTTCCTCTACTGAAGGACAATTCAGATATCACAAGGAAATTCAATGTCTACAGGCAGATAAACAAATGCAAATCCCTAATGCTCTATCATCTTCAAACCTTTAATCACAGATACATTGAGAATAAACCAAAAAATTCTGAGCAAAAAAAATTCATGCATGATGAGGAAATAATATGAAACAAAATAATGTAGTCTCTAACAAAGGTAAATCCCTACTGTTATATCTTCCTGCAACCTTTTGTCCAGAATGTAAATTGAGTTAACAAATTTCAGACAAAGTAAAACCTTTGACATGATGAATAAAAGGTTTGAAATAAAATAAGTTTGACTTAATCAAAGGAAGAATTCAATGTAAATGCACAAAAAGATCAGCTAGCTTATTATGAAGTGACTCAGATTGGCAAGATTCATTCTGCATGGACATTTATGATTTAAGCATTACAGGGAGTGCATCCCTTTCTGTATAATCATACATAAAGAAACCCTTATAAATAAGATAACACCATCTGGAATGAATCTGAATTCCCTAGGGCTGCTATTAACTCAGATCATGTTAATTAAGTGCAAGCAATTTGCAGTTTCTAGTATGGATACTATCACAGATATAAATATAGCCTTGCAAAATCATAACAGAATACCATATATGAATGCTTGTAAGAAGAGTCCACCTGCAAAATGCACAGACCCAGATCTGTCATCGCATAATGCACCAGGAGATCTGGGACTGTGCAGTTTATAAAGAGTAATCAGTAGAACAATCAAAATAGATCCAGATCTGCATGTCCATTATACAACAAAAGATAAAAATCAGTAAAGAAATGTCAAGTATACTACAGAAAAATGCATTTGTGAGTGTAAATGTCACATCTGGTTAGTGCTTGTGTTATCAATAGTTGGGTCACAAAGGATCATAAGAAAATTTATAATTTTCCAATCATATCATAAGCTGAAGGAACAGGAAAGCAAAAAAGTACATGTACATGTATATGTATATGTCACAGAAAAAAAACATGGATTAATATATGTATAAATTGTAATAGAAAGAACCTATGGCAGTGGTGATTTATTGATTGATTGATTGATTACACACTGTAAGGCTATATGATGCCACAAAAGTATTACATGAGGGAAAAGAATAATGGAAATGGGTTTATTATATAAATGATAAAGGCACAAAAACACAATGACAACATGTTGGAATAAAAGGGTCCCCAATCAATAAGGGTTGTAAAAACACAAGCAAATTGTGGAATTATATGAGGGTTCCCAATCAACATGGAATTTAAATGTTCTTTGTAAACTGTGAAAAGATAATTAAAATAAAAATGATCAAAAGTATGAATGTTTGTTAAAACAAAATTCAAAATAACATGATTGCAAACGAGTTAAAATATAGAATAAAAATACCTTCAATAAATTTAAAATACAAGCCACATTTACCATATCAAAAAATTCCTTCAAATGGTGAGCAGTGTAGTAATGATCACATGTTGGTTGGAGATCAAAACAATCCATTATAAAGAGCTTCACAAGTGAAGGAAGGGTTCATTACCACAGATGGTGGATCATCACCCTGTAATATGTGGGAGTGAGTTAAAAAGTACCACCAGTTCTTATACCTGCAACTACAACCTTGTCCATTCAGATGGTTCTGGATATGGGCCAGTCACCTAAGGATGCCTGCCACATACTAAATAATGATGTTTTGATACTGGTTAATATTATTTATATATTATTTTGAGAATTTGAAACCATTGGCACTGGCCCAATATGGAACCTTGTTTATATTTTGTTGCAGTTGTCTTTCAATTGTATGCATATGCTTTCATCAATAACATCGGGAAATTATCAATACATAAGGAGCAATCCACACCAGGTGCCAAACATTGGGTAATGCTACTAATTTTTATGTTGAAAAGTGTACCAGATAAAATACTGCCCTGTGGCACAACTATCTCTTGCTCTTACATATCAAAGAGGGTGGAGCTCACTGGTACCACAAATTTTGCCTAAGATAAATATTGATAAACAAGCAAGCAGATGGCCTTAACATATATTGTACAGGTCATTCATTATTTTGTACTTCCATGTTGTGTCATAGGTCTTTCCCAAATCAAGAAAACAGCTCATAATTGTTCTTTCTTGATATAAAGCATCACAAATAAATGTTTCAAGTCCAACCATGTGATCATTGGTACTATCAGAACGAATGAATGAATGTTAAATTAAAGTGAACCGGCCAAGAAGGGTCATTATTCACTGTTTTATCTTTCAAAAGAAAGTTATTTAATTTTTCCCGTGGGGTAAGGAATGGTGCCACTTCCCCACTGGTGTTTATGCACACATAGTGTGCTATTTAATTTGGTCGTCATGTCGCGCCCCTACTGAGGAACTATCAACATGAATATAGGACCTGGGTGAGTGGGAATGGATCAAACACACATTCAACCCTATCAACCAATTGGAAGGAGTGTACTAGAGGTGCAATGGCACCAAATAATGACTGGTGAAAAATGGTTTTCACGTCTCGTCATTTTGAGGGTTTCTGGTCGCGAGAAAGGAGGAAAAGATCCAATAAGCCAGCCCATGTATGTCGACAGCCTTGAAACGCCCTAGTCATACTTATTTTAAATCAGGTCCAGTTTCACTAATGGATGGAAAATATACCAATAATGTGTAAGCCACCTGAGTAATTAAATCAAATTTTGTGTAGTTGAAGATTTTTTTCTAACTCCTAACATACCAATGTTTTTAGTACCCAGTGTACGTATTGTAAGTCCCTAACAATTTTAATTCTAGAATGTCTGTGCGAAATATGTAGGTTGGTCACTGTTAGGTTATATGGATTGTGAATTTTGATTGGCGGTGTTCAAAATTGATCAAGTTAGGTTTCTCAAATGAGCATGTCAAATAGAGTTTTTTTACCAAATGAGAGCTCTGTATTGGCTAAATGGCAGTAGCCCTTATAAGGGCTTTATGATGGAGAGTTATGTAATGGTAACCAGTCTTCCCACATCTGGTTTGTTTGCTCTGGTGTCCTCCTGTCCTCTCTTGTTCCTTGGGCCTCCCTTCATCTTGATTGTCAGCATCGGCATCCTCCTCTCTTCTGGGTATCTAGATCTAAAATTGTCCCTATCAATTCGGAAATACTCAGTGCTGTTGTTACAAAAGTGTAGACAGTCCCATGTGACAGCCTATTAATGAGGATGTACTAGTCCCGCATTCCTGACGGTTCTAGACCACCTTGTATTTCTGATTTAGTTTTTAGGAGAATACTGACTAACTGGTATTTGGATGCAGCATTGTGCCGCTGGGTCTGATGGTCTTGGTGTTTTATGTATATGGAAAAAAGTTAGAAATAGATAGAGAGGAGTGTTAATTCCTAGATGATGGTATCCATAGTCCACCCTTTTGTTTTTGTACCTGATGTTTTTTTCTTAAATGCTTCAATGTTTATTTCTATATCTTTTGTTATCCCTGATGCTTTATCTAATTCTATTTGGTTGTTTTAAGTGTGTAGCCCATCTAATGATTGGTCAATGAACCCATGTGACCTCATTGTGGGGCTACCATTTACTTCTTAAGGTTGTTATAAATTTCAGAATTAGTTTGTTACTTAGGTGTTTTAGTAACCTGTCAAATGGTTGGTCAATGAACCCATGTGACCTCATTGTCGGGCTATATATTGCTCCTTAAGGTTGTTATACTACTTTGGAAGGGAGATATTAAATTATTAGTCTCCAAGTACCAAATAAGCCTTGCATTTATCATTTATTCCATTGTTTTACACACACAGTGCATAAAAGCAATGGGATGGTATCTGGTATGATCTATGTTATCCTTACCAGGTTTTAAAAAAGGCTAAGCACACCAAAAAAAATTGTTTTTGGTCAGCTGACTGTCCCTGTTTTATGTTTCCCAAAATGGATTTGTACATCTACTGAGCTGGTTTAGCCCAGTAGCTGAATCACTTAGTACATTATGCATACTAAATATCATTGATACATGTATATAATGTTTAACATTAAAAAAACATAATACAAATATTAAATTCCAAAAATTGATTGTGTGCATCTAATTGAGCCAATATAACCCAGTACATGAAGTGGTATTCAATCTAATTAAAATCAGATCTCCACTGCCCATGGTGAGGATCTAACAGTGACCACTTGATCAAGGTAGCAATTATTTTCTTAGTGTCAACTAATATCA
The DNA here is from genome assembly GCA_029339505.1 of Unio delphinus. Classification (NCBI taxonomy): domain Eukaryota; kingdom Metazoa; phylum Mollusca; class Bivalvia; order Unionida; family Unionidae; genus Unio; species Unio delphinus. The sequence continues at coordinate 16,685 of JAQISU010000123.1, read as the reverse complement.
AATTTCCATTCTAGGAGCTCCTAAGGCTAGAATCAAGACTGTATCTTTAATTCAAATTGAAGCAAATATGTTTACAAATAATAATGATCTGAATATTTAATCTGCAATGATAGAGAAATATTAGCTATGTACTATCCTGTTTATAAAAAAAATGTCACTTGTCAAGTACACCATTAACTTTATTTCGGACAAGGTGAAGAACAAAACACTGATGTATCTACATATAATCACCAAGAAAATCTGACAATATAAATAAAATATACATAATGGTGTATTGTTGTATCACAAATATATTCCATGATTTATTCCATAAATTTGTCTTTGGCATTGTAATTTTTTATTTTTTTAAAGTAGATACAACAACTAAGTTTTATCAATTAGTCATTTAAGAATTGTGCTCTTCTACAGCACTGCACTTAATACCTGAGAAATTAAGCAATCTTAATAGAACACATAAGATTATCACATTAAAATGAAGGTATATATAGTAGTGACCCTCTTGAATGCCCTATCCCCTTAGAAGCCACTTGTTTCTAACGGCCAGAATCTCTTGGCACTGCCATGTTTGTATTCAAAATTACCCTTCAAGAAAAGCCACCACACTAATGTGACCAGACTGGCCAGCATATTAGTACAATATTGTAAAATGTTCCCCATACAATCATCAGCACTTGCCAAGACAATCCTACAAGGCACTGTACAAGGAAGAAGATAGGCAGGTAGAGAAGGAGGTGAAAAGATAACATTCAAGAGTGGACAGGATTAACATTGAGCACCTCATTCAGAAACATGGAAAATCTAGAGGAATGGAGGAAGCTAGCTGTTCAGTCTTGTGCAGTGCCCAAACAGCCTACCAGACTACGGGATTGATGATGATGTCATGATGAAATAAATATCAAAGTGCAATATATATGCAATGTAAATGTTAAGATGATGCTACAATACAAAATAATAGATTCAAAGCAAAATTGGGTACTAGCTGTGAGAATAACCCAAACTAACATCCAACAGCAACTGGAGAACATAATGACTTCTTAACATCCATGAAGAATATACATGTAAATATCCCCTGATACAGTCATATTACATCACATCAGACACATGAGATGATCATAAGGAAGGTATATTCTCATTACACAAGTCACCATAGGTAGAAAACCAAAATGAGAAGGTAAACACAAGAACAGCTGGGAGTCACTTAGTGCAAATTTTCCCTGTTCCATGAGACAAACCAGCTCATGTCTAAATGATTTAACCAACACTCAAAATCAACAGGCCACAGGTGACTAACTAGCAGCTAAAATATCCCATGACCATTCACTATGGGAGGAGGGGGTAAACTGTGCTGAAGATGTTCTGAAAAGTATTGTCCTGCATTCTTATGACACTTAATGGTGATTTTATTACTGCTGTCTCATACACTTTAATTTCCAAATGAATTGTGAGCAATGAAATAAAACTTTCTCAACAAGTAAAATGGCAGAGTATTATGGATGTAAATAACTATAACATCTGCAGGCCACTCAATGTGAGTAAAAAGAACTGAATTCAAAGAAAGAAATTTAGGTATGGAAAAAAATCTGGTTGAAAACATGACTGAATATGCAAAGTTTAATAATTAAACTTGTCTGAAACATTATTATCTTAAAAATGCAAAAGTAAAACAGTAAATGAACACACTGAACTTAAGAATTCCATGATTTATTCCACAAATTTGTCTTTGGCATTGTAATTTTTGTGCTATATTAAAGTTGATTTTTTTTTCAAGCTAATGTCACTAGCTGGAGGTTGGTTAATGCAACAAAACAAAAAGAGTTTTCATCTCTGTATCTTGACAAGAGATAGTTATTGACTTAGTGTTTGGGTAAAAAAAGAAAAGCCTATTTATTTTGGGCATGTATTTAAATTACTGAAATATCTTTTTTGTGTATCAACAGTCAAGGTCACTGTGACACAAATGAAAAATTAGTTTTATACAATAACCTATTTTCTAGTGATTCCACCAAATCTTGTTAATGGCTTGTAAGCTTCTCCCTCAATAACTTAGACTTGCATAGTAATAAAAACCTATTTCTAACATGTGAATCCTTTTTTCATAGAAAATGGTTGCAAGCTTTTCTGTGAGAAACTAATAAAGAAAAACTGTTTTGATCTCCAACTTGCCGATGCATTGGTTGCATTGTTACAATCAATTAAACTTGACTTAAATTGTGTACTGTCATGTTATGATACCTTAGTGTTCATCCGTATCACAAGGCATTCTACTGAGAAATAACTTGTGGTCTGGAGTCACATGATTAACTAAATGTTGACCATGTGACAGAACCATTCTGTACAATGGCATAAGTTCCAATAAAGAATCAATGTTCAACACTGGTTTCTCTCTCCAAGATTGCAATAGCTTCTCTTATTTCCACCCCTGAGTATTGTTCTCTCTATGAGTCTATCATGTACTCTGAAGTTGTCACAAGAAACAGTTTGCTCTGATTTTTTCGCTTGTTTTCTAGTTAGAAAGAAATTATAAGAGACTCAAGTGCTGTTTAATCATTGAAAGAAAAATATTTAGAAATCACTTTAATAAGGTTCTCAAACTGTTCATTTTCTGTTTTTCTTTTGCAATTTCAATACAATAAAATGTGAGATTAATTAAATGACTAAAATCTGACATTGTTTTCAACTGAATTAGTTACTTATCTAAATTTGCATCTTTGTAACAATCCTTTTTATTCACGTTCTCCTTTGGAAACAGATGGTTCGTCATATCACTGTCGGCGATGTACCAATTAGCACGTGCAATAATGCAGCGGACAATGTCAATTTAACAAAAATAGTAAAGTTGATTACCCTCTCAAATGTGTAGACTTAATCCCCCCAACCTAAAATATATCTTTTTAAAGTATAAAACACAATACATTTAGCACATTTATGTCATCAAAATTGCAACAAACGCCGGTAAACTTGTCTGTAAAAAAAAAAAAAATAAAAAATAAAAACTTTGGATCTTGCAGCAGACCTTCACTTCCTGGTGATACACTGATATACTTTTAGCAGACAGCTTATGAAACAGACTACATAGAATAACTTCTTACCTTTCAAATGACTTTCAAACTCAATCTGAATTTCTTTGTCCTTTTTGCTAGCTTTTTTATCAGAAGCCATGCTTGCACAATGGCACTTGAACCACCCCTATCCAAATTAAATCTTTACAATTAATCCAGTGTGGTGGAAGACGTGATATTTACATCTTCTTATCGATTTCCTGCCTTGTCGGAAGTGGTTTTCCGATGCCAAATAAAAGAATTATGGGATACGCTGTGAGGTAGTATGGAATCACACTACAATTAATACTTCCAGTTCAGTACCCACGAATGTAGTTCCAGTCTATTTTTAGAACATTTTTTCCTCTCTCATTTTGGTGGTGATAGAAGAGTTATATTGATGCATATTTGGTAGGGATTTAAAGGTAATTGTTCATTCTTGAGAATATGATCAGAGAGAGTGGTTGTCAGTGTGTAATTTGGCGACAGTGCACATGGAGTAATAAGGCCATGGTGATGATCCGGAAGTGAAATATGTGGTCTGTGTACATGCTGTTCTGTTTACAGTGCAGCAGCTCAAAAAAATGCCGATCAACCCTTGACAAGAATTTCACCGTGAAGTCATCTTTGGAGGTATTTTAGATTAACATATGATTTGTATTGATTGTCACACTGTGGAAAGGTCAGTACTGAGAAATATATGTAGAGAACATATAGTAAAATTAATTGTGGTCTATGTCCTGTACAGGCAGTATTGATGAAACTTTAATATGCTATAAAAATTTTATTATTAATGATAAACACATGAAATTTAGAGGTGTTATATATATTAACATTTAAAATAGAAAAATGACATTAGAATTTAAAAATTGATTTTAGTTTTTAAAATTTTAATAATTTTTTTTTAAAAAATTAAAAAATTAAAATTTGTCCCTTAAAATACACATAGATAATATTTTTGGAAATTATATCAAATGATATCAGCATGTTTATACTCCTACACCATATACAAGCTACAATGATGGATATTTGTCAAATTTTGTCAGAGAAAATATCTTTGTAAGTCAAAATGAGACATACTTTTAAAATGTATGAAAGACAGATTCTATTTTGTATTGATCATTCAAACTATTTATTAGGGGTCCAATCAGTTAATTTATGTGTTTATGATGGGGTGACTTCCTGAGTAACACATATCTGCTTATATAGCCTTTAGTAACTGTTAACAAATATAGTTACAGGGTGTTTAGTGAGAGGACAGTGATGAAAACTTTATACTAGAACCTACTCAAGTTCTCTACTAAATCAGTTTAAACTTTCTGAGAATGAAATGCAGGCTGAAGGGATAAAATATACTTTCCACATGTATATTTACCCTTGAATGTAAGAAAACAGCAAAATGATGTAAGTTGAACACAAAATGCATTCAATTTTATTGTTCAGTTTGGCTAAGATATTGATTAGTGAAGTGCGGCATTGTGGTCTGTATGATGTTATGTGAATTCTAATGATCCATCTTAATTTATGCATTGTTAATTACTAATAATATTTGTTAACTGACACTCTAAAGATTGCATAAGATATATTCAAACAGATATTTTGAGTTTAACTGTGTACAGCTGATCTTAGCATGGTTACATATCCCACATGAACAGATATTCACATTATTTAGAATGTTTGGGATCCAAAGTTCACATTCAGTATATCATATAGGCTGACATTGTACCTACAGTGAATCTGTAAGACACATTTCTGGCTGTGTGCACTAAATGTATCCCAAAATAATATTTTCTTCATTAATATGCCCATGTATGGTAACATATTTCAATTCAGTACTTGGATAGAGTGCGGTATTGTAATATCAGCTGATATCTGATTCTATTGAATCATTGAGGTTAATAATTGGTATCAAGCACCCTTAAAAATACACTTTAAATGTTGAAACAGATCATTGGAATTATTTTTGCACATTTGATCATAACAATTACATTGTATATGTCCTACATATGCAAATTTCCATTCTTGTTTACAAGTTTTGGGGATCAGAATTTCACATTTAGTTTATGATATAGGATGTATTGGTACCTGTAGTTGATATGTGTGGCCACATTTGGCTGTATTCTCTTGCAATATCCAGAATTATTATTTCCCTCATGAATAAGATTGCTTATAGTAATATATTCTTTTTTACTACATTGTCGCTTGACTTTCCTGTATACTGGCATGTACTAATTTTTCCACCAATGATCAAACCTCACCGTCCCCACATTTCCTTAAAGTTTGTGATGCATAGTCTACCTGATTAGTTATTTAACCTGTAAATGACCAGATATGCTTATAAAAACTTCATATACTTTTAGGATGAATTTATTCGTTTAATACAAGACTATTTCTTCACATTTCTGAGTGTCACTCTGTCAAGTTTAATATTTATTTCCTATGCATGCTGCCTGAATGTTATTTGGAAATCACTATATCTAACACATTTTAACTTCATTTGCATACATCTTACTGTTTTCTAGATATAAGTGAAACATTTTATATCTTTTCAGGTCTAGGCTGGTATCTGGAACAAAGTGTTAGTGGTGGATCAGCTTGGAAGCTCTCCAGTAGTCTGGTGTTGATAGCAAGGTTTCATAAGGACATATGCAGTGTACTGCCATAAGTGATCATATCACCACACTAATATACAGCACCTCAAGGACATGGCTTAGATCTTCATGGGAGAGATTAGCACCATTGTTCAGTAAGGTATAGCCTGCCTAAAAACTGTATTTTCCTATCTTATTGTCGCTTTTTGTAGTTATCGACACTAAAATGTAATGCAATTTTCCTATAAAACATGGAAGTGGTCCCATCAGATGTTTAAATCTGAGTGCACTATTAATTATACGAATAACTGCCTAAATACCTGACACAATAAATATGGAACATAGCACCTGTTGCTGCTTCTTTAGTGTGTACACCTATATGCACCTTGACAGGCATATTGCGGTTTGTTGCCAAAATCACTATGAGTCATGCTACTTCACTACCCCTGGGAAAAATGTTCTCAGTTACACAGACCCAAACCACCATTTATTTTAAAGACCATTGATTGATCAACTTTTCTGCCTAAACTTTGACAAAATCTGTTTTCAAACTTTTATGAAAATTTAATTTTTCAATAAAATTTAGTTTATAAATTTAAATGTTTATTTAAATTTCCATTAAAATTTGAATTGCTCAAAATGTTTAAACTTTAAACATAGTTTCAGACAGGCCTTATCTTGTAGTACAATTAGGTTTTTACAGCATTGAAAAAGTCCTATAATTAAGGAAGATATAGCAAATTTAGTTTTGGTTTCTCAAAAGCACATGAATCAACACTTGCACCCTGTGGAACACCTGCACTACACACTTTCCAGCAGGTGTCACATGTCTTGTATGCAAGGAAATTCAAAAAGACTTCATGTATAAAGTTCAAATAGGTGTGGCATTCAAATATAAAAGTTTTACTAAAATTTGCCCCAAAACGTTGGGCCTGTCAGGAATCACACTACAATTAATACTTCCAGTTCAGTACCCACGAATGTAGTTCCAGTCTATTTTTAGAACATTTTTTCCTCTCTCATTTTGGTGGTGATAGAAGAGTTATATTGATGCATATTTGGTAGGGATTTAAAGGTAATTGTTCATTCTTGAGAATATGATCAGAGAGAGTGGTTGTCAGTGTGTAATTTGGCGACAGTGCACATGGAGTAATAAGGCCATGGTGATGATCCGGAAGTGAAATATGTGGTCTGTGTACATGCTGTTCTGTTTACAGTGCAGCAGCTCAAAAAAATGCCGATCAACCCTTGACAAGAATTTCACCGTGAAGTCATCTTTGGAGGTATTTTAGATTAACATATGATTTGTATTGATTGTCACACTGTGGAAAGGTCAGTACTGAGAAATATATGTAGAGAACATATAGTAAAATTAATTGTGGTCTATGTCCTGTACAGGCAGTATTGATGAAACTTTAATATGCTATAAAAATTTTATTATTAATGATAAACACATGAAATTTAGAGGTGTTATATATATTAACATTTAAAATAGAAAAATGACATTAGAATTTAAAAATTGATTTTAGTTTTTAAAATTTTAATAATTTTTTTTTAAAAAATTAAAAAATTAAAATTTGTCCCTTAAAATACACATAGATAATATTTTTGGAAATTATATCAAATGATATCAGCATGTTTATACTCCTACACCATATACAAGCTACAATGATGGATATTTGTCAAATTTTGTCAGAGAAAATATCTTTGTAAGTCAAAATGAGACATACTTTTAAAATGTATGAAAGACAGATTCTATTTTGTATTGATCATTCAAACTATTTATTAGGGGTCCAATCAGTTAATTTATGTGTTTATGATGGGGTGACTTCCTGAGTAACACATATCTGCTTATATAGCCTTTAGTAACTGTTAACAAATATAGTTACAGGGTGTTTAGTGAGAGGACAGTGATGAAAACTTTATACTAGAACCTACTCAAGTTCTCTACTAAATCAGTTTAAACTTTCTGAGAATGAAATGCAGGCTGAAGGGATAAAATATACTTTCCACATGTATATTTACCCTTGAATGTAAGAAAACAGCAAAATGATGTAAGTTGAACACAAAATGCATTCAATTTTATTGTTCAGTTTGGCTAAGATATTGATTAGTGAAGTGCGGCATTGTGGTCTGTATGATGTTATGTGAATTCTAATGATCCATCTTAATTTATGCATTGTTAATTACTAATAATATTTGTTAACTGACACTCTAAAGATTGCATAAGATATATTCAAACAGATATTTTGAGTTTAACTGTGTACAGCTGATCTTAGCATGGTTACATATCCCACATGAACAGATATTCACATTATTTAGAATGTTTGGGATCCAAAGTTCACATTCAGTATATCATATAGGCTGACATTGTACCTACAGTGAATCTGTAAGACACATTTCTGGCTGTGTGCACTAAATGTATCCCAAAATAATATTTTCTTCATTAATATGCCCATGTATGGTAACATATTTCAATTCAGTACTTGGATAGAGTGCGGTATTGTAATATCAGCTGATATCTGATTCTATTGAATCATTGAGGTTAATAATTGGTATCAAGCACCCTTAAAAATACACTTTAAATGTTGAAACAGATCATTGGAATTATTTTTGCACATTTGATCATAACAATTACATTGTATATGTCCTACATATGCAAATTTCCATTCTTGTTTACAAGTTTTGGGGATCAGAATTTCACATTTAGTTTATGATATAGGATGTATTGGTACCTGTAGTTGATATGTGTGGCCACATTTGGCTGTATTCTCTTGCAATATCCAGAATTATTATTTCCCTCATGAATAAGATTGCTTATAGTAATATATTCTTTTTTACTACATTGTCGCTTGACTTTCCTGTATACTGGCATGTACTAATTTTTCCACCAATGATCAAACCTCACCGTCCCCACATTTCCTTAAAGTTTGTGATGCATAGTCTACCTGATTAGTTATTTAACCTGTAAATGACCAGATATGCTTATAAAAACTTCATATACTTTTAGGATGAATTTATTCGTTTAATACAAGACTATTTCTTCACATTTCTGAGTGTCACTCTGTCAAGTTTAATATTTATTTCCTATGCATGCTGCCTGAATGTTATTTGGAAATCACTATATCTAACACATTTTAACTTCATTTGCATACATCTTACTGTTTTCTAGATATAAGTGAAACATTTTATATCTTTTCAGGTCTAGGCTGGTATCTGGAACAAAGTGTTAGTGGTGGATCAGCTTGGAAGCTCTCCAGTAGTCTGGTGTTGATAGCAAGGTTTCATAAGGACATATGCAGTGTACTGCCATAAGTGATCATATCACCACACTAATATACAGCACCTCAAGGACATGGCTTAGATCTTCATGGGAGAGATTAGCACCATTGTTCAGTAAGGTATAGCCTGCCTAAAAACTGTATTTTCCTATCTTATTGTCGCTTTTTGTAGTTATCGACACTAAAATGTAATGCAATTTTCCTATAAAACATGGAAGTGGTCCCATCAGATGTTTAAATCTGAGTGCACTATTAATTATACGAATAACTGCCTAAATACCTGACACAATAAATATGGAACATAGCACCTGTTGCTGCTTCTTTAGTGTGTACACCTATATGCACCTTGACAGGCATATTGCGGTTTGTTGCCAAAATCACTATGAGTCATGCTACTTCACTACCCCTGGGAAAAATGTTCTCAGTTACACAGACCCAAACCACCATTTATTTTAAAGACCATTGATTGATCAACTTTTCTGCCTAAACTTTGACAAAATCTGTTTTCAAACTTTTATGAAAATTTAATTTTTCAATAAAATTTAGTTTATAAATTTAAATGTTTATTTAAATTTCCATTAAAATTTGAATTGCTCAAAATGTTTAAACTTTAAACATAGTTTCAGACAGGCCTTATCTTGTAGTACAATTAGGTTTTTACAGCATTGAAAAAGTCCTATAATTAAGGAAGATATAGCAAATTTAGTTTTGGTTTCTCAAAAGCACATGAATCAACACTTGCACCCTGTGGAACACCTGCACTACACACTTTCCAGCAGGTGTCACATGTCTTGTATGCAAGGAAATTCAAAAAGACTTCATGTATAAAGTTCAAATAGGTGTGGCATTCAAATATAAAAGTTTTACTAAAATTTGCCCCAAAACGTTGGGCCTGTCAGGAATCACACTACAATTAATACTTCCAGTTCAGTACCCACGAATGTAGTTCCAGTCTATTTTTAGAACATTTTTTCCTCTCTCATTTTGGTGGTGATAGAAGAGTTATATTGATGCATATTTGGTAGGGATTTAAAGGTAATTGTTCATTCTTGAGAATATGATCAGAGAGAGTGGTTGTCAGTGTGTAATTTGGCGACAGTGCACATGGAGTAATAAGGCCATGGTGATGATCCGGAAGTGAAATATGTGGTCTGTGTACATGCTGTTCTGTTTACAGTGCAGCAGCTCAAAAAAATGCCGATCAACCCTTGACAAGAATTTCACCGTGAAGTCATCTTTGGAGGTATTTTAGATTAACATATGATTTGTATTGATTGTCACACTGTGGAAAGGTCAGTACTGAGAAATATATGTAGAGAACATATAGTAAAATTAATTGTGGTCTATGTCCTGTACAGGCAGTATTGATGAAACTTTAATATGCTATAAAAATTTTATTATTAATGATAAACACATGAAATTTAGAGGTGTTATATATATTAACATTTAAAATAGAAAAATGACATTAGAATTTAAAAATTGATTTTAGTTTTTAAAATTTTAATAATTTTTTTTTAAAAAATTAAAAAATTAAAATTTGTCCCTTAAAATACACATAGATAATATTTTTGGAAATTATATCAAATGATATCAGCATGTTTATACTCCTACACCATATACAAGCTACAATGATGGATATTTGTCAAATTTTGTCAGAGAAAATATCTTTGTAAGTCAAAATGAGACATACTTTTAAAATGTATGAAAGACAGATTCTATTTTGTATTGATCATTCAAACTATTTATTAGGGGTCCAATCAGTTAATTTATGTGTTTATGATGGGGTGACTTCCTGAGTAACACATATCTGCTTATATAGCCTTTAGTAACTGTTAACAAATATAGTTACAGGGTGTTTAGTGAGAGGACAGTGATGAAAACTTTATACTAGAACCTACTCAAGTTCTCTACTAAATCAGTTTAAACTTTCTGAGAATGAAATGCAGGCTGAAGGGATAAAATATACTTTCCACATGTATATTTACCCTTGAATGTAAGAAAACAGCAAAATGATGTAAGTTGAACACAAAATGCATTCAATTTTATTGTTCAGTTTGGCTAAGATATTGATTAGTGAAGTGCGGCATTGTGGTCTGTATGATGTTATGTGAATTCTAATGATCCATCTTAATTTATGCATTGTTAATTACTAATAATATTTGTTAACTGACACTCTAAAGATTGCATAAGATATATTCAAACAGATATTTTGAGTTTAACTGTGTACAGCTGATCTTAGCATGGTTACATATCCCACATGAACAGATATTCACATTATTTAGAATGTTTGGGATCCAAAGTTCACATTCAGTATATCATATAGGCTGACATTGTACCTACAGTGAATCTGTAAGACACATTTCTGGCTGTGTGCACTAAATGTATCCCAAAATAATATTTTCTTCATTAATATGCCCATGTATGGTAACATATTTCAATTCAGTACTTGGATAGAGTGCGGTATTGTAATATCAGCTGATATCTGATTCTATTGAATCATTGAGGTTAATAATTGGTATCAAGCACCCTTAAAAATACACTTTAAATGTTGAAACAGATCATTGGAATTATTTTTGCACATTTGATCATAACAATTACATTGTATATGTCCTACATATGCAAATTTCCATTCTTGTTTACAAGTTTTGGGGATCAGAATTTCACATTTAGTTTATGATATAGGATGTATTGGTACCTGTAGTTGATATGTGTGGCCACATTTGGCTGTATTCTCTTGCAATATCCAGAATTATTATTTCCCTCATGAATAAGATTGCTTATAGTAATATATTCTTTTTTACTACATTGTCGCTTGACTTTCCTGTATACTGGCATGTACTAATTTTTCCACCAATGATCAAACCTCACCGTCCCCACATTTCCTTAAAGTTTGTGATGCATAGTCTACCTGATTAGTTATTTAACCTGTAAATGACCAGATATGCTTATAAAAACTTCATATACTTTTAGGATGAATTTATTCGTTTAATACAAGACTATTTCTTCACATTTCTGAGTGTCACTCTGTCAAGTTTAATATTTATTTCCTATGCATGCTGCCTGAATGTTATTTGGAAATCACTATATCTAACACATTTTAACTTCATTTGCATACATCTTACTGTTTTCTAGATATAAGTGAAACATTTTATATCTTTTCAGGTCTAGGCTGGTATCTGGAACAAAGTGTTAGTGGTGGATCAGCTTGGAAGCTCTCCAGTAGTCTGGTGTTGATAGCAAGGTTTCATAAGGACATATGCAGTGTACTGCCATAAGTGATCATATCACCACACTAATATACAGCACCTCAAGGACATGGCTTAGATCTTCATGGGAGAGATTAGCACCATTGTTCAGTAAGGTATAGCCTGCCTAAAAACTGTATTTTCCTATCTTATTGTCGCTTTTTGTAGTTATCGACACTAAAATGTAATGCAATTTTCCTATAAAACATGGAAGTGGTCCCATCAGATGTTTAAATCTGAGTGCACTATTAATTATACGAATAACTGCCTAAATACCTGACACAATAAATATGGAACATAGCACCTGTTGCTGCTTCTTTAGTGTGTACACCTATATGCACCTTGACAGGCATATTGCGGTTTGTTGCCAAAATCACTATGAGTCATGCTACTTCACTACCCCTGGGAAAAATGTTCTCAGTTACACAGACCCAAACCACCATTTATTTTAAAGACCATTGATTGATCAACTTTTCTGCCTAAACTTTGACAAAATCTGTTTTCAAACTTTTATGAAAATTTAATTTTTCAATAAAATTTAGTTTATAAATTTAAATGTTTATTTAAATTTCCATTAAAATTTGAATTGCTCAAAATGTTTAAACTTTAAACATAGTTTCAGACAGGCCTTATCTTGTAGTACAATTAGGTTTTTACAGCATTGAAAAAGTCCTATAATTAAGGAAGATATAGCAAATTTAGTTTTGGTTTCTCAAAAGCACATGAATCAACACTTGCACCCTGTGGAACACCTGCACTACACACTTTCCAGCAGGTGTCACATGTCTTGTATGCAAGGAAATTCAAAAAGACTTCATGTATAAAGTTCAAATAGGTGTGGCATTCAAATATAAAAGTTTTACTAAAATTTGCCCCAAAACGTTGGGCCTGTCAGGAATCACACTACAATTAATACTTCCAGTTCAGTACCCACGAATGTAGTTCCAGTCTATTTTTAGAACATTTTTTCCTCTCTCATTTTGGTGGTGATAGAAGAGTTATATTGATGCATATTTGGTAGGGATTTAAAGGTAATTGTTCATTCTTGAGAATATGATCAGAGAGAGTGGTTGTCAGTGTGTAATTTGGCGACAGTGCACATGGAGTAATAAGGCCATGGTGATGATCCGGAAGTGAAATATGTGGTCTGTGTACATGCTGTTCTGTTTACAGTGCAGCAGCTCAAAAAAATGCCGATCAACCCTTGACAAGAATTTCACCGTGAAGTCATCTTTGGAGGTATTTTAGATTAACATATGATTTGTATTGATTGTCACACTGTGGAAAGGTCAGTACTGAGAAATATATGTAGAGAACATATAGTAAAATTAATTGTGGTCTATGTCCTGTACAGGCAGTATTGATGAAACTTTAATATGCTATAAAAATTTTATTATTAATGATAAACACATGAAATTTAGAGGTGTTATATATATTAACATTTAAAATAGAAAAATGACATTAGAATTTAAAAATTGATTTTAGTTTTTAAAATTTTAATAATTTTTTTTAAAAAATTAAAAAATTAAAATTTGTCCCTTAAAATACACATAGATAATATTTTTGGAAATTATATCAAATGATATCAGCATGTTTATACTCCTACACCATATACAAGCTACAATGATGGATATTTGTCAAATTTTGTCAGAGAAATATCTTTGTAAGTCAAAATGAGACATACTTTTAAAATGTATGAAAGACAGATTCTATTTTGTATTGATCATTCAAACTATTTATTAGGGGTCCAATCAGTTAATTTATGTGTTTATGATGGGGTGACTTCCTGAGTAACACATATCTGCTTATATAGCCTTTAGTAACTGTTAACAAATATAGTTACAGGGTGTTTAGTGAGAGGACAGTGATGAAAACTTTATACTAGAACCTACTCAAGTTCTCTACTAAATCAGTTTAAACTTTCTGAGAATGAAATGCAGGCTGAAGGGATAAAATATACTTTCCACATGTATATTTACCCTTGAATGTAAGAAAACAGCAAAATGATGTAAGTTGAACACAAAATGCATTCAATTTTATTGTTCAGTTTGGCTAAGATATTGATTAGTGAAGTGCGGCATTGTGGTCTGTATGATGTTATGTGAATTCTAATGATCCATCTTAATTTATGCATTGTTAATTACTAATAATATTTGTTAACTGACACTCTAAAGATTGCATAAGATATATTCAAACAGATATTTTGAGTTTAACTGTGTACAGCTGATCTTAGCATGGTTACATATCCCACATGAACAGATATTCACATTATTTAGAATGTTTGGGATCCAAAGTTCACATTCAGTATATCATATAGGCTGACATTGTACCTACAGTGAATCTGTAAGACACATTTCTGGCTGTGTGCACTAAATGTATCCCAAAATAATATTTTCTTCATTAATATGCCCATGTATGGTAACATATTTCAATTCAGTACTTGGATAGAGTGCGGTATTGTAATATCAGCTGATATCTGATTCTATTGAATCATTGAGGTTAATAATTGGTATCAAGCACCCTTAAAAATACACTTTAAATGTTGAAACAGATCATTGGAATTATTTTTGCACATTTGATCATAACAATTACATTGTATATGTCCTACATATGCAAATTTCCATTCTTGTTTACAAGTTTTGGGGATCAGAATTTCACATTTAGTTTATGATATAGGATGTATTGGTACCTGTAGTTGATATGTGTGGCCACATTTGGCTGTATTCTCTTGCAATATCCAGAATTATTATTTCCCTCATGAATAAGATTGCTTATAGTAATATATTCTTTTTTACTACATTGTCGCTTGACTTTCCTGTATACTGCATGTACTAATTTTTCCACCAATGATCAAACCTCACCGTCCCCACATTTCCTTAAAGTTTGTGATGCATAGTCTACCTGATTAGTTATTTAACCTGTAAATGACCAGATATGCTTATAAAAACTTCATATACTTTTAGGATGAATTTATTCGTTTAATACAAGACTATTTCTTCACATTTCTGAGTGTCACTCTGTCAAGTTTAATATTTATTTCCTATGCATGCTGCCTGAATGTTATTTGGAAATCACTATATCTAACACATTTTAACTTCATTTGCATACATCTTACTGTTTTCTAGATATAAGTGAAACATTTTATATCTTTTCAGGTCTAGGCTGGTATCTGGAACAAAGTGTTAGTGGTGGATCAGCTTGGAAGCTCTCCAGTAGTCTGGTGTTGATAGCAAGGTTTCATAAGGACATATGCAGTGTACTGCCATAAGTGATCATATCACCACACTAATATACAGCACCTCAAGGACATGGCTTAGATCTTCATGGGAGAGATTAGCACCATTGTTCAGTAAGGTATAGCCTGCCTAAAAACTGTATTTTCCTATCTTATTGTCGCTTTTTGTAGTTATCGACACTAAAATGTAATGCAATTTTCCTATAAAACATGGAAGTGGTCCCATCAGATGTTTAAATCTGAGTGCACTATTAATTATACGAATAACTGCCTAAATACCTGACACAATAAATATGGAACATAGCACCTGTTGCTGCTTCTTTAGTGTGTACACCTATATGCACCTTGACAGGCATATTGCGGTTTGTTGCCAAAATCACTATGAGAGTCATGCTACTTCACTACCCCTGGGAAAAATGTTCTCAGTTACACAGACCCAAACCACCATTTATTTTAAAGACCATTGATTGATCAACTTTTCTGCCTAAACTTTGACAAAATCTGTTTTCAAACTTTTATGAAAATTTAATTTTTCAATAAAATTTAGTTTATAAATTTAAATGTTTATTTAAATTTCCATTAAAATTTGAATTGCTCAAAATGTTTAAACTTTAAACATAGTTTTCAGACAGGCCTTATCTTGTAGTACAATTAGGTTTTTACAGCATTGAAAAAGTCCTATAATTAAGGAAGATATAGCAAATTTAGTTTTGGTTTCTCAAAAGCACATGAATCAACACTTGCACCCTGTGGAACACCTGCACTACACACTTTCCAGCAGGTGTCACATGTCTTGTATGCAAGGAAATTCAAAAAGACTTCATGTATAAAGTTCAAATAGGTGTGGCATTCAAATATAAAAGTTTTACTAAAATTTGCCCCAAAACGTTGGGCCTGTCAGGAATCACACTACAATTAATACTTCCAGTTCAGTACCCACGAATGTAGTTCCAGTCTATTTTTAGAACATTTTTTCCTCTCTCATTTTGGTGGTGATAGAAGAGTTATATTGATGCATATTTGGTAGGGATTTAAAGGTAATTGTTCATTCTTGAGAATATGATCAGAGAGAGTGGTTGTCAGTGTGTAATTTGGCGACAGTGCACATGGAGTAATAAGGCCATGGTGATGATCCGGAAGTGAAATATGTGGTCTGTGTACATGCTGTTCTGTTTACAGTGCAGCAGCTCAAAAAAATGCCGATCAACCCTTGACAAGAATTTCACCGTGAAGTCATCTTTGGAGGTATTTTAGATTAACATATGATTTGTATTGATTGTCACACTGTGGAAAGG